>JAZGQO010000011.1:64845000-65445000 GCA_036850965.1 Patella caerulea | reverse complement strand
TTATTAAAGGTCGAAAACCACGGAGTTTAAATTACCCGATGGTTAGAACTTGAAGAGAGGATGCTGGTACCAAGATGAAGGTTATTTTTTCCTGGAGGATATGTTATAATGTCATTGATCTATTCAATTACGATGTAGTAATATAAATTCAATTATTTCACTGATCAGTTAATTTGTAAGTTATGGTGACTATATCAAAGTTCATTAATAAATGCCATCATAATTTAAGACAATACTTGATACAAGAATGTCATGTCATATATATTCAGATACTTCACCGAGAAGTTAATTGGCTGTTATGGTGACGAGAATCAAACTTCATTATAATAAATGCCATGATAATTAACAGATATTATTAAGGAAATGTTTGAAACAAGAATACACTTGATGACCCTGTATGTATCCATCAATGGCCTTGATGGACTCACATTTTACGACCACATCTAATACAAGACGTAAAGGTTACTCTTCTTTGCAGTATATTGCGAAGATATCCCTGTTTGGGTGTACAAGCAAGGGTGCGGCTTGAGGTACCTCTTCTGGTAACTTTATGCAAAACAGTGGATGCAATTTGTGCCATGCACGATGCAATTCAGACAGTAATCCATCGTTCATATTTTTCGGAGATTAACGGTCACACGGTGAAATGGTCACAACAACTACAATAACAGTCACAAAGGCCATGCAACAATGTCCACCGATTTTTTCCTTATCGTGAAATTCAGTCCAATGGGTTTTTACCCGTCTACTGTTCTGCACACAGTGTGCTATAAGGGAAATTTTGCACCAATAGCGGAGTTACATCGAATTCCATCCCACACGCACGAATATTCAGTGTGCTTTGTCAATGTATCGGTGCCACTGATAAAGGGGAACCATCTTGGTTCCCTTTCGTCGTCATAATTATATGGCCACAGATCACTTCTGATTTCCCCATTGACTTTATGTTAATTCTTCTCTCTCAGACCGACTCTAACTTTTCCCCAAATTTTCCTTGGGTAAAACGCTTTCTGCCACAGATGGAGCAGCATCTGGCGAACTCTTGCCCAGAAACATGTATGAGGTTCACCATGAATAACTGGAGATACACAAGCTGGAAGTACAGACAAGTTAACATGCAATTTTCGACCCTACATTTCAACGTAACCAATCTCACAACTCGTGTATCCTCCCGTTTCAAAATCATGAATATTCACCAAAACCCGGCAGTAAATGTATTTTCAAACCCCTTTCTTCGATTCTGCACCAAGAAGTCAACAAAAATTGCCATCCATAAGGGTCAAAGGGGAAAGGAAGAGAAAAACTAAAGTTGACGGCGTAGAAATATTTGGTGAGAAGTGTTCTATATAGGGTTGAAACTTCCGGTATCACTAAAAAGGCCTTTTTTATATGCTTCCCATATGTTCTGGTAACACACCGGTGGGAGAAAATCAAAATCAAAGGATAACTACAAAAATGATGGCCCTCTAAGTATACATGCTGATTTATGTACAGCGGGGTATTTCAGGTCCCTGGGTCTTTTGTGCTAAAATTTAAAAATCCTTCTTATTAAAGGCAATATTTGAGTTCTGCGGAAACATTTGACAAGTTACAAACAAATTACACTCATACTCTTGAACATTTGGCGAGCTGTGTCGGTATCTACAGTCAATATCGTATCGTATTGTCCTGTTTCGAGATCATCAGACGGCGGATGTAATGTGGGCCTAACCAAAGGTTATATATAGAAAGACTTGTATGAGTCATGTTTGTAATCGCTGTGTGGCGTGTACCATGATGAATTTAATCCGATTAGAGCGCATCTTTAACAGTCCAAGACATCTATAAAGGTCCATAAAATCTTTAAGCAGTTAAGTTGTATTTAACACAACTCAAATGGGATTTTATATCCAAATCGATTAATGAAGATAAAGATTTATGTCTATCGAATATGGTACAAATAAAAGTACAACATTTATACATCGTTTATATCGACAGCACGTTAAATATCCCCTGAAAGTTGAAAATCGAAATAAGTGCAGGACGCAGCGCCACTGTCCAGACAAACACATTTATTAATACCACACTGCATGTTTTCAGTAGACAAGTAGGACTTTTAATCTCATTGTATTTAACGCGTGTGCGCTGTATCATAAGGTCGTTGAGTCAACTGGCGTGGTTTCGATTCCCAAGTTCTTCGTGACAAGGAGTATAGGGTCGCCTGTCCAACCTCGTGGTCTTTTTACCAGGTCCCCGGTTTCCTCCCACTGCTTAAGTCCTCTACGCGCAAGCGTTTGATTAAACTAAAATTGATTATTCCCGAAATGACCTAGTTTGTGTCGAGTGGACGTTGGACCCCATAGTACAAAAATCTAGTTTACAATCCACATGTACTCGTTGATAATACTATGGTGTTTAAGCGCCCAGGATACAGATGTGATGTTTGTTTATTTCAAGTGCTTTAATGTATATAAAAGAACACCAGATCTATAAAAGATGGTATAAAATAAATATGGCTCTCATATCATTTGAATATACAAAGAACGCTCAATGACATCAGTGTTTGAGTTTTTCTTACGTCAATCGATTTTTTTGTTTTGTTTTAATACAACGATGATTAACCCACATAATATTCAATTCAATTCTCCAGAGAAAAGACCAGTTCAATGCAATGTTTTATCGCTTTCTTTCTACTGAATATTTCAAATTAATTACACGTGAATTGAAACGAAATTGGGTTAATGTCAGACTTTTGTGCATCACCCAGGCTGTTAAAGACGGACATACGCATGCAGTGTGCTATGGGTGACATTTAATCCGTCAGCGGTGTTTTCGCCCACTCTTCATCGAATTCAAGCTGTTAAGGGTTCTTTGGCGTACACACCAAGGTATACAAGGGACATCGGTTTTACATCCCACACGAACAACTAGACAATGTTCCTTGCCAGAACTCCCGCCCTGCTATACTGGCAACTTGACAATGGGGAACCCCCGGACAACATCACACCAATTCAGGCACCAGCTTATCCGACTATCAGTCTATAGTCTATGCTAGATCCGACAAAAATATAGTCGACAAAATTATTTATTAATTTGCAGATATTGTCGGAAGGTGGTTTGTTTGTGTAGCCATAAACAGAAGTAAACATCCCTTTGCATATACGGACAATGAAAAGCCCTCAGTCTGATATCGGAAACATAGAATGAATGCAACAGGGTTTAAAATCCCGATGAACTTTCAAGGCATGCTCTCCGCACTGCTACACTGTCAAGGGGAAACCACGCCGGAAAATCCCGATGAACTTTCTCGGCCAATGCAGGGATCGAACACACGGGATATTGCAGAAAAAAGGCACACGTCATACTCTGTGCTATGTGGGGAATTTTACTCGGTAACACGTGACATCGTAATCTGTATTAATGTATCAATCGCACAACACCCACCCACAAAGAACACCCATGTGCTCGAGACATTTTTCATTCTTTTAAAAACAGGTTGTTTGCCATTTAAAATAGATGAAGGTATGTTACATAACTACTTAACTGTTACATAACGCAAGGACGCATTTCATTTTGTAAATATGAAATGATCTGGAGTTTAATTCATCGACTGGGCTAATGAAGATGGACATACACCATGCAGTGTGCTATGAGGGAAGTTTTGCCAAGACAGTAGCGCTATGCCTCAATTTGTAAATAATCCAGAGCTCCCGATATGTGGGTTTTTTTTTACATCCAACGATTCGTTTTTCCACATAAAGCCACGATTTTGCTTTGGACTTTAGATCAAAAGGTGGTACGGTTTTGATCTTAAACCTATTCGTGTCAAGGGGTTTTCGCGTGTCCCTTTGTCCTCCCCTTTGTTCTTCTGGTGCCGAAATGACCTAGTTTGTGTCTGAGTGGGTGATAAATCCCATTTCTCGTTCATTCATCTTAATTATAGCTCGCCATCTTATGAATCACCAGCTAGAGTCTATACATAGTACACAATTTTAAATCTTCTCTAACAAAAGTTTATTAATCCCTGGCACTATAGCCATTTACTGGACTAATACACCATATTTTAATATTGTGCCATATTTCTCACTAATCCCCAATAATTAAACTCTGACATTTCCTGGTTTTACTAAATGTTTAGTTTAGTTTTACTAAATCTAAGCCATATTGTCATTTTTCTAAAACAAACAAAAGAAAACGACAATATCTCAGCGTTTAGTCTTTAGCTTCGTCTTATTTAAAACACGTCCAAAGAATATTGACTCGCAGGCATTAAAGGGACGTTATATGGAGGATTTGATATAGAGTTGGATGGTCGCTGTAATAGTTAAAAAAAACTTCAGTCAAATTCCTGGTATCGATTCCCCGCGGTTGTACGTTGGTTTTCTCAGGTTCCGCCCACTGCTTAAGATTGCTACGCGTATGTCATTTTTTTTAAAAATAAAATTGTTAGTACTGAAATGACTTAGTTTGTGTGGAATGGTCGTTAACACGCACCCCCTCCCTCTCTCTCTCTCCGCGCTGAATCGAGATATTAGCCATTGAATGTTAGACTTGGCCTCGATCATCATTACTAAAGTCGGTACGATGAAAAACAAAGTCTCGGTTATACATTTTTACGTTTAATTATTTACCAAAAAATGTATTACAGTCCGCTTAAGATAGCTTGCTAGAAATGGCACCGAGTCGAGAGTTGATTATAGTTCACAAAAGGATAATCAAAATTGATAACCAAGTTTGGTTCGGTGAAATAATCACTCCAACCGCCGCTAGCGTCTTATAAGGGTCATATAATATTGTCAAGCATTTTTGATTTTACTATCATCTAATCACACATACCACACCATGATAAACGACCACAGTGTATGTGCCTTGATTTCAACAGTATACGGTTAGGTACGAAAATTATCATCTTAGACTAAATACTATTTGAAAAGGCAGCGGTCTTAGACGCAATCTTGATTTTCTCAAAAAGCTCATGGATGACCAAGGTTCACCGGCAGATCCTGAAAAGGACACCCTACAATACAAAAATCAATCATAACAAAAAACTTCGTATACCATTTCCGACTATAGTCCATCGGTGAATATAGTCCATCGGAGCTTCACCTTCAGTCACGTAATACGATTTTGGGCGATATCTTGGATTTCCAGTACGGATAGAAACCTTACAAATTAAGAAAAATGTGAAAATGAAACAACCTAGTGTACACATTGGCGTGCACGTAACTGAACTCTTGGCAGATGGAGTTCGATCATATGAGTAGACCATAGCGCCACTGCCCTGGCACAATAACACACTGTATGGCGCATACCCGTCTTCATTCAATATGATTAAAACACTGATTCTATTTCGTTTCAATTTTTATAGTTTAAAATTATGTTTTACTTGCCCGGACTACTATAGGATCTAGAAGAATATTAACATTACTAATCCACTGCATTATGTGTGGTGTTAACTGATGAAACGGCCTGTTACGGCGAGCTTTTTTTTTTGGGGGGGGGGGGGGTGCTAGTCGCACGGATCTGTGGGTAACCCACCAGCAACATCAACGCTGATTGGTTAATCAATTGTCTGACGGCATAGGGTCAAAAATCTACATATGGTAGAGGCCATCGAAAGTATAAAGAAAGAAACGGAATATAGATTTGTATTTTAATAAGCCTATCGTTTCTAGCCCTGGTGTGAGCGTATGTGCCATGGAGATATGGGCGCCTTCTCAACCTCGTGGGTTTCCTCCCACTGCTAAAGACCCCTACGCGCAAGCGAATTATTGAAATAAAATTGAACCGTATGTTAGTCCCGAAATGACCTAGTTTGTGTTGAGTGGACGTTAAACCCAATTTCTCTCATTAGCCTATCGGAGCAGAACAGTGGGACGTTAAACCCAATTTCATTTAGTTTTCATTGTTTGAAGTATATTGTAGTCTCCATTTATTCCCAAACGTTGTTACGATAATAAACGAAGTTCCGGCCGGCCATCCATTCAATAGCGATCATGTTTAAATCCGTTCAAAATTAAAGCCACTCGGCCCTCTTGAGATTTGATTATTGGCTTGTCAAATGAATAAACTGTGGATCTGATTGTGGTGACATACATTTTATGACGATATTACTTCAATGTAAGTTAAATTCATGTGTGAGTTGATATGTCGAAAAAAAAACATTGTCCTAATAATATCAACAGGGTACATTAATTAACTTATGTCACCTTCGCCAAAGACATAACGGCTTTGAACCAAAACGGACCTAACGTTTAGTCCAAACGACCAAAGTTTTGTCATAACAGACACAAAAAATGCGAACACTCATTGTTATATGTTATTTAATCAGAACCTGTTGATGTGTGTTTATTGTTTCATTGTTTTCTTTTAGGTTTGCCCAAATCGAGTCGGAGGGGGGCATGGAGGGGACATATTTTGATCGGTTTATTGTTGACATTATGACGTATTAATATATTTAATTTGCGTATAGGGTTACATAAACGAGTTGCGCCGCCCGTTAAATATTACATTCGTGTATTTTATGATTCATGTGTTGTCCAAGTTCAAGTTCGTTACTTGTTACGTTATGGTTGTCAAGGGAAGCCTCTTGTATCATTTGTCACTCATGATTTTGTGTTATATATATCGCCAGCAGTCTTTAGAGACCCGTTGTTGGAACTAAATGAGGAAACTATTTTTAATGGCCGTGAAGGTTTTCTTTGCTCGATATTTACGAAGAAGTTGGATACCTGCTGGTCCATTTGGTGACAATTATACAATTACCACAATTTATGGAACTAATTACTTGGTTCTTTTTTTCGACATTTTTGGGATTACATGTGTTTAATTCAGGGAGGGGAGAGAGTTTGTGGTTTAACGTCCACTCGACACAAATTAGGTCATTTCAGGACTAACATAATATGGTTTAATTTTATTTTAATAATTCGCTTCCGCGTAGGGGTCTAGCAGTGGGAGGAAACCGGAGGACCCGGAGAAAACTCACGAGGTTAGACAGTCGACCCTACCCCCCCACCTCTCCCTCTCTTTCAATCTTTATCAATTTCTAACTTTTAAGAATATTTTTAGAAAACCAGCAATGTCGGAAATTATGGTACTGTGAGCCATAGACCGTGGTATCTCGCTAACCAAGAGTTCCTCTGGACTTTCAAGGGTGCTTTCCTTGTCAGGGGTATTTGGCTTAAAGTAAGAGCACGGTGAAATGAATGGAACTAGAAAAGATTCCCATATGCCCGTTTTCATTAAGGCAGTTGGTGCAAATAAGTTGAAAGATAAATACCTTATGTTATGTATATTATCATATAGAAGCAATCAGACTACTTCAAAGCGTTTGATGGGATTCTAACCCTAATCTACATTACCAGGCTTAGGTATATTGCAATTGATACTTTTGCTACCGTGGAAACATTTGCTCAACTGAAAATCAAAAGTGTTTCTTTGCCAAAGTTGCTCATTCGCAAAGAAAGTACATGTTGTGTTAATTGACCAACTAGCCAAGAAAAAAATAATTATATAAATATTGGATTCTGTAATATCAATCTTCAAATCCATTTACTGTACTTTTAAGACGAGTTCACAGATAGAAGATCAACAGTGAAGTTCAAGAGCAAGAAAAAAACAGTCTTCCTTGCATAAATAGACTGAGAAAAACAAGAAGAAAACGTGTTTGATAAAAATATGTCTGTCTCGTGATGATTTCTTGGTCCACATGTTGTTCACACAAAGTTAACCTTGTGATCATGAGGTGCGCATGAGCTAATTATCTTGTAACAACCAATCGAAGAAGAATGTAAGATAGCATCTGGATTATTTGTATCTTGATAAATTATCGGTTCGATTTTTTTCTTCTTTTTTTTGTCAAGCTTTCAGCGAAACCAAACAAATGATGTACATGTAATGTCATTCCCCTTTTACAAGTCCACTATCAATAAAGCAAAAATAACAAAAGGTGACATGGGTACATTAAAAATTGTTTCTAGACTAAAGAACGGCACTGATCTAAAACAATATTACATTCTCCTGTATATAACATATAAAACAACATTCTCCACGCGGATGAATTAATATTATTATTTATCTGCACAATACTATTTCCGACAATGAGAACACAGAACATCATTTATTCCTTCCGAAAACAAGTACGAGTGTACTGTGGGTTAAAGTAAATTGAAGCACAAAGGTTCAAGTTGTATTGGTTTAGGCACAGACAAGGCTTTTATCGACGAGCGCCCCAACCCCAGATTAGCTCTTGTGTTCCAGTTCCTAGTCAATAAAATGGCCAGGTTTGTGCGAAGAATGACGTTAAGCCCGATTTCATTTATTTTTCTTCCTGAAAAGACTGCATGTATTACAATGTTTCTTCTGGAAATCTGTGGGTTAAACAATCGTTACTCATGCACCTGAAACATTATTTATAAAGCTCGACCGCGTATTTCTATACTCTTAAAATAGGCAAATTAGAGTCCTACGATGACAGCTTATAGGCGAAATGGGAGGGCACCGACTCCACAGTACGAAACCGCAGCATTTAATTAGTATTCCAGAAACATTGCCAGCAACTTGCAGTTCAAACGTGTAGAAACACTAGAAATGGTTAATTTATAAAAAGTAAATGATTATTTTTCAATTTAATAATTGCATTGTCTTTTTTAAGTTACGAGACGCCATCTTAAAAGTTATGGTAATATTGATGACATTGATGCATTTATTGATGTGCATTCTGCAAATGGCGATAAACTTGAACGTTGGCACATACAATTAATTGATCGACAATACGATCCGAGCGGCTGTCACCGATTTTGTATGTCAATAGATGGACATCTACTTTATGATAATATAAATGTTGACATTAAAAACGTGTGGGTATGGACTAACAATAGATTTCACGAAAGAAAACTTACAAATTAATGTAAACAAATGAATTGGACAAATTAATAAGCGTAATCTGGTGTAATGTTGATGAACGATTTCCATATAATCATGTCGCTGTTACCGAACCAAGAAGCTTTAATGACCTAACACGTATGATGGACGTCATTAACTATATTTCCTTCTTGAGTCAATTGGCGTGGTTTCGAATCCCGGTTGTACGTGGCAAGGAGTAGGGTCGCCTGTCCAACCTCGTGGGTTTTCTCCGGGGGTACTCCGGTTTCGTCCCACTTCTAAAGACCACTACGCGCAAGCGAAATGACCTAGTTTGTGTCGAGTGGATGTTAAACCCTGTTTCTCTCTCTCTCCCTCATATTTCCTTCTGCTATTCGTACCAGTAACTATTTCCCAAGCTTTGACTACAGTAATAAAGGAATCAAAAATTTCCAACCACGCATTTCCAGATACATAGACACAATAATTATATAAATGATGCTATATTTGTCTCCATTCTTTGACAGTTTGATGACCATATCAAGTTAGTCAACTCACGAGGAAAAGACTAAAGATGTCTCTTGTGTCTTCGTCTATATCAATAGCAGGTTCAGTCACCTTTACTTTAATGCTTTATTTGACTAATGTCAGTAGGCTGAAAATCAATATCAGTTATCAACCCTTTGTTTCTGTCTTTTATGTTGAATCTGGTAATTTGATACTATGTTCATACGACATGAGTTTACCAAAGAGCTTTAATGCAATCCTAAAATTATGGATTTTCAAAAAAATAATCTGTACATGTAGCTAAAAATATATTTATCTATTTATTTAATAGCAAATCAATGTCCTCTTAAACTACTTACTCATTTGCGATTGAGCTGGCGTGCGTTTCAATTTGCTGCCGTCGCTACTAAACCGTAAATTAGGATATAGTAAATGTCTGGTTCAAACAACAGAAAGAAATGAGCGGTGGTCATAAAAGGAGTCTTTTAAATTGAATCTTTACATTATGGTATGATGTAGGTGGTTTATTCTGTGCGCTTGGTTGGTTGATACTGAAAAGGATCATAAAATTATCTGAAATTCACCAGGGTACTCATAAAATATAGAAACAAATAAACCTATACACACTGATACGCTTTCCATATAGAATTCGCTTTAATATTCCCAGGAGGTTTTAGGACATTTATATTTAACTGTTCTCTAGCTGGGATATTATAAAAAGGCCCTGTACAAATACGTCACATATGACATCAGTTGCTCGGTTGGTTAGTTTATTCATTAATTCAGTTCACTTATTATATCATTGTCTGAGGAGGGTCGGTTTATATTTAGCAACCACAAAGCCTTGAGTCTAAGCTTGTTTTGATCGTCCAATTTTATTACATTAATTAAGAAGTTAGATGTTAGCAAGACATACAATTTAAAACTGAATTAAGGGTTTACATTATTGTGCCTACTCGTCGAATTTTTAAACCTGCTTGATTCCTCAAGTCAAAGATTCATCAGGTATAGAATACAATACAACACACGCAATATAATGCAATATACTACAGTAATTGCAAAGCCAATAATAAAACACATTTATCTACAACAAGCATTGAAATGGATTACATATTTATATATTTTATTGGGAGCAACGGTGGTTTAGTGAGTAAGACGCTGGCTCGATCCCTGCATTGACCAAGAAAGATCATCGAGATCAATGGTGCAGAAAGGAGGGTCTGACAAGGAAAACTTTCTAGTCGTTCGGATGGGATGAAAAACCGAGGTCCCGAGTATAGATTGGTCCGTTTAAGATCACTTGGCAGTTTGAATTTGATATACGAGGTAAAATTTCCCTCGTGACACATTATATGGCGTATGTCCATCTTCGTTAGCCCAGTTTAGGAACAGAACAGTATATATATAATTCATTACATGTTGGTGTCGTGTCAATAGAAAGTGTGAGCAGTGTATATGTCTTGAAGACAGGGGAGCCTCGTCAGCCCTTTTAGAGGTGGCTGTGTAGAAAATGACAGTAATAGTAATAGTTTATAGTTATGATCAAGAGCAAACAGGCGTCTCCGAAGGATGTCAGGACGACTCCAGGACGGCATCAGACGGTTTGGGAGAGCAGTTGAGTGATAGTTGACCGAGCACGTGTATGGATCGGAACGGATGGAGGAAACAAACCTTAGAAAACCTTTTATGAAATGAGTTATCGCAACATATCGCTAATTTCAAAATTTAATCGCCAAAATAATAGTTGTATTTATTAGGGTTTCACACTGCGTAGCTTGTGTGAAACACTATTGTTTTTGTTAAAATTATTATTAGGGTTTCACACTGCGTAGCTTGTGTGAAACACTATTGTTTTTGTTAAAATTATTATTCTTATTATTATTATTATTATTATTATTATTCAGATTCCAATTTGAATAGATCTCAGCAACTACGTGTCGCATCGTTACGATTTCTTCGGTTTTACTGGGAAAGTGGGTGTGACTTAGAGGATAAAGCTATTTTGAACGTTCTGCGACAATGCGAAATGTCCGAAATCACCGAAGTTATCGTTTTTAAAAATATTGCAGTAATTTTAACAATAATCATTGGATTTTAACTTTCGATACATTTTGGCATAGCCTGAGACAGGGCACATAGCTACGCTACTTTCGATTTTTGATTTTCGGCAAATCTTCGAAGATATTAGGCGCCAAATTTCGAAAATTTAAAATTTTACAAAAAACTTTTTTATTTATGAATATTTTTTAGTCGTATTGTGCACAGAATTAAAGGGTCATCTGACTAGTGCAAAAATGTTAAAAAATTTTGTCTCAGTAATTTACCTTGGCCGCCATTGGCTAATTCAGTTTTTCAGTCCTAGATTAATTTTTTATTGTTCGATTTGTATAAAACAAAGTTCATATGCTTCGTTGTATCAATTGTCGTTTTTTTTATTACCGAAAGTGTTATCTGTCGGCACCGGAAGTGGCATAATTTTACCAAAAACTACAATTTTGACAGTTATTTACGATCTTCATAAACAAATATTATTTTTTTGAAAAATTATATGACTCAAAGAGTGTGCCCTTTCAAGGCGCAAAAAATGTAGGAAGCACTTTTTTTAATTTCGATTTCATTTTCGAGCAAATTCGATTAAGAGGCTAAAAATGGTGTAAAATTGGCCTATTTACAACCTATTCAGGCTTTTCAGATTTTAAAATATTTCTTCGTAACTTTTATAAACTTGTAGCTATAATCCATACGAAGAAAATGTATGTTAAAATTCGTTTGTAATATAAGCAGTTGCCAAGAAATGGGCAGTTCTGCATAAGTCACTGTTTTCGTTATTTTGCCTGTAAAATAGTCAATTATTATTGGATTTTTATAAAAGTGACATCATTTGATTCAAAAAGCACGTAGCGTCATATCAAGTTGATTACAATTTAAAATTGACACCGGAAGTGACATCATTTGGTCAAAAAATGCATTTTACACTTTTTTAAATCAATGTTTTATTCAACCAAGAATAACTTAATATGTATTAATAATTTTAACTTTTGGTTTAAATTCACATATAAACAAAACTCATATGGTCATATAGATATCATAAAATGGTTTCTAACTTGTTCGGTTGCCGAGAAATAGACGGTTTTCTACAGGTCACTTTTGAAGGTTTCGGGGCCATAAAAGGGTCAATTATTATTCGATTTTCATAAACGTCACACCATGTTATACCTAATGCCATTTGGGATTTCATACAAGTAATTTAAGATTTTCATTATCACCGGAAGTAACGTCATTTTGGCAAAAACTGTATTTTTAGCCTCCAAAACAGATATTTTATTCAAATGAGTCTGTTTTGAAATCTTTTTCAAATTATGGTATTTGATGCCAATCAACAAATAGAATGAACCCATACGATCATACAGATACCACAAAATGGTTTCTAACTTGTACGGTTGCCGAGAAATAGCCGATTTTCTACAAGTCACTTTTCAAGTTTTTTGGTCTTTAAAAGTGGCAATTATTATTCGATTTAACGTTTTTATTTATAAATATTATTTAGTCGTGTTGTGCACAGAATTAAAGAGTCATCTGACTAGTGCAAAAATGTTAAAAAATTTTGTCTCAGTAATTTACCTTGGCCGCCATTGGCTAATTCAGTTTTTCAGTCCTAGATTAAATTTTTATTGTTCGATTTGTATAAAACAAAGTTCATATGCTTCGTTGTCTCAATTGTCATTTTTTTTATTACCAAAAGTGTTATCTGTCGGCACCGGAAGTGGCATAATTTTACCAAAAACTACAATTTTGACGGTTAGTTTCCTTCTTCTTAAACAAATATTATTTTTTGGAAAAATTATATGACTCAAAGAGTGTGTCCTTTCAAGGCGCAAAAAATGGAGGAAGCAGTTTTTTTAATTTCTATTTCATTTTCTAGCAAATTGGATTAAGAGGTGAAAAAAGGCGTAAAATTGACCTATTTACAACCCATTCAGGCTTTTCAGATTTTAAAATATTTTTACATAACTCTTATAGACTTGTAGCTATAATCAATACGAAGAGAATGTATGTTAAAATTAGTTTCTAAAATAAGCAGTTGCCGAGAAATGGGCAGTTCTGCATAAGTCACTGTTTTCTTTATTTTGCGTGTAATAAAGTCAATTATTATTGGATTTTTATAAAAGTGACATCATTTGATTCAAAAAGCATGTAGCGTCATATCAAGTTGATTACAATTTAAAATTGACACCGGAAGTGACGTCATTTTGTCAAAAACTGCATTTTAATCTTTTAAAATCGATATTTGTTTCAACCAAGAATTATGTCACATATAATAATAAAATTAATTTTTGGTTTAAATTCACATATTAACAAAGCTCATACGGTCAAAAAGATATCATAAAATTGTTTCTAACTTGTTCGGTTGCCGAGATATAGGCGATTTTCTAAAAGTCACTTTTGAAGGTTTTTGGCCCATAAAAGTGTCAATTATTATTCGATTTTCATAAAAATTTTCACCCTTTGAAGCCTAATGTCATAGACGATGTTCAAAAACTAATTTAAAGTTTTCATTATCACCGGAAGTAACGTCGTTTTGGCAAAAACTGTATTTTAAGCCTTCAAAGCCGATATTTTATTCAAATGAGTCTGATTTGTAATGTTTATACAATTATGATATTTGATTCCAATCAACAAATAGATTAAACCCATACGGTCATATAAATACCAAAAAATGGTTTCTAACTTGTACGGTTGCCGAGAAATAGACGATTTTCTACACGTCACTTTTCAAGGTTTTTGGTCTATAAAAGTGGCAATTATGATTCGATTTACATAAAATTTTCACCATGTGATGCCTTATGCCATTTCTGATTTCATAAAACTAATGGAACATTTACATTATCACCGGAAGTACTGTAATTTTGTCAGGATCAATTACATGTAACAAATGTATAAAATGTAATGATATTGCTGGATTTGTTTGTTTCTGTTTCCATTTTATTTGATGTGTGCAATTCTTATGTGGAAACCTGTATATTGGTTTCATTGGTACCGGAAGTGACATATGTTCAAGAGTAACGTGGCACCGAAATTGACACAAGTTCAAGTTCAAAGGTAACATGGCACCAGTGAAACCCGCCATTCCTGCATGCAGGTCTAGTTATTATTAGGGTTTCACACTGCGTAGCTTGTGTGAAACACTATTGTTTTTGTTAAAATTATTATTCTTATTATTATTATTATTATTATTCAGATTCCAATTTGAATAGATCTCAGCAACTACGTGTCGCATCGTTACGATTTCTTCGGTTTTACTGGGAAAGTGGGTGTGACTTAGAGGATAAAGCTATTTTGAACGTTCTGCGACAATGCGAAATGTCCGAAATCACCGAAGTTATCGTTTTTGAAAATATTGCAGTAATTTTAACAATAATCATTGGATTTTAACTTTCGATACATTTTGGCATAGCCTGAGACAGGGCACATAGCTACGCTACTTTCGATTTTTGATTTTCGGCAAATCTTCGAAGATATTAGGCGCCAAATTTCGAAAATTTAAAATTTTACAAAAATTTTTTTTATTTATGAATATTTTTTAGTCGTATTGTGCACAGAATTAAAGAGTCATCTGACTAGTGCAAAAATGTTAAAAAAAATTGTCTCAGTAATTTTCCTTGGCCGCCATTGGCTAATTCAGTTTTTCAGTCCTAGATTGATTTTTTATTGTTCAATTTGTATAAAACAAAATTCATATGCTTCGTTGTATCAATTGTCATTTTTTTTATTACCAAAAGTGTTATCTGTCGGCACCGGAAGTGGCATAATTTTACCAAAAACTACAATTTTGACAGTTATTTTTTTATTTCGAAAACAAATATTATTTTTTGGAAAAATTATTTGACTCAAAGAGTGTGCCCTTTCAAGGCGCAAAAAATGTAGGAAGCAGATTTTTTAATTTCGATTTCACTTTCGAGCAAATTCGATTAAGAGGCTAAAAATGGTGTAAAATTGACCTATTTAGAACCTATTCAGGCTTTTCAGATTTTAAAATATTTCTTCGTAACTTTTATAAACTTGTAGCTATAATCCATACGAAGAAAATGTATGTTAAAATTCGTTTGTAATATAAGCAGTTACCAAGAAATGGGCAGTTCTGTACAAGTCACTGTTTTCGTTATTTTGCCTGTAAAATAGTCAATTATTATTGGATTTTTATAAAAGTGACATCATTTGATTCAAAAGGCATGTAGCGTCATATCAAGTTGATTACAATTTAAAATTGACACCGGAAGTGACATCATTTGGTCAAAAACTGCATTTTAAACTTTTTAAATCAATGTTTTATTCAACCAAGAATAACTTAATATGTATTAATAATTTTAACTTTTGGTTTAAATTCACATATAAACAAAACTCATATGGTCATATAGATATCATAAAATTGTTTCTAACTTGTTCGGTTGCCGAGAAATAGACGGTTTTCTACAGGTCACTTTTGAAGGTTTCGGGGCCATAAAAGTGTCAATTATTATTCGATTTTCATAAACGTTACACCGTGTTATACCTAATGCCATTTGGGATTTCATACAAGTAATTTAAGATTTTCATTATCACCGGAAGTAACGTCATTTTGGCAAAAACTGTATTTTTAGCCTTCAAAACAGATATTTTATTCAAATGAGTCTGTTTTGAATTCTTATTCAAATTATGGTATTTGATGCTAATCAACAAATAGAATGAACCCATACGATCATACAGATACCACAAAATGGTTTGTAACTTGTACGGTTGCAGAGAAATAGCCGATTTTCTACAAGTCACTTTTCAAGTTTTTTGGTCTTTAAAAGTGGCAATTATTACTCGATTTACATAAAATTTTCACTATATGATATCGTATGCCATTTCTGATTTCATAAGACTAATTGAACATTTTCATTAACACAGGAAGTAATTTAATTTTGTCAAGATTATTTACAAGTAACAAATGTATAAAATAACTTGATATTGCTGGATTGATTGGTTGATTCTGCGTCCATTTTATTTGTGTGCAATGTTAATTTGGAAACCTGTTTAGTGGTTACGCTGGTACTGGAAGTGACATATGTTCAAGGGTAACTTAGCACCGGAAGTGACATGTTTAAGAGTAACTTGGCACCAGTGAAACCCGTCATTCCTGCATGCAGGTCTAGTTATTATTATTATTATTCAGATTCCAATTTGAATAGATCTCAGCAACTACGTGTCGCATCGTTACGATTTCTTCGGTTTTACTGGGAAAGTGGGTGTGACTTAGAGGATAAAGCTATTTTGAACGTTCTGCGCCAATGCGAAATGTCCGAAATCACCGAAGTTATCGTTTTTGAAAATATTGCAGTAATTTTAACAATAATCATTGGATTTTAACTTTCGATACATTTTGGCATAGCCTGAGACAGGGCACATAGCTACGCTACTTTCGATTTTTGATTTTCGGCAAATCTTCGAAGATATTAGGCGCCAAATTTCGGAAATTCAAAATTTTACTGAAAATTTTTTTATTTATGAATATTTTTTAGTCGTATTGTGCACAGAATTAAAGAGTCATCTGACTAGCGCAAAAATGTTAAAATTTTTTGTTTCAGTAATTTTCCTTGGTCGCCATTGGCTAATTCAGTTTTTCAGTCCTAGATTAATTTTTTATTGTTCGATTTGTATAAAACAAAGTTCATATGCTTCGTTGTCTCAATTGTCATTTTTTTTGTTACCAATAATGTTATCTGTCGGCACCGGAAGTGGCATAATTTTACCAAAAACTACAATTTTGACAGTTATTTTCTTATTTCGAAAACAAATATTATTTTTTTGAAAAATTATATGACTCAAAGAGTGTGTCTTTTCAAGGCGCAAAAAATGTAGGAAGCAGTTTTTTTAATTTCGATTTCAGTTTCGAGCAAATTCGATTAAGAGGCTAAAAATGGTGTAAAATGGGCCTATTTACAACCTATTCAGGCTTTTCAGATTTTAAAATATCTCTTCGTAACTTTTATAAACTTGTAGCTATAGTCCATACGAAGAAAATGTATGTTAAAATTCGTTTGTAATATAAGCAGTTACCAAGAAATGGGCAGTTCTGTACAAGTCACTGTTTTCGTTATTTTGCCTGTAAAATAGTCAATTATGATTGGATTTTTATAAAAGTGACATCATTTGATTCAAAAAGCATGTAGCGTCATATCAAGTTGATTGCAATTTAAAATTGACACCGGAAGTGACATCATTTGGTCAAAAAATGCATTTTAAACTTTTTAAATCAATGTTTTATTCAACCAAGAATAACTTAATATGTATTAATAATTTTAACTTTTGGTTTAAATTCACATATAAACAAAACCCCTATGGTCATATAGATATCATAAAATGGTTTCTAACTTATTCGGTTGCCGAGAAATAGACGGTTTTCTACAGGTCACTTTTGAAGGTTTCGAGGCCATAAAAGGGTCAATTATTATTCGATTTTCATAAACGTCACACCATGTTATACCTAATGCCATTTGGGATTTCATACAAGTAATTTAAGATTTTGATTATCACCGGAAGTAACGTCATTTTGGCAAAAACTGTATTTTTAGCCTCCAAAACAGATATTTTATTCAAATGAGTCTGTTTCGAAATCTTTTTCAAATTATGGTATTTGATGCCAATCAACAAATAGAATGAACCCATACGATCATACAGATACCACAATATTTTCTAACTTGTACGGTTGCAGAGAAATAGCTGATTTTCTACAAGTCACTTTTCAAGTTTTTTGGTCTTTAAAAGTGGCAATTATTATTCGATTTACATAAAATTTTCACTATATGATATCGTATGCCATTTCTGATTTCATAAGACTAATTCAATATTTGCATTAACACCGGGAGTAATTTAATTTTGTCAAGATCATTTACAAGTAACAAATGTATAAAATGAATTGATATTGCTGGATTTTGTTGATTCTGCGTCCATTTTATTTGTGTGCAATGTTAATTTGGAAACCTGTTTAGTGGTTTCGCTGGTACCGGAAGTGACATATGTTCAAGGGTAACTTGACACCGGAAGTGACATGTTTAAGGGTAACATGGCACCAGTGAAACCCGTCATTCCTGCATGCAGGTCTAGTTATTATTATTATTATTCAGATTCCAATTTGAATAGATCTCAGCAACTACGTGTCGCATCGTTACGATTTCTTCGGTTTTACTGGGAAAGTGGGTGTGACTTAGAGGATAAAGCTATTTTGAACGTTCTGCGACAATGCGAAATGTCCGAAATCACCGAAGTTATCGTTTTTTAAAATATTGCAGTATTTTTAACAATAATCATTGGATTTTAACTTTCGATACATTTTGGCATAGCCTGAGACAGGGCACATAGCTACGCTACTTTCGATTTTTGATTTTCGGCAAATCTTCGAAGATATTAGGCGCCAAATTTCGAAAATTTAAAATTTTACAAAAAACTTTTTTATTTATGAATATTTTTTAGTTGTATTGTGCACAGAATTAAAGAGTCATCTGACTAGTGCAAAAATGTAAAAAAAAAATTGTCTCAGTAATTTTCCTTGGCCGCCATTGGCTAATTCAGTTTTTCAGTCCTAGATTGATTTTTTATTGTTCGATTTGTATAAAACAAAATTCATATGCTTCGTTGTATCAATTGTCATTTTTTTTATTACCAAAAGTGTTATCTGTCGGCACCGGAAGTGGCATAATTTTACCAAAAACTACAATTTTGACAGTTATTTTTTTATTTCGAAAACAAATATTATTTTTTGGAAAAATTATTTGACTCAAAGAGTGTGCCCTTTCAAGGCGCAAAAAATGTCGGAAGCAGTTTTTTTAATTTCGATTTCATTTTCGAGCAAATTCGATTAAGAGGCTAAAAATGGTGTAAAATTGACCTATTTACAACCTATTCAGGCTTTTCAGATTTTAAAATATTTCTTCGTAACTTTTATAAACTTGTAGCTATAATCCATACGAAGAAAATGTATATTAAAATTCGTTTGTAATATAAGCAGTTACCAAGAAATGGGCAGTTCTGTACAAGTCACTGTTTTCGTTATTTTGCCTGTAAAATAGTCAATTATTATTGGATTTTTATAAAAGTGACATCATTTGATTCAAAAGGCATGTAGCGTCATATGAAGTTGATTACAATTTAAAATTGATACCGGAAGTGACATCATTTGGTCAAAAAATGCATTTTAAACTTTTTAAATCAATGTTTTATTCAAACAAGAATAACTTAATATGTATTAATAATTTTAACTTTTGGTTTAAATTCACATATAAACAAAACTCAGATGGTCATATAGATATCATAAAATTGTTTCTAACTTGTTCGGTTGCCGAGAAATAGACGGTTTTCTATAGGTCACTTTTGAAGGTTTCGGGGCCATAAAAGTGTCAATTATTATTCGATTTTCATAAACGTCACACCGTGTTATACCTAATGCCATGTGGGATTTCATACAAGTAATTTAAGATTTTCATTATCACCGGAAGTAACGTCATTTTGGCAAAAACTGTATTTTTAGCCTTCAAAACAGATATTTTATTCAAATGAGTCTGTTTTGAAATCTTTTTCAAATTATGGTATTTGATGCTAATCAACAAATAGAATGAACCCATACGATCATACAGATACCACAAAATGGTTTGTAACTTGTACGGTTGCAGAGAAATAGCAGATTTTCTACAAGTCATTTTTCAAGTTTTTTGGTCTTTAAAAGTGGCAATTATTACTCGATTTACATAAAATTTTCACTATATGATATCGTATGCCATTTCTGATTTCATAAGACTAATTGAACATTTTCATTAACACAGGAAGTAATTTAATTTTGTCAAGATTATTTACAAGTAACAAATGTATAAAATGACTTGATATTGCTGGATTGATTGGTTGATTCTTCGTCCATTTTATTTGTGTGCAATGTTAATTTGGAAACCTGTTTAGTGGTTACGCTGGTACTGGAAGTGACATATGTTCAAGGGTAACTTGACACCGGAAGTGACATGTTTAAGAGTAACTTGGCACCAGTGAAACCCGTCATTCCTGCATGCAGGTCTAGTTCTTATTAGGGTTTCACACTGCGAAGCTTGTGTGAAACACTATTGTTTTTGTTAAAATTATTATTCTTATTATTATTATTATTCTTCTTTTGTTTTGAGTAGATCTCAGCAACTGTTTGTCGCATCGTTACGATTTCTTCGGTTTTACTGGGAAAGTGGGTGTGACTTAGAGGATAAAGCTATTTTGAACGTTCTGCGACAATGCGAAATGTCCGAAATCACCGAAGTTGTCGTTTTTGAAAATATTGCAGTAATTTTAACAATAATCATTGGATTTTAACTTTCGATACATTTTGGCATAGCCTGAGACAGGGCACATAGCTACGCTACTTTCGATTTTTGATTTTCGGCAAATCTTCGAAGATATTAGGCGCCAAATTTCGAAAATTTAAAATTTTACAAAAAACTTTTTTAATTATGAATATTTTTTAGTCGTATTGTGCACAGAATTAAAGAGTCGTCTGCCTAGTGCAAAAATGTTAAAAAATTTTGTCTCAGTAATTTTCCTTGGCCGCTATTGGCTAATTCAGTTTTTCAGTCCTAGATTAATTTTTTATTGTTCGATTTGTATAAAACAAAGTTCATATGCTTCGTTGTCTCAATTGTCATTTTTTTTATTACCGGAAGTGTTATCTGTCGGCACCGAAAGTGGCATAATTTTACCAAAAACTACAATTTTGACAGTTAGGTACATTTTTCGAAAACAAATATTACTTTTTTGAAAAATTATATGACTCAAAGAGTGTGTCCTTTGTAGGCGCAAAAAATGTCGGAAGCAGTTTTTTTAATTTCGATTTCATTTTCGAGCAAATTGGATTAAGAGGCTAAAAATGGTGTAAAATTGACCTATTTACAACCCATTCAGGCTTTTCAGATTTTAAAATATTTCTTCGTAACTTTTAAAAACATGTAGCTATAATCCATACGAAGAAAATGTATGTTAAAATTAGTTTGTAATATAAGCAGTTGCCAAGAAATGGGCAGTTCTGCATAAGTCACTGTTTTCGTTAGTTTGCCAGTAAAATAGTCAATTATTATTGGATTTTTATAAAAGTGACATCATTTGATTCAAAAAGCATGTAGCGTCATATCAAGTTGATTACAATTTAAAATTGACACCGGAAGTGACGTCATTTTGTCAAAAAACTGCATTTTAAACTTTTTAAATCAATGTTTTATTCAACCAAGAATTACTTAATATGTATTAATAATTTTAACTTTTGGTTTAAATTCACATATAAACACAACTCATATGGTCATATAGATATCATAAAATTGTTTCTAACTTGTTCGGTTGCCGAGAAATAGACGGTTTTCTACAGGTCACTTTTGAAGGTTTTGGGGCCATAAAAGTGTCAATTATTATTCGATTTTCATAAACGTTACACCATGTTATACCTAATGCCATTTGGGATTTCATACAAGTAATTTAAGATTTTTATTATCACCGGAAGTAACGTCATTTTGGCAAAAACTGTATTTTTAGCCTTCGAAACGGATATTTTATTCAAATAAGTCTGTTTTGAAATCTTTTTCAAATTATGGTATTTGATGCCAATCAACAAATAGAATGAACCCATACGATCATACAGATACCACAAAATGGTTTCTAACTTGTACGGTTGCAGAGAAATAGCCGATTTTCTACAAGTCACTTTTCAAGTTTTTTGGTCTTTAAAAGTGGCAATTATTATTCGATTTACATAAAATTTCCAATATATGATATCGTATGCCATTTCTGATTTCATAAAACTAATTGAACATTTTCATTAACACCGGAAGTAATGTAATTTTGTCAAGATATTGCTGGATTTGGTTGATTCTGCGTCCATTTTATTTGATGTGAGCAATGTTTATTTGGAAATCTGTTTAGTGGTTTTGTTGGTGCCGGAGGTGACATATGTTCAAGGGCAACTTGGCACCGGAATCCATACGAAGAGAATGTATGTGAAAATTAGTTTGTAATATAAGCAGTTGCCGAGAAATAGGCAATTTTGCATGAGTCACTTTTCACGTAATTTTGGCTGTAAAAGAATCAATTATTATTCGATTTTCAATTTTCTTTCGCCATTGGATGCCTAATGCCATAGTGGACTATGTCAAACCATTTTACCCCTTGCGTTGCCACCGGAAATGACGTCATTTGCTCAAAACTTAAATTTTAGCCTTCAAAAAACAATATTTTATTCAAATGAGTCGTATTTGTTATTTTTTTCAAATTGTGATATTTGATTCTATTGATCAAATAGATTGAACCCATACGATCATACAGATACCACAAAATGGTTTCTAACTTGTACGGTTGCAGAGAAATGGGCGATTTTCCTTAAGTCACTTTTCAAGGTTTTTGGTCTATAAAAGTGTCAGTTATTATTCGATTTTCATAAAATTTTCACCATATGATATCTTGTGTCATTTATGATTTCATAGAACTAATTTAACATTTTCAGTATCACCGGAAGTAATGTCATTTTGGCAAAAACTGTATTTTTAGCCTTCAAAACAGACATTTTTTTCAAATGAGTCTGATTTGTAATATATTTCAAATTATGATATTTGATTCCAATCAACAAATGGACTGAACCCATACGATCATATAGATACCAAAAGATAGTTTTTATCGTGTACGGTTGCCGAGAAATAGACGATTTTCTACAAGTCACTTTTCAAGGTTTTTGGTCTATAAAAGTGGCAAATATCATTCGATTTACATACAATTTTCGCCATTATGCTGCCTTATGCCATTTCTGATTTCATAAAACTAATTGAACATTTTCATTATCGCCGGAAGTAATGAAATTTTGCCAGGATCACTTACAAGTAACATATATATAAAATGAATTGATATTGCTGGATTTGGTTGATTCTTCGTCCATTTTATTTGATGTTTACAATGCTTATGTGGAAACCTGTTTGATAGTTTCATTGGTATCGGAAGTGACATATGTTTAAGGGTAACGTGGCACCGAAAGTGACGTGGCACCAGTGAAACCCGTCATTCCTGCATGCAGGTCTAGTTATTATTATTATTATTCAGATTCCAATTTGAATAGATCTCAGCAACTACGTGTCGCATCGTTACGATTTCTTCGGTTTTACTGGGAAAGTGGGTGTGACTTAGAGGATAAAGCTATTTTGAACGTTCTGCGCCAATGCAAAATGTCCGAAATCACCGAAGTTATCGTTTTTGAAAATATTGCAGTAATTTTAACAATAATCATTGGATTTTAACTTTCGATACATTTTGGCATAGTCTGAGACAGGGCACATAGCTACGCTACTTTCGATTTTTGATTTTCGGCAAATCTTCGAAGATATTAGGCGCCAAATTTCGAAAATTTAAAATTTTACTAAAAATTTTTTTATTTATGAATATTTTTTAGTCGTATTGTGCACAGAATTAAAGAGTCATCTGACTAGTGCAAAAATGTTAAAATTTTTTGTCTCAGTAATTTTCCTTGGCCGCCATTGGCTAATTCAGTTTTTCAGTCCTAGATTAATTTCTTATTGTTCGATTTGTATAAAAGAAAGTTCATATGCTTCGTTGTCTCAATTGTCATTTTTTTTGTTACCAATAATGTTATCTGTCGGCACCGGAAGTGGCATAATTTTACCAAAAACTACAATTTTGACAGTTATTTTCTTATTTCGAAAACAAATAATATTTTTTTGAAAAATTATATGACTCAAAGAGTGTGTCCTTTCAAGGCGCAAAAATTGTAGGAAGCAGTTTTTTTAATTTCGATTTCATTTTCGGGCAAATTCGATTAAGAGGCTAAAAATGGTGTAAAATTGGCCTATTTACAACCTATTCAGGCTTTTCAGATTTTAAAATATTTCTTCGTAACTTTTATAAACTTGTAGCTATAATCCATACGAAGAAAATGTATGTTAAAATTCGTTTGTAATATAAGCAGTTACCAAGAAATGGGCAGTTCTGTACAAGTCACCGTTTTCGTTATTTTGCCTGTAAAATAGTCAATTATGATTGGATTTTTTATAAAAGTGACATCATTTGATTCAAAAAGCATGTAGCGTCATATCAAGTTGATTACAATTTAAAATTGACACCGGAAGTCACATCATTTGGTCAAAAAATGCATTTTAAACTTTTTAAATCAATGTTTTATTCAACCAAGAATAACTTAATATATATTAATAATTTTAACTTTTGGTTTAAATTCACATATAAACAAAACTCATATGGTCATATAGATATCATAAAATGGTTTCTAACTTATTCGGTTGCCGAGAAATAGACGGTTTTCTACAAGTCACTTTTGAAGGTTTCGGGGCCATAAAAGGGTCAATTATTATTCGATTTTCATAAACGTCACACCATGTTATACCTAATGCCATTTGGGATTTCATACAAGTAATTTAAGATTTTCATTATCACCGGAAGTAACGTCATTTTGGCAAAAACTGTATTTTTAGCCTCCAAAACAGATATTTTATTCAAATGGGTCTGTTTTGAAATCTTTTTCAAATTATGGTATTTGATGCCAATCAACAAATAGAATGAACCCATACGATCATACAGATACCACAAAATGGTTTCTAACTTGTACGGTTGCAGAGAAATAGCTGATTTTCTACAAGTCACTTTTCAAGTTTTTTGGTCTTTAAAAGTGGCAATTATTATTCGATTTACATAAAATTTTCACTATATGATATCGTATGCCATTTCTGATTTCATAAGACTAATTGAACATTTGCATTAACACCGGGAGTAATTTAATTTTGTCAAGATCATTTACAAGTACATGTAACAAATGTATAAAATGAATTGATATTGCTGGATTTTGTTGATTCTGCGTCCATTTTATTTGTGTGCAATGTTAATTTGGAAACCTGTTTAGTGGTTTCGCTGGTACCGGAAGTGACATATGTTCAAGGGTAACTTGACACCGGAAGTGACATGTTTAAGGGTAACATGGCACCAGTGAAACCCGTAATTCCTGCATGCAGGTCTAGTTCTTATTATTATTAGGCTTTCAGACTTTCGTCTGAAAGCCTATTGAGATTACTAAAATTATTATTATTATTATTATTTACCGCGAGGGCCTAGATCTCTATGATCGAAACAGATATCGATCTGGAATTAGATTTTCTATTGGGAAACCATGTGGTGGCTACTTGATAAAATATTTTCGAAATTTCTGCGCATACCGGAAGTGACCGAACTTTGTACGTTGTCTAAAAATTGAAAATTGGCCATAGTTTCGGCAATTCTTTATCCATTTTCAAACAAATTACATTTTTGGAATCCCTGAATCTTTTCTGAGACAATGGCTATCTCACATTTTTCAATTTCGAACATTCGTCTATGACTTTTATCGTTTGAAAATTGAAAAGATGTTGTTTACGAGACAATTTTTGTTATTTTTAAAAATTTTCAAATTTGACCTACATTTTTGGATACCTGAAGTCCATCCGATTCCAGTAATATAAGTTTCATTCAGAGTTATCGCCCTTTATTTTTCGATTTTTTTCGAATTTTCTTCCCATTTTGTGAGCTCGGGTTTCGGTTTATGGCAGAATTGACGTTTCTGAAACTTCTGGAACATGAAGTTATAGTCCAATACCAACTTATAAAGCAATTTCGACAAGAATCCTTAAACCGGAAGTGGTCGAAATAATGGGCAATATTTTGAAAAAAATGCAAAAAATGGATATTTTGGGGAAAAACGCGATTTCTCCGCCCGATATCAATGGATTAAAGAAATTAGGGTACCATTGGACTGCACTAGGATTGTACTATCGTATGATACCCAATTCATACGGATACTATGATCAGGAAGCAAAATATGGCACGCTGAAAATCAAGAATTTTCTGATTTTTAGCATTTTTGGACGACTGTATCTCGAAAACTTAACCTACAATATTTTTTTAATTTATTCTATCGAGAGTCCTTTTGGAGGTACTTTGCATGAAGCCAACCAATAAGACTTTGAAATGTCTGGAATAGAATAAAAAAGGGACTGAAAATCGAAAAAAGTCGAAAAATCGTGAAATTTTGAAAAATGCTCTACTATTTTTTTATTTAAAGAGATTTTTAAAAAAAGGTTGTATATTCAGATAGCTGACCTAATTACGATTCTAACGATGTATAATATGTATGTAATTATTGAAATTTAATTTTCGATATTTTAAATTTTTTGCATTTTTGGCACTTTTGAACATAGGATTTCTCAGGGGCATTTTATCTGATCAGATAATGTAATATATCATTACAGAGCGCTGTGGCTATTTTAGCGCCCAAACCGGCTATTAAAACTATTCCGACAATAATAACCATACCGGAAGTATTCAAAAAATGAAAAAAAAGTTTAAAAATATTGTCGCACTTGCGAAAAACTTGATTGCTCACTTAGGTAATAGCGGACCAAAAGAACTAAAGTGTCGTTAGATAGCCCTATTAATGGACCATCATATGGTATCTAAATAATACGATTTCGATGGTAAGGAAATAAATTATTGTATGCCAAATATCTAGTATTTTCCGATTTTTTAACATTCTGAGACGCCCTTTTCTCGAAAACGACGCCTACGATTTTTCTGAAACTTATCTTACTCATAGTCCTATCGGTTGTCTATATAGTGAATCCAAAATGAAAAGCATTGAAATAATATAGGTGGTCCAAAAATGACATCAAACTTTGAAAAAAATTGAAAAATCGTTAAATTTTTGTAAACGCTCTTTAATTTATCTTTTTTTCCAAAACTACTCAATGGATGTTTCTGACACTTCTGGTACCGAAAGTTAAGTATCCAAAGAACTTCGTAAAGCTATCACAACAACGATCGTAAAACCGGAAGTAGTCGAAAAAATGTCCGATATTTTGAAAAAAAATATTTTTTTTACGAAAACCTTTTTTATTTATGAATATTTTTTGATGGTATTTTACACAGGGTTAAAATATCATCCTACTTTAGCAGAAATGGGAAAGAAAATTGTCTCGGTTATTTGCGTTAGCCGCCAACGGCTAATTTAGTTTTTCGTACCCAGAAAAATTATTTATTGTTCGATTTGTATAAAACAAAGTTCATATGCTCCGTGGTCCCAATTGTAATTTTTTTTGTTATGGTGAAATTTTTCTGTCGGCAACGGAAGTGACGTAATATTAACAAAAACTACAATTTTGACATTTCGGTACTACTTTTTGAAAGCAAATATTATTTTTTTTCAAAACTGATATAACTAAAATTATGCACCCTGCAAAGGTGCACAATATCCTTAGCTCAGATTTTTTAATTTCAATTTCATTTTCGGGCAATTTCGAATAAAATGTAAAATAAAGTGTAAAATTCAGTTATTTACAATTCATTCAGCGTCTTCATATTTTGAAATATTTATTTGTAATTTTAATAAACTCGTAGCAATAATCCAGAAGAAGAGATTGTATGCAAAAATTAGTTTGTAATATGAGCAGTTGCCGAGGAATATGCAATTTTGCATGCATCACTTTTCACGTTATTTTGCCTATAAAAGAGTGAATTATTATTCGATTTGCAATATTTTTTTCCATTTGATGCTTAATGTCAATTTGGACTAGGTCAAGCCAATTTTACAATTTCACTGTGACCGGAAATGACGTCATTTGGGCAAAAACTGGATTTTAAACCTAAAAAACAAATATTTTATTCAAATGAGTCTGCCTTATAATAATTTTAAAATTATGATATTTGATTCCCATCAACGAATAGAATGAAGCCATACGACCATACAGATACCACAAAATGGTTTCTAAGTGGTACGGTTACAGAGAAATAGGCGATCTTCGATAAGTCACTTTTCAAGGTTTTTGGTCTATAAAAGTGTCAATTATTATTCGATTTTTATATTTTTTTTTACCATTTGATGCCTTATGCCATTTATGACTTCTATGAACTAAATTAACACTTTCAATGTCACCGGATGTAATGTAATTTTTTCAAAAAACGTATTTTTGGCCTTCAAAACAAACATTTTTTTGAAGTGATTTATGTTTATTATTCGTTTAACTTTATAATGTCTGACTCTAATGGGCAGTAAGATTGAATCAATACCATCATATTGATATCAAGAAAAGGCTTCTAGCATGTTCCCTTGTCGAAAAATAGCCAATTGTCCCAGGGTCACTTTTAAGTTTTTTACCTTCTTAATTTCAGTTTATTGGTAATAGGTTAATTATTTATTGCCCGATATGTATAAAACAAAGTTTGTATTTTGTATGTTGCGAATTTTCGACTTACTTTTCACCTATAAAAATTTCTTTCAACTCCGGAAGTGACGTAATTTTGCCATAATTTACAATTTTGACCGGTCTTTTCGCCAGCAAATATTACTTTTACATATGATAGACGGTGTCACTGAAGTAAAACAATTAAAGTTTGGTAGCGCAATGGATCGGCTACGGTATAATAAACTTCCTGTATGATTCCTGAAAGCCGGTTCAGTGCTGCTTGCAGGTCTAGTTATTATTAGGGTTTCACACTGCGTAGCTTGTGTGAAACACTATTGTTTTTGTTAAAATTATTATTAGGGTTTCACACTGCGTAGCTTGTGTGAAACACTATTGTTTTTGTTAAAATTATTATTAGGGTTTCACACTGCGTAGCTTGTGTGAAACACTATTGTTTTTGTTAAAATTATTATTCTTATTAAGCTTTCATATTACATATGAAAGCTTATTGTTTCTGTTAAAGTTATTATTATTATTATTTTTTTTTTTGTGTGTTTTCTGCAAATCGGATTTCTCAGAATCTATCCATAGGATCTTTCTGAAATTTTGACCTACCCCCCCAAAAATGGGGTGCGAACCTTGATTAAATATATTTTCGAAACGTTTTACGAATCCGAAATCACCGAATTTTACGAACGAAAAAAATGACAATGCATAGTCGTAACTTTGTTATTTTTTGACCGATTTTACTAATTCTTTTTTCTTTGAATACCTTTAAAAAAACCATTTTCATCTGCAGTTTCACATTTTCGAATTTCGAAAATTCGTCGCTGTGATTTCGAACCGGAAGATTAGACCAATTTGACAACTTCTTTAATAGTTGTACGATTTTCATGAAATTTAGTATCTAAGTAGATCCTACCGATGTGACTTCAAAAATATAATTAGAAATTTTCTAAATTATCTCCCCTTGACGAAATTAAGGATCAAAATTTTCAAAAAAATCATCGAAATATAGGTCAGAATGACCTGATTTTTTTTTTGGATACTAGATAAGTAATTACTGATTTGTACACAAAATATGGAGTTTGTCGATCGAACCGGAAGTGCCGCCATATTTAAAAGTGAAAAATCAATAAGGCTTTTTTGCTATTTTACTTACAGACTCGGGAGTTATATTTTCTGAATCCTTGTAGGAAGGCCTAAAAAATGTCGCGAATAGAATTTTGATTTCGGTCACGTGATGGTCACCATTTTGAATTGAAAATGAAAAATAGAAGCAATTTGAAGGGTCGGGACTTTGGAACACAATTACTCTCCTTCTAATTAAGCTAGAATGTTCAAACTTGGTGTAGACGTTCACTAGGTCAATGTTATGATTGAGTTCAAAGATGAGCATTTTCTGCTTAGGGTAAGCAGAGATAAACAAGCTAATTTGTTGATTCTTTAGGGCACGATAACTTCGGTTATAATGAAGGGAGGGCGGTGAAACTTTTGTCAATAGAGAGTCTAATAGCTAGCCTGTTGTGTGAAATCATTGTATTATTTTTTCTAAATATCAAGGATAGCCGAAAAAAAGAGATTGAAAACCCAAAAAGTCGTATTTTTACAATTTGGAGCATGTTTAGAGGTCTTTCTCGTAAAGTCAACATAATATTTTTTGGGAACTTCTTGTACAAAGAGTCTTATTGGTAGTCTTTTATATGAAACCATCGATCAACAGTCCAACATATCAGGAGTAGAAGAACAAAAGGATCGAACATTGAAAACGGCACCCTTTCATTGTTAAGCGAAACATGCAGTGTGGGTGACTACAATCTACACATTTAGTCATCGTATAGAGCTTATTCAACAGTATCGAATTCCAACTGCTTAGGGATATTTTACGTGCACTCCAATGTGTACACGGGACCTTGGTTTTTCGTCCCATCCGAATGACTAGACAGCTGTGCTTGTCAGGCCCTCCGTTCTGCCTCACTGACAAGGGGAACCACGCCGGGAAATCGAGATGAACTTTCTCCGTGCAGAACTTTCAATTCAGGCGAAAACGTTTATTGCATACGATTAAGCTGGTCAGTTGGAGCTTATTTTCAAACGTTTTGTAATAATCGGTTGGTAATTAAAGTACCGTGCACATTAAACTGTTAAAACAGAAAATTTCGCCCGGTTGAAATGTTTCTTGCTATAAGTCAGCAATTTTCTGAATTCAGGGAGGCTGAATGGCTGAATGGTTAGCATGTGCGCACTGTATCGTAACGTCTGTCATTGAGTCAACGGGCGTCGTTTCGATCTCCAGGTTGCACGTGACATGAAGTATGATGTCCAACCTTGTGGGTTTTCTCCGTGTTCTTCGGTTTCCTCCCAACGGCTAAAGACCTGTAAGCGCAGGGGGAGTTTTTAAATAAAATTAAAAAACATATGTTAGTCCCGAAATGACCTAGTTTGTGTCGAATGGACATTAGGCCGCATTTCTCTCTTTCTCTTTTATTTTTAAAGTTTTGTAATAATCGGTTGGTAATCAAAGGTACTGTAAAAGTGATAAAACAGAAAATAATCGGTTGGTAATCAAAGGTACTGTAAAAGTCATAAAACAGAAAATTTCGCCCGGTTGTAATGTTTCTCACTTTAAAGTCAGCAATTTCCCGATTTTAAGTGGCAAACGTTTATTGCGAACGCTTAAGCTGGTCAGGGGGGAGCTTATTTTTAAAAGTTTTGTAATATTCGGTTGATAACTAAAGGTACCGTGCAAATTAAACTGTTACAATAGAAAATTTGGCCCGGTTGAAATGTTTCTCGCTGTAGGTCAGCAATTTGCCGATTTTAGGGAGGTTGCGTGGCTGAATGGTTAGCACGTGCGCTCTGTATCATAACGTCTGTCATTGAGTCAACTGCCGTTGTTTCGATTTTTTGGTTGTACGTGACAAGGAGTATGGTTGCCTGTCCAACCTCGTAGGCCGTAACCGCCGCTGCCCGGGTAAAATTTCCCTCATTGCACACATTATGGCATATGCCCGTCTTCATTAGCCCATTTTAGGAGCAGAACAGTCGGACGTTAAACCCCATTCAATTTCATTTCATTTTCTCTATGTTGCTTATTTATTATAGTGGATAAATATTTTTCTGGTTCTAGCAATTATTTAATTTCTGCATAGAAATCTTGCTTTGGCCAGTTTTTTTTATTGCAGAGTGCCATTCTTGTTTAAACAAACATGATCCTTTGTTTAAAACATGCTTAAGAAGTCGTCACGATTTCCTACTTATAACCAAACATATTGGAAATATTAGTCTGGCATTATTAAATCCTAATTTTATTGGTCTTATTTAAAATTAAACTTTCATTTAACTATGAACAACCCTTAACGTGTCTCTTTAAAACTATTAAGTACTCTAAAACAGTAGCTCAACCTTTTGACCTAAACTCATTAATTTACCATTTTGTTGTGAGCGACTTCTTATTCTTCCTATATGACATATTGCACGTGTCTGATTTCAAAGGGGGGTTGAGTGGCTGAATGGTAAGCACGCGCGCCTGTCATTGAGTAAACTAGCGTGTTTTCGAATGCCCGGTTGTACGTGACAAGGAGTAAGGTCGCCTGTCCAACCTGCCATTTTTAATTTTTTTTTCCCGCCATTTTCATTTCATTTTCTCATCCGTCTCATTACAGTAATACAAGTTTCAGTTATTTCCCTTTAGTTTTCAGATTATTGTTATGCCTGGGTGCAATGTTTCATACTATATTTAGACTTGTAACTTCGCGAGTTTTTGACCAATTTTAATAATTTTTTCTTCGTATCCTTTTATTTAGGTTACTTGATACAATCAATGACACGTGACGATGAATATGAAAGCTTTCATATCTGCATGGGACAGTAGCAGATCTAGTTATTATTATTATTATTATTATTATTATTCAGATTCCAATTTGAATAGATCTCAGCAACTACGTGTCGCATCGTTACGATTTCTTCGGTTTTACTGGGAAAGTGGGTGTGACTTAGAGGATAAAGCTATTTTGAACGTTCTGCGACAATGCGAAATGTCCGAAATCACCGAAGTTATCGTTTTTGAAAATATTGCAGTAATTTTAACAATAATCATTGGATTTTAACTTTCGATACATTTTGGCATAGCCTGAGACAGGGCACATAGCTACGCTACTTTCGATTTTTGATTTTCGGCAAATCTTCGAAGATATTAGGCGCCAAATTTCGAAAATTTAAAATTTTACAAAAAACTTTTTTATTTATGAATATTTTTTAGTCGTATTGTGCACAGAATTAAAGAGTCATCTTACTAGTGCAAAAATGTTAAAAAATTTTGTCTCAGTAATTTTCCTTGGCCGCCATTGGCTAATTCAGTTTTTCAGTCCTAGATTAATTTTTTATTGTTCGATTTGTATAAAACAAAATTCATATGCTTCGTTGTATCAATTGTCATTTTTTTTATTACCAAAAGTGTTATCTGTCGACACCGGAAGTGGCATAATTTTACCAAAAACTACAATTTTGACAGTTATTTTCTTATTTCGAAAACAAATATTATTTTTTGGAAAAATTATTTGACTCAAAGAGTGTGCCCTTTCAAGGCGCAAAAAATGTAGGAAGCAGTTTTTTTAATTTCGATTTCACTTTCGAGCAAATTCGATTAAGAGGCTAAAAATGGTGTAAAATTGACCTATTTACAACCTATTCAGGCTTTTCAGATTTTAAAATATTTTTTCGTAACTTTTATAAATTTGTAGCTATAATCCATACGAAGAAAATGTATGTTAAAATTCGTTTGTAATATAAGCAGTTACCAAGAAATGGGCAGTTCTGTACAAGTCACTGTTTTCGTTATTTTGTCTGTAAAATAGTCAATTATTATTGGATTCTTATAAAAGTGACATCATTTGATTCAAAAGGCATGTAGCGTCATATCAAGTTGATTACAATTTAAAATTGACACCGGAAGTGACATCATTTGGTCAAAAACTGCATTTTAAACTTTTTAAATCAATGTTTTATTCAACCAAGAATAACTTAATATGTATTAATAATTTTAACTTTTGGTTTAAGTTCACATATAAACAAAACTCATATGGTCATATAGATATCATAAAATGGTTTCTAACTTATTCGGTTGCCGAGAAATAGACGGTTTTCTACAGGCCACTTTTGAAGGTTTCGGGGCCATAAAAGGGTCAATTATTATTCGATTTTCATAAACGTCACACCATGTTATACCTAATGCCATTTGGGATTTCATACAAGTAATTTAAGATTTTCATTATCACCGGAAGTAACATCATTTTGGCAAAAACTGTATTTTTAGCCTCCAAAACAGATATTTTATTCAAATGAGTCTGTTTTGAATTTTTTTTCAAATTATGGTATTTGATGCCAATCAACAAATAGAATGAACCCATACGATCATACAGATACGACAAAATGGTTTCTAACTTGTACGGTTGCAGAGAAATAGCCGATTTTCTACAAGTCACTTTTCAAGTTTTTTGGTCTTTAAAAGTGGCAATTATTATTCGATTTACATAAAATTTTCACTATATGATATCGTATGCCATTTCTGATTTCATAAGACTAATTGAACATTTGCATTAACACCGGGAGTAATTTAATTTTGTCAAGATCATTTACAAGTAACAAATGTATAAAATGAATTGATATTGCTGGATTTTGTTGATTCTGCGTCCATTTTATTTGTGTGCAGTGTTAATTTGGAAACCTGTTTAGTGGTTTCGCTGGTACCGGAAGTGACATATGTTCAAGGGTAACTTGGCACCGGAAGTGACATGTTTAAGGGTAACATGGCACCAGTGAAACCCGTCATTCCTGCATGCAGGTCTAGTTCTTATTATTATTATTATTATTATTATTATTCAGATTCCAATTTGAATAGATCTCAGCAACTACGTGTCGCATCGTTACGATTTCTTCGGTTTTACTGGGAAAGTGGGTGTGACTTAGAGGATAAAGCTATTTTGAACGTTCTGCGCCAATGCGAAATGTCCGAAATCACCGAAGTTATCGTTTTTGAAAATATTGCAGTAATTTTAACAATAATCATTGGATTTTAACTTTCGATACATTTTGTCATAGCCTGAGACAGGGCACATAGCTAGGCTACTTTCGATTTTTGATTTTCGGCAAATCTTCGAAGATATTAGGCGCCAAATTTCGAAAATTTAAAATTTTACTAAAATTTTTTTTATTTATGAATATTTTTTAGTCGTATTGTGCACAGAATTAAAGAGTCATCTGACTAGTGCAAAAATATTAAATTTTTTTGTCTCAGTAATTTTCCTTGGCCGCCATTGGCTAATTCAGTTTTTCAGGCCTAGATTAATTTTTTATTGTTCGATTTGTATAAAACAAAGTTCATATGCTTCGTTGTCTCAATTGTCATTTTTTTTGTTACCAATAATGTTATCTGTCGGCACCGGAAGTGGCATAATTTTACCAAAAACTACAATTTTGACAGTTATTTTCTTATTTCGAAAACAAATATTATTTTTTTGAAAAATTATATGACTCAAAGAGTGTGTCCTTTCAAGGCGCAAAAAATGTAGGAAGCAGTTTTTTTAATTTCGATTTCATTTTCGAGCAAATTCGATTAAGAGGCTAAAAATGGTGTAAAATTGGCCTATTTACAACCTATTCAGGCTTTTCAGATTTTAAAATATTTCTTCGTAACTTTTATAAACTTGTAGCTATAATCCATACGAAGAAAATGTATGTTAAAATTCGTTTGTAATATAAGCAGTTACCAAGAAATGGGCAGTTCCGTACAAGTCACTGTTTTCGTTATTTTGCCTGTAAAATAGTCAATTATGATTGGATTTTTATAAAAGTGACATCATTTGATTCAAAAAGCACGTAGCGTCATATCAAGTTGATTACAATTTAAAATTGACACCGGAAGTGACATCATTTGGTCAAAAAATGCATTTTAAACTTTTTAGATCAATGTTTTATTCAACCAAGAATAACTTAATATGTATTAATAATTTTAACTTTTGGTTTAAATTCACATATAAACAAAACTCATATGGTCATATAGATATTATAAAATGGTTTCTAACTTATTCGGTTGCCGAGAAATAGACGGTTTTCTACAGGTCACTTTTGAAGGTTTCGGGGCCATAAAAGGGTCAATTATTATTCGATTTTCATAAACGTCACACCATGTTATACCTAATGCCATTTGGGATTTCATACAAGTAATTTAAGATTTTCATTATCACCGGAAGTAACGTCATTTTGGCAAAAACTGTATTTTTAGCCTCAAAAACAGATATTTTATTCAAATGGGTCTGTTTTGAAATCTTTTTCAAATTATGGTATTTGATGCCAACCAACAAATAGAATGAACCCATACGATCATACAGATACCACAAAATGGTTTCTAACTTGTACGGTTGCAGAGAAATAGCTGATTTTCTACAAGTCACTTTTCAAGTTTTTTGGTCTTTAAAAGTGGCAATTATTATTCGATTTACATAAAATTTTCACTATATGATATCGTATGCCATTTCTGATTTCATAAGACTAATTGAACATTTGCATTAACACCGGGAGTAATTTAATTTTGTCAAGATCATTTACAAGTAACAAATGTATAAAATGAATTGATATTGCTGGATTTTGTTGATTCTGCATCCATTTTATTTGTGTGCAATGTTAATTTGGAAACCTGTTTAGTGGTTTCGCTGGTACCGGAAGTGACATATGTTCCAGGGTAACTTGACACCGGAAGTGACATGTTTAAGGGTAACATGGCACCAGTGAAACCCGTCATTCCTGCATGCAGGTCTAGTTCTTATTATTATTATTATTATTATTCAGATTCCAATTTGAATAGATCTCAGCAACTACGTGTCGCATCGTTACGATTTCTTCGGTTTTACTGGGAAAGTGGGTGTGACTTAGAGGATAAAGCTATTTTGAACGTTCTGCGACAATGCGAAATGTCCGAAATCACCGAAGTTATCGTTTTTGAAAATATTGCAGTAATTTTAACAATAATCATTGGATTTTAACTTTCGATACATTTTGGCATAGCCTGAGACAGGGCACATAGCTACGCTACTTTCGATTTTTGATTTTCGGCAAATCTTCGAAGATATTAGGCGCCAAATTTCGAAAATTTAAAATTTTACAAAAATTTTTTTTATTTATGAATATTTTTTAGTCGTATTGTGCACAGAATTAAAGAGTCATCTGACTAGTGCAAAAATGTTAAAAAAAATTGTCTCAGTAATTTTCCTTGGCCGCCATTGGCTAATTCAGTTTTTCAGTCCTAGATTGATTTTTTATTGTTCAATTTGTATAAAACAAAATTCATATGCTTCGTTGTATCAATTGTCATTTTTTTTATTACCAAAAGTGTTATCTGTCGGCACCGGAAGTGGCATAATTTTACCAAAAACTACAATTTTGACAGTTATTTTTTTATTTCGAAAACAAATATTATTTTTTGGAAAAATTATTTGACTCAAAGAGTGTGCCCTTTCAAGGCGCAAAAAATGTAGGAAGCAGATTTTTTAATTTCGATTTCACTTTCGAGCAAATTCGATTAAGAGGCTAAAAATGGTGTAAAATTGACCTATTTAGAACCTATTCAGGCTTTTCAGATTTTAAAATATTTCTTCGTAACTTTTATAAACTTGTAGCTATAATCCATACGAAGAAAATGTATGTTAAAATTCGTTTGTAATATAAGCAGTTACCAAGAAATGGGCAGTTCTGTACAAGTCACTGTTTTCGTTATTTTGCCTGTAAAATAGTCAATTATTATTGGATTTTTATAAAAGTGACATCATTTGATTCAAAAGGCATGTAGCGTCATATCAAGTTGATTACAATTTAAAATTGACACCGGAAGTGACATCATTTGGTCAAAAACTGCATTTTAAACTTTTTAAATCAATGTTTTATTCAACCAAGAATAACTTAATATGTATTAATAATTTTAACTTTTGGTTTAAATTCACATATAAACAAAACTCATATGGTCATATAGATATCATAAAATTGTTTCTAACTTGTTCGGTTGCCGAGAAATAGACGGTTTTCTACAGGTCACTTTTGAAGGTTTCGGGGCCATAAAAGTGTCAATTATTATTCGATTTTCATAAACGTTACACCGTGTTATACCTAATGCCATTTGGGATTTCATACAAGTAATTTAAGATTTTCATTATCACCGGAAGTAACGTCATTTTGGCAAAAACTGTATTTTTAGCCTTCAAAACAGATATTTTATTCAAATGAGTCTGTTTTGAATTCTTATTCAAATTATGGTATTTGATGCTAATCAACAAATAGAATGAACCCATACGATCATACAGATACCACAAAATGGTTTGTAACTTGTACGGTTGCAGAGAAATAGCCGATTTTCTACAAGTCACTTTTCAAGTTTTTTGGTCTTTAAAAGTGGCAATTATTACTCGATTTACATAAAATTTTCACTATATGATATCGTATGCCATTTCTGATTTCATAAGACTAATTGAACATTTTCATTAACACAGGAAGTAATTTAATTTTGTCAAGATTATTTACAAGTAACAAATGTATAAAATAACTTGATATTGCTGGATTGATTGGTTGATTCTGCGTCCATTTTATTTGTGTGCAATGTTAATTTGGAAACCTGTTTAGTGGTTACGCTGGTACTGGAAGTGACATATGTTCAAGGGTAACTTAGCACCGGAAGTGACATGTTTAAGAGTAACTTGGCACCAGTGAAACCCGTCATTCCTGCATGCAGGTCTAGTTATTATTATTATTATTCAGATTCCAATTTGAATAGATCTCAGCAACTACGTGTCGCATCGTTACGATTTCTTCGGTTTTACTGGGAAAGTGGGTGTGACTTAGAGGATAAAGCTATTTTGAACGTTCTGCGCCAATGCGAAATGTCCGAAATCACCGAAGTTATCGTTTTTGAAAATATTGCAGTAATTTTAACAATAATCATTGGATTTTAACTTTCGATACATTTTGGCATAGCCTGAGACAGGGCACATAGCTACGCTACTTTCGATTTTTGATTTTCGGCAAATCTTCGAAGATATTAGGCGCCAAATTTCGGAAATTCAAAATTTTACTGAAAATTTTTTTATTTATGAATATTTTTTAGTCGTATTGTGCACAGAATTAAAGAGTCATCTGACTAGCGCAAAAATGTTAAAATTTTTTGTTTCAGTAATTTTCCTTGGTCGCCATTGGCTAATTCAGTTTTTCAGTCCTAGATTAATTTTTTATTGTTCGATTTGTATAAAACAAAGTTCATATGCTTCGTTGTCTCAATTGTCATTTTTTTTGTTACCAATAATGTTATCTGTCGGCACCGGAAGTGGCATAATTTTACCAAAAACTACAATTTTGACAGTTATTTTCTTATTTCGAAAACAAATATTATTTTTTTGAAAAATTATATGACTCAAAGAGTGTGTCTTTTCAAGGCGCAAAAAATGTAGGAAGCAGTTTTTTTAATTTCGATTTCAGTTTCGAGCAAATTCGATTAAGAGGCTAAAAATGGTGTAAAATGGGCCTATTTACAACCTATTCAGGCTTTTCAGATTTTAAAATATCTCTTCGTAACTTTTATAAACTTGTAGCTATAGTCCATACGAAGAAAATGTATGTTAAAATTCGTTTGTAATATAAGCAGTTACCAAGAAATGGGCAGTTCTGTACAAGTCACTGTTTTCGTTATTTTGCCTGTAAAATAGTCAATTATGATTGGATTTTTATAAAAGTGACATCATTTGATTCAAAAAGCATGTAGCGTCATATCAAGTTGATTGCAATTTAAAATTGACACCGGAAGTGACATCATTTGGTCAAAAAATGCATTTTAAACTTTTTAAATCAATGTTTTATTCAACCAAGAATAACTTAATATGTATTAATAATTTTAACTTTTGGTTTAAATTCACATATAAACAAAACCCCTATGGTCATATAGATATCATAAAATGGTTTCTAACTTATTCGGTTGCCGAGAAATAGACGGTTTTCTACAGGTCACTTTTGAAGGTTTCGAGGCCATAAAAGGGTCAATTATTATTCGATTTTCATAAACGTCACACCATGTTATACCTAATGCCATTTGGGATTTCATACAAGTAATTTAAGATTTTGATTATCACCGGAAGTAACGTCATTTTGGCAAAAACTGTATTTTTAGCCTCCAAAACAGATATTTTATTCAAATGAGTCTGTTTCGAAATCTTTTTCAAATTATGGTATTTGATGCCAATCAACAAATAGAATGAACCCATACGATCATACAGATACCACAAAATGGTTTCTAACTTGTACGGTTGCAGAGAAATAGCTGATTTTCTACAAGTCACTTTTCAAGTTTTTTGGTCTTTAAAAGTGGCAATTATTATTCGATTTACATAAAATTTTCACTATATGATATCGTATGCCATTTCTGATTTCATAAGACTAATTCAATATTTGCATTAACACCGGGAGTAATTTAATTTTGTCAAGATCATTTACAAGTAACAAATGTATAAAATGAATTGATATTGCTGGATTTTGTTGATTCTGCGTCCATTTTATTTGTGTGCAATGTTAATTTGGAAACCTGTTTAGTGGTTTCGCTGGTACCGGAAGTGACATATGTTCAAGGGTAACTTGACACCGGAAGTGACATGTTTAAGGGTAACATGGCACCAGTGAAACCCGTCATTCCTGCATGCAGGTCTAGTTATTATTATTATTATTATTCAGATTCCAATTTGAATAGATCTCAGCAACTACGTGTCGCATCGTTACGATTTCTTCGGTTTTACTGGGAAAGTGGGTGTGACTTAGAGGATAAAGCTATTTTGAACGTTCTGCGACAATGCGAAATGTCCGAAATCACCGAAGTTATCGTTTTTAAAAATATTGCAGTAATTTTAACAATAATCATTGGATTTTAACTTTCGATACATTTTGGCATAGCCTGAGACAGGGCACATAGCTACGCTACTTTCGATTTTTGATTTTCGGCAAATCTTCGAAGATATTAGGCGCCAAATTTCGAAAATTTAAAATTTTACAAAAAACTTTTTTATTTATGAATATTTTTTAGTCGTATTGTGCACAGAATTAAAGGGTCATCTGACTAGTGCAAAAATGTTTAAAAATTTTGTCTCAGTAATTTACCTTGGCCGCCATTGGCTAATTCAGGTTTTCAGTCCTAGATTAATTTTTTATTGTTCGATTTGTATAAAACAAAGTTCATATGCTTCGTTGTATCAATTGTCGTTTTTTTTATTACCGAAAGTGTTATCTGTCGGCACCGGAAGTGGCATAATTTTACCAAAAACTACAATTTTGACAGTTATTTACGATCTTCATAAAGAAATATTATTTTTTTGAAAAATTATATGACTCAAAGAGTGTGCCCTTTCAAGGCGCAAAAAATGTAGGAAGCAGTTTTTTTAATTTCGATTTCATTTTCGAGCAAATTCGATTAAGAGGCTAAAAATGGTGTAAAATTGGCCTATTTACAACCTATTCAGGCTTTTCAGATTTTAAAATATTTCTTCGTAACTTTTATATACTTGTAGCTATAATCCATACGAAGAAAATGTATGTTAAAATTCGTTTGTAATATAAGCAGTTGCCAAGAAATGGGCAGTTCTGCATAAGTCACTGTTTTCGTTATTTTGCCTGTAAAATAGTCAATTATTATTGGATTTTTATAAAAGTGACATCATTTGATTCAAAAAGCACGTAGCGTCATATCAAGTTGATTACAATTTAAAATTGACACCGGAAGTGACATCATTTGGTCAAAAAATGCATTTTACACTTTTTTAAATCAATGTTTTATTCAACCAAGAATAACTTAATATGTATTAATAATTTTAACTTTTGGTTTAAATTCACATATAAACAAAACTCATATGGTCATATAGATATCATAAAATGGTTTCTAACTTGTTCGGTTGCCGAGAAATAGACGGTTTTCTACAGGTCACTTTTGAAGGTTTCGGGGCCATAAAAGGGTCAATTATTATTCGATTTTCATAAACGTCACACCATGTTATACCTAATGCCATTTGGGATTTCATACAAGTAATTTAAGATTTTCATTATCACCGGAAGTAACGTCATTTTGGCAAAAACTGTATTTTTAGCCTCCAACACAGATATTTTATTCAAATGAGTCTGTTTTGAAATCTTTTTCAAATTATGGTATTTGATGCCAATCAACAAATAGAATGAACCCATACGATCATACAGATACCACAAAATGGTTTCTAACTTGTACGGTTGCCGAGAAATAGCCGATTTTCTACAAGTCACTTTTCAAGTTTTTTGGTCTTTAAAAGTGGCAATTATTATTCGATTTAACGTTTTTATTTATAAATATTATTTAGTCGTGTTGTGCACAGAATTAAAGAGTCATCTGACTAGCGCAAAAATGTTAAAAAAATTTGTCTCAGTAATTTTCCTTGGCCGCCATTAGCTAATTCAGTTTTTCAGTCCTAGATTAATTTTTTATTGTTCGATTTGTATAAAACAAAGTTCATATGCTTCGTTGTCCCAATTGTTATTTTTTTTATTACCAAAAGTGTTATCTAGCAAATTGGATTAAGGGGTGAAAAAAGGCGTAAAATTGACCTATTTACAACCCATTCAGGCTTTTCAGATTTTAAAATTTTTTTACTTAACTTTTATAAACCTGTCACTATAATCCATACGAAGAGAATGTATGTTAAAATTAGTTTCTAATATAAGCAGTTGCCGAGAAATGGGCAGTTTTGCATAAGTCACTGTTTTCGTAATGTTGCCTGTAAAATAGTCAATTATTAATGGATATTCACAAAAGTGACATCATTTGATTCAAAAAGCAAGTGTGCGTCATATCATGTTGATTACTATTTAAAATTGACACCGGAAGTGACGTCATTTAGTCAAAAACTCAATTTTTAACTTTTAAAATCGATCTTTTTTTCAACCAAGAATTATGTCACATGTAATAATAAAATTAACTTTTGGTTTAAATTCACATATTAACAAAACTCATACGGTCAAATAGATATCATAAAATTGTTTCTAACTTGTTCGGTTGTCGAGATATAGGCGATTTTCTGAAAGTCAGTTTTGAAGGTTTTTGGCCCATAAAAGTGTCAATTATTATTTGATTTTCATAAAATTTTCACCCTTTGAAGCCTAATGTCATAGACGATGTTATAAAACTAATTTAACGTTTTCATTATCACCGGAAGTAGCGTCATTTTGGCAAAAACTGTATTTTAAGCCTTCAAAACCGATATTTTATTCAAATGAGTCTGATTTGTAATGTTTATACAATTATGATATTTGATTCCAATCAACAAATAGATTAAACCCATACGGTCATATAAATACCAAAAAATGGTTTCTAACTTGTACGGTTGCCGAGAAATAGACGATTTTCTACACGTCACTTTTCAAGGTTTTTGGTCTATAAAAGTGGAAATTATTATTCAATTTACATAAAATTTTCACCATATGATGCCTTATGCCATTTCTGATTTCATAAGACTAAGGGAACATTTACATTATTACCGGAAGTACTGTTATTTTGTCAGGATCAATTACATGTAACAAATGTATAAAACAAAATTGCTGGATTTGTTTGATTCTGTTTCCATTTTATTTGATGTGTGCAATGCTTATGTGGAAACCTGTATATTGGTTTCATTGGTACCGGAAAGGACATATGTTCAAGGGTAACGTAGCACCAAAAGTGACACAAGTTCAAGTTCAAAGGTAACATGGCAAAAGTGAAACCCGTCATTCCTGCATGCAGGTCTAGTTTTTAATAACATTATTGTCTGTGATACTTGTTTTTATTTATGTATATAAATATATTTATGTGATATTTATTTAATCTGTCTCGTGAAAATCGCCATATGTTTGGCACCATATAGCCCGGTTGGAGCTGACGTGCCATAAAACTCCATTTCTTTATTTCTTTCCTTCAATAATAGAATGGTTTATTATACATGTATGTCTGCCAATTTCAAAATCGACCTCGTCTTCAATAACCCAGATGTAGTAGAAATGTAGCAAGATAAACCCCATTTCTGTCAATCATTTTAAATCGATCACTGAAAATAAAATCAACCACTACTTCAGCCGTATGACAAATCAAACAAATTTATTTGTAGACATTCTGTTGAGATTATGATTTATTTTAGAATCTTTAATGTCTTGTGACGTAAATATTTGGATGCCACATGGCGCATCGACCACGAAAGATGACAGTTTTAATACTTAATTGTGTCTTTTCTAAAGCCATAAAATCGACATACAAACATGATAAGAAGCTATAGACATTACCATCATCCGAAAGGACAACGAACCTATGCGGTCAATCGCTCAATAGGTGATCTATTAACGTGTTTGTCTTCAGATTAAAAGTGTTTTTGTGATGATTAGGCTGTAATCACAGGTGGCTGGAGTTGCATGTTCATCAATAACTCTACACTGGTGATCTGTTGATTTGTTATTGTGGTATCAACCAAGGAAACATTTATATCTCTTTAATGAATGTGTTAGGGATATTGATATATTGGTTATGTGTATCCTAATTGGGCCACAATCCCTTGTTGAATGAAAGAATTTCTCTTGACAAATATGTAGGTGGTACGGCAATGGGAACTAATCACCACCACCATTTCATGTATTGACGCGAACCCAAACCCGATTTAATTATAAACAATTAGATTGATAGAGAGAAAGATGGCTAACTTCCACTCGACACAAACAATGACATTTCTGGACTAACATATGGTTCGGTAATTTGGGTAGGGGCAAAGCCCAGCTTAGGCCCAGGCCTAGGGTTCCGCTGTCCATGGCTAAACGAGACGTAAAAAACCCTATTAAATTCCAGATAAAAGTTCCACTCATCGGTCTTGCGGCGTGATTGGCGTAGCCTGGGTGAGTCCGCTATCTCTCAACCTTGTCTGTGAATGGTTGAAACCCGTGACGTAGGCTGTCGCTCGTATGCTAACATGACATCTTTTCGTCGTAGCGCCATCGCTTCGCTGAAGCTGGGTTTTGCGTAGGGGTCCTTCCTTAGCAGTGGGTGGAACCGGAGAAACCCCACGAATTTTGAAGGCGGCCTACTCGTTGTCACGTACAAGCGAGGAACTCAAACAGTTGACTCAATGAATGACCGAAAGGACACGAGTTAAACGACCCGGCCACACAACTTTAATACAACTAGGCCACTGATTGTTGCACTTTCAGTCTTTAATCATACATTATTCAAGAACAGAATCTACCTATTTTAGGTCTTTGGACCAGAAATGTTATCTAAATTATTAATTAAATTATCGAGGCTATAACCAACCCCCTGTGCCATAGTTAGCCTGCGATATTTTGTGATAGATAATTTAACGTAAAATGCATATTCATACCAACGTCAGTAATGATAACAAAGACTAGTTAAAATTCAATGGCTAATATCTCGGTTCAGAGTTAAGCCAGTTGATTAGGTAGGATTTTCGACATCTTTTGTTTTCCTTATCTATTTCTAACGATTATATTAGCTCTTTATATCTAATGGTACATTTGTTCCTTTATGTAACTAGGGCTTCGGTGACCTAGCACGTGCGCTTTAGGTGATAAGGTTTGTCATTGAGTCAAGAAAGGATCAAACCAAGTACGAACAATCTAAACCATTAGACAAGAAACATTATAGGCAAAATAGTGTAATCCGCAAATGGACTGTTATGTTAGTCCCGAAATTACCTGCCCCCCCCCACTTTCTCTCTCTCTCTCTCTCTCCTACATGTATGTTTATGGTATTACAAAGAACCCTGAACATGTACAAGTAATTATTGGATCGGAATATAAGCCGAGGCTTATAAAAATTCATCTCTTCATAAGGAATTATAAACTATAAATACATTCCTTAGATTTATAATTATAAACTACTTGAAGGTTTAAATATTCTTTGGAACCTTAAAATAGACGAATATGTCTAAAAGCACGCATTAATGTAATAGATGAATGTATATAAAGTGATTTATATTATTTTTTAACAATTTTATTGGAATATCTAATTAATTATGTGCAATACGTGATATTGAACAACAGTCGGTCGGTCACGCCTTTTTAATCAATCTACATTTTTTTTTAAAAAAAGATATTGTTTCGTTGTCTTACCCGCTTAGCCACGTTATATCGTTCACCACTCTTTTAAAACAAGGCTTATAATATCTGACTTAGTATGATTATCTTGAAATAACTTGTAAAAAGACAGTCTACCCGAATGGGAGTAAATCCGCTAATCCCAGAGAGGGCAATGCAACACGTGAAGTGAAAAAAGACAACACGTCATTGGACCAGTGGTGACTAAGCTTTTTAATTAAATGCGCAGCTCCAGGCATGGAAATGTTAGCAAGAAGTAAAGAACGTTGATTAACATTTTCAGGCTTTTTAAATTATTGTACCGAATGCCCTTATAATATTAACATCCTTAAGGAGTATCGTTCTACTTCAGTATATTAGGCATTTAAAAATTACATGTATGGTGCCAGAAGTCAAACTTGTCCCAAATGTTCCAGTTTGTAATTACTGATTCGTGATTATACTATAAACATTTTCCAGGCAAATGTATCGAGCAATAAGTGTATATAGCATTTAAGTGCCGAGCAACTCAACCAGATGTGCGTATGTCTGTGTATGTCACGGTGACCCACATATGTTTCAATGTGTGGCTCACCAGTGTAAGGAGATGGAGAAGTTTATTCTTTCGGATGTCACGAAAAACTTGTATATATTGGACGTGCGTGTAATATAATCCTAGCCATTTGAAATTTGATGAAATAAAGTGAAATGAAATGATTGGGGGTTACTCCTACTCCTTTGTTATTACTGGGTTAATGAACACAGGCATACAGTGGGCTATGGAGGCAATTTTGAACGGACAGCGGCGCTGCGGCCCGCATCTATATCGAATTTTACGTGCACGCCAATGTGCACACGCGACCTCGGGTTTTTTGTCTCACAGCACATTGCATGGCGTATACCCACCTTCGTTAGCCAAGTTGGTGCAGACATCCAGGAAGTCAAACACCTTTTCTGTTTTCATTATTGGGTATTGTCTGCACGACTAAAAAGAGATGCTTTTTTTAAAACAATAAAAGGGAATGGGTTAGAATGAGGCAAATAAAATAAATGAATAAATATGGCTTGTTCTTGAAGTTTTTAGTGTTTTTATACATTAACACCCCCCCCCCCCTTCCCCAGGGAGGTTGGATGGTCGAATGGTTAGCGTGCGCGCTGTATCATACGGCCTGCCATTGAGTCAACTGGCGTGGTTTCGAATCCCCGGTTGTACGTGGCAAACTAAACACGAATTTTTCTAATTAAATAATTGTCAAAGATGTATGACGTCACAGAGACCACATGTGTATTGGGATGGTGTATTTCTCCAAATCGGCATTGTTGCATCGCATTAAGAAAATACAGAATGGTATCATGTGTATTTCGAGTTTAGTTAATTCACCTGAATACAAACTGTGTAAATTTGTGACTAACATAGTGGTATGTCTTACAGGACTCTGGGGGAGCCCCATGGGGTCAGACATGCGACAAGAACACTTGAGTAAGATAAGGTCGTAAGTGACAATTATTTCATTTCGAGATAATCGCATTTAAAGGTTTCAAAATAACATCACTAAATGATGGCTTAATATTTTTGCACTTACGACCTTATTACAGGGAAGTTATGGTGAACTTCAACACTTACGACCTTTTCTTAATTACCCATAATGCACTTAAAAAACCTTCGATTGTGACCATTTTCTAGTGTAAGATAGATATAGTATTATTAGTCATTTTTTTTTTGTAACAAAAAGTGATTTTTCAGATTTTGTCACTTACGACCTTATCTTACCCAAGGAACGACTTGTCAAGAGAGATAGAGAGGGGAGGCGGGCAGCACAGCACAAACTATCTTATTTCGGTACTAACACGTGGTTTAGTTATATATATGAAGGGGTCTTTAACATTGGTGGGGGGGGGGTCCATAAAGCTGGATAGGGGAATTCCTTGTCATGTATTAGCCTGACATCGATACCACAAGAACATGATTCAACAACAGTGATGGAAATGTGTAATGTGTGGTCGCTGAACCCAAAGGCTTACTGGTTCATGCATGTAAAAATCTTCGTAGTCTGCCATGTGAGACATCCGAGGTTGGTTAGGTGCTTTGATATATATATAGTCATGGAATAATATACGCAAGATCCAATGTCATATAAAATTTCTAGATACACTAATTATCTAATGCTTGAGGACAGTGTAAAATCTAAAAAAAGATACTGTTATCAACTGGGATAAACACACGAAATACTATAAAATAATTGAACATAGCTTAATATCCTACACGGATCAACTAGCTATATGTATTATACAGAAAGTTCCATAAAAAGGCCAATGTTTTTTGTCTGATCATGGTCTTAATGGGGGATTTTGACATATCCTCCCATTCGCTGTAAACAAGCTTTGCCTAGGTTTATTGGAAAGTTCGAGCAAGTTAAACGACCAACTACTACTACACAAGCTTCTTTATCTTCATATCAGAAATTCCACAATCAGATATTTTATCTATTCCAATCTGGATATATTCATGAATCTTTAAACTGTCGATTGTAATAAAAAGTATTTTAAGTATCATTTTGTATTACGGGTTTGTTTTTGTTTTTTTTGTTTTAAAGTATTACACAAACTCGCGACTGCGGCTAAGCCCAAAGTTATAAATCAAGAAGGCGAGGGAAGCAATATAAAATAATGAATTATGATGGTCGAAGAAAGTATTGTGATAACTTAACTGATTAGTTTAAATCGGTATTTCGGTAAATCATCTTTATTTTAAATCGATGACAAAAACTTGAGGGTTTTCGGTTTTGCATTACTAAGACTGCGTTATGTAGGAGCAAATTCGGCATATTTCATGTCTTATTTTTGGCTTCAAATGAGACATAAACTATTATTTAGACATTCAATTTCAATTTCCTTGACTATTGGATTCCATGGATTCAAATGAATTAGAACACCCGCGACATTTCATAAAATTAATGATGAAATGGACAATCGAAACTTCGTCTCGAATATCAAGTATCATTGCTACAATAATGAACGTTACGTCTTGTCAAACGCCCATAATTTCGCTCGGATTAAAATGATTTGAGTGAAAGTATCAATATATTAATTGTTCATTACCTATTTGTGAACTATTATAGCAACAACGGTTGGGTGAATGTAAATACGGCACTTTAAATATAATTGAGACAGGGGGTTGTATTTAGGATTTTATTATGGCGATTGTCCATCTCTTGCAACCATCCGTCGTAGACGTGTCTCTCGTACTGATGAAGGCTTTAATGAACACCAGTTACCATACCATTTGACTAAACATTAGATAACATCATTCCGTTTGGACATTTGGTTTTTCTTCTTGTATAATAGTTGTTCGGATGGACGATAATCTGTACGTAAAAGAACCCTTAAGAGTTCAATATAAGAATATACCAGAGCGTCGCTTTCCGACCCCCCCCCCCACCATAGCACATCGTACGCCCGTATTCATTAGATACGTTGGTGCAGAAAAGTAGGACGTTAAACCCCATTTTTGTGAACTCTCTGGCACGGAAAACCGCGTACCCCTTCGAATGGGACGGCAAACCGTAAGTGACTAGGTACAACAGTTCGTTAACAGATACACACTTCAGACGGAATCATGAGTGAGTTGAACAGTAGTTCATGAATAAGTACGGTTGAAGCAACGGGTACACACAATGCTACCACAATGACTAAACAGTATATAGTATATACAGTGTATATAAATGATATATACAAACAATGGTAAAGGTAGAAAGGTGTTTTAGTGAAGAGGTGACTGGGTACATCCAGGCATGGTAGGAAATGGAATTAGGTTAAACATATGTCATACGTTCCCGCTTCTTTATCATATGTTTTAAAAGTACAAGACCTGCCAAAAATCACAAAACAGACATGTTAGCTGTTGTAAGTACAATATTTATTGCGTTAAGAAATTATACATGTGTACTTATAATACTTACATATATTTGTCATCCCGATGAATCGAGCTTATTATCTTAGCAAGTTATCAAGGTCGGAATAGCTAAAAGGAGGGGTTCTGTGTGAAGGCACTTTCAATAAAATGGTAATTAAGATTTCTTCGGGTGCACATACTTTTGTTTACAATATTATGAATATTAATCATGAACGTCTGGGTTGGTATTGGTGATATCTTATAAATGAAATGAAATGGGGTTTAACGTCCTACTCTTTTGCACCTAACCTGGGCTAATGGAAGACAGGCATAGGCCATACAGTGTGCTATGAGGGAAAATTTGCGCGGGCAGCGGCGCTACGGCCTACTCTTATATCGAATTCCAACTGCCAGGGGATCTTTTACGTGCACTCCAATGTGTACGCGAGACCTCGGTTTTTCGTCCCATCCGAACGACTAGGCAGCTGTCCTTGTCAGGCCCTCCTTCTGCATCACTGACAAGGGGAACTCACGCTGGAAAATCGAGATGAAATTTCTCGGCCAATGCAGGGATCGAACACCCGACCTCCAGGCTAGCGAACCAGCGCCTTATCCACTTAGCCACAGTGACCCTTATTAGAGATAGGTTATTGTATAATAATGCAGATAAACTCAATACAATGTCGTGATTGTTATTGGTGGTGACTACACCAGTTGACAAGTTGTAAATAAATAAGATACACCGTGCATCCAATAGTCAGAGTGTGTACATACAATATTTCTAGTTGTGAACACAATATTTACTAATAAATACAACCGAGCACCCAGCATAACAACAGCCAATATATGCATACAATAATTGCAACATGTTGAATATATGCATACAATAATTGCAACATATTGAATCTAAGTTACATTTGGCGATCAGGTGCACCAATATGTGTAAACGTTCTATGATTTCAGCGATTATTGCATACATTACAATTCATAATGATTTAATCACAGAACACGCCCTATTATTTTCAAATCAATACCATAACACACCTTTGTGCATTATTACTAGATGTCTAAGCATGACAATGTTTATGAATAACAATATTGCGAAACTATGAAACTATGCTTATATCGACCAGAAAGGTGATTAAAAATTTAAAGGCCTATCGAGTTTAAAACATCCTACAAATCTTGAACGTACTTATCTAGCGATTCTCCGAATTCTTCTAGAAAAATAAGCCCGTGTGTATATTATATAATAGGTTTTAATTTTGAATTGTCTTGTTGTTTATTACAATTAAAAAACTTTGGTAAATAAAATACTTATGGAATTAAGCCATCCTTAGTTAATCCCTATACATAATAATACTGCTCCTTAGTCTGGGTCATAGCTATATAGATCAATACATGCCGTTCGCATGATTCAGCCAATCAGTGACAAGTAGAAGAGATGACGTTATTTTGCCGCCCTATGAATAACATCAACACGTGGTTTCGGAACTCGACGACAATATAAAAGGAATGGTTAGCAGGTTGTAATCAGAAACAATTTTGCTATCGCTTGCGCTAACTTACGAACGACGTGATACTAGTACTGTGGCCGGGTTGCTAGTACCAGTGGCTATTATTTTCCTTTGTTTATATTGTGTTTAATTCACAGCGTGCCTATTACTATGCCAGAATATTTGAGTGTTTCATCACCAGCGAGAGAAGTATCGTCAGCACCGCATTCAAGATCCTGTTCTTTTAAAAAGCGACCAAATAACTTGGAAGTTCTGTCGTCACCGCGACCCAGAACCAACAGCATGCCGAACTGTCAATCACACCATCTTACAGTGCCAAACATGGATTACAATGAATATTACAGCATCGACGAAAGAATATGTCGCATCCGATCTTTTAGAACTACGGCAAAGGGCGTAGAAAACAACGGGGACTCATTTAAAAGACATAGTACAAACAGTCTTATGTCGTCCGGAAGCACCGTAACAGACTATGAAAAACAACGATCATCTAGTATAACCTCCGAGGACAGTCAAACAAATAGTGGGGTGTCATGGGTGCCTTCATATTTCCGAGTGGCATTAATTGGTAGTAATGGTGTAGGAAAATCTGCTATCTCAAGACAGTTTTTGACATCAGAATACGTGGGATATGACGTAACAACACGTAAGTTACCCTTTTTTTTTTTGTCAATCCGATATTCAAATTAGTCCTATAAAAGTTTCATGTTCATATTTTATTTCTTAAAATCAGAATCCGTAGGCTAAATACACGAACATAATGACAGGGAAATGTGTAACTAAGTGCACTCGTTTTTGAGTGGGAGTTATTGAATAAAATACAATTCGTTATAGTCAATATAACATCATGTTTTATTTATTCAATATACTACACCTGTTTCTTATAATATTACTTTAAAATGAATATAATTAGATGTTATAAGAGTCAACGCTTTCTAGAGGTCACAATGAAACAGCTTGCGTGAAAATTAAAATTTGTGAATGAAACTAGGAAAATATATATATTAGTGTTAAGAGGTCATATAAGCAAAGCTTATTTGTGATCCATTTTAAATTGCAATCGAACAAATCGGTAAATAACACGAGCCCGGTTTGACCCCCTAATTATTTGGATGTCTAGTCGTTGATGAAATTTATATGCTGCCAAGCCTGTAGGCACTACAATTTATCTTTCCAAACAACTTATTGAAATAAGCTACAAGATGTTAGTTCCGAAATGAATTGGCATAACATGTTGTTTCCAAAATGACCTGGTCAGTGTCAATCGAAATGATTACCGATGCTTTGTTCCTGTTTCTATTTAAAGACTAATAGTTTTGAAACATAATTATTATTAACCAGGCACATAACATAAAAACAGCTTATTGTATGTCCGCTAATAAGCCGCTGGTCAGGCAATGCATGATAACTGGATCAAAATACAAATGGAGTGGAAAAAATAAATACCGATGCACAATTATGAATTGTTAACTTATTTTAATAATGAGTCATTGTGGATTCCAAGAGATTTAATATTTAATTATAGATTGCGCCTCCATTAAGATAAAATAATGATTCTCTGCGTAAACAAGTCATTAAAATCGATTAGGTAATGGTTTATTTTAACTTCGGAAATGTCATTGAAAAAGGGTCCACACTGCGAGCTACCTTCATTAATTTCCTTACAGAAGATATTGCATGTGTAATTTCGTAGTTAAAGTAGAACGAATACAAAATTTCACAGATGTTCGGAATACGTGTATATTTCATATACATATGATTTTATATTTTAACGATCTTTGTTTACATACAATCTATAAAAACATGTGTTGTGTAAGTGTATTGTAATATATTTGAACAACAATAATACACACAGTTTATTGTAAAACAAAATGTAAATACAGGTCCTTATTTAGACGTAAAATATTGTTCTGAAAAACTTTCAAATCAAAATGCGTTTTAATACAATATATATAAATTTGACTCTTATCTTTTACAGCAGAGAACGAAGAACAAGAAACCACAGTATCAGTGTTATTGGATGGAGAGGAATCAATTATGGAATTTACTGAGGATCCACAGGTAGGATTCCATTATAGTCGTGTTTAATGAGTGAATATTCCTGCTACTGGTTGCACGTATTGCTTTTTTATTAGCATCTTGTGACCTTTACATAGACAATTATTTTATGAGTATGACAAAAATAGAGTGTAAATTAATTGCATTTGAAGCAGAGTAATACCCAATAGAGAGAAATGTCAAGACGTGTGAAAGAATGGTTAGTGTTATTTGTGAGTAGAACCAGCCTCAAAGATTTAATAATCTTGGATTAAATGAGAGGAAGGGTGGGGGTGGGGGGGTAACGTCCACTTGGCACAAACTAGGTCACTTTGCAACTAAAAAAATACTTCTATTTTACTAACTGGAGGACCTACTCTTTGTTAAGTAAAATCCGGGAATTGAAACCACTCTACTTGACTTTATGGCACGCAATAACCATACGGCCACTCAACTTCTCGGGTTAAATGGTAACAAAGGTGAACTAATGTCTAAACATTTGTTTATTGCAGGTTACAGATTTAGAAAACTTGCATGTGGATGCTTTCATCGTAGCCTTCTCCATCACGGATTATTCCTCGTTTGTGGCGGCAACTAGCTTAATCCAGCATCTTCGTGTTACTATGGGAACAGACAGGACCATCTTGCTTGTTGCAAACAAGATTGATCTGGTTCGACAACGAAAAGTAACAGCAAAAGGTAAGTTTGGATTTTGCCCCCACGTTTTCGTGATTTGTCTTTTTTTTTAGGATTAAGATAAACAATATATTATTCACCTCCTGCACTAATCCAAAAGGTTTCTATTGTAATATACTGATGAGGAAATTCCTGGGGTTTTTTTTACGCGCATCGGCTGGTTAATGTTGATACAAATCTCAAACCAGGCAAGGCAATCACGACAGTAGAAGTAATTTCTCTTCTGCGACGATTTCCTAAATTAAGATCTTGCAGTTAGACTGATAGGTCGTCATGCACGATTTAAGCAAAGAATAAATAATAAGGCAATCTCCATGTTAGATAAATCCATATGAAAAGGCTAATTACAATTCTTTTAACGACAATTATTCAATAAGGATATGGACTATTTTTATCTCGTGTTGGAATATCAGTAACCCACTTACACTAATGTGCTAGCTAAAGATGTCTTGGGAATTGGGGAAAACATCTTCCTTAAACAATCAATATCAAAACATTCAATAACCACATCGATTGAAGCAATTACACGAATCCGAAGGGAATTGAAATGGTTACTATTTTTAAACTAGATATTGCAGTTAAGCAGGTTCATGTGGAGTTGAGTAAAAACGATGGTTGAACAAAAATCAATATTCCTCATCTGATTTTCTGTTTTCTTTTCTATTTTCCAGGAGCTCGAGATTTTGCTATCAAATACGACTGTGATTATAGAGAAACATCGGCAGTGTTAAATCATCATGTAGACGACCTGTTGGTTGCCAGTCTAAAACAGATTCGCTCTAAACTCAGCCCACCATCAGAAGAAAAGAACAATAGCCGTCGCCATTCCATCAAATCTTGCTCAGATAAGCTCACATCTCCAAGAAAAGCCCTAGCTCTCTTCACCAAATTTCTCAATCTACACACTCACAAGTCCAGATCCTGCAATAACTTATTGGCGTTTTAAATTAAGAAACTACTTTTCCAGAAAAACAGAGCTATGCAGCCCAGACAATCTATAATTAGCAATGCAACTCGATATGAATACTTTACTGATGATTCTACCACTCCGTCCTTGCAGAAGCCATATTTATGACGTCATTCTCAGACATTGCATGACGTAGCAACATCATTCATGTTATGGTGAGTAACACACTTTAAAACATTTTGATAAGCTTCTTCCATATTTGGCGTGTTTCGGCGTTTAAATGACATTTCTAGAATGAATAATACATATTTAGCGTGTTAATCAATAACATAACCTATTTAAATTAAATATATTTCTAACTTAGTAACATTAAAGATTGATTCATCCTGATTCATCATTTTAAAATGTCGAACAATTGGTCACACTGTTTAATATCATGTTTCTTGTCAATTTCAGGTTTAATCTGTGACCGAAGATGAAACATTATCCATCCACCATCGTTCTAATCCATCAAAGCGTCTATTTGATCGATAATTCTTCAAGATGTTGGTTTCTTAGATTGAAATCGCGATTTTTTATTCATTGTGCCATATGGAACACTTTGTGCTGCTTATTCCCGTAAAAACAATGACATTGTGTGTGCTGCTTTAAGGCTAACATTCCTGTGATTTTATCAATTTGTATTTTTCGAAACATTCTTAAAATAGATTTTTGTAACATTCTGTTTGAGTATACGTTTCGTGTAATTTCGGAGAGTGAATTTTTATATTTGTACTGGAATCAAGTCTGAGTTTAATAGCGGACAAGAGCAATTTCTGACTAAATATACCTTTGTCCACGCCTTATTAAAAATATAATTCTTGGGTCAGAGACGGCTACAAGGATAAGCAATATCATGAATATTATTCACTACAATTAAGTCTTGTATTTTCGTAATAATTATGTCATGAGTAGTGAATACCAATAAGTAATAGGATTTTCTAGTGGGACAGTTTTAATTATTAAAAGATATTACTTTTAATTGGAGTCAGATTATTTAAATAAATACGTTATTTATTACTTACATGTAGTATTAATAAGGTTTTGAAAATACTTATTAGAATGGTTACAAAATAAGTATTATATATGTATGTATTAATATATTTTTATTCATAAGGTATGACTGACTGGTGATTGAATTGTATTATGAACGTTTTATAAACTTTTTTTAACAGTATTTATATGTAATGGCTTGTACAACAAATGGCTTATTTTGGAGAAAAATAATAAGATATAAAATGTCTTCCTCGAACTTTATAAAAAATGTAAAAGAATAAAGTTAAAAATAAAATATATAAAATTGAGAATACGGTGTTTTTATTCACGAAGTTTAATTTCACAAATTACCGCCTTTTACAGCCACCCACAAACAATCCTCCGTTAGCATGAAACTTACTTGTTTTGAAAGTTCATTGATTTGCAGTCATGCAAATTCAACCAATGTCAGTTTATATACACAGAGAGAAATGTGGTTTAACGTCCACGCGACACAAACTAGGTAATTTCGGGACTAACATATGGTTTAATTTTATTTCAATAATTCGCCTGTGCGTAGGGGTCTTTAGCGAGTGAGAGAAATGGGGTTTAACGTCCACTCGACACAAACTAGGTAATTTCGGGACTAACATATGGTTTAATTTTATTTCAATAATTCGCCTGCGCGTAGGGGTCTTTAGCAGTGGGAGGAAACCGTAGTACCTAGAGAAAACCAACGAGGCTGGACAGGCGACCCTACTCCTTGTCACGTACAACCGGGGATTCGAAACCACGCCAGTTGACTTAAGGTCAGAATTGATGATACAGAGCGCACACGCTTTCTAGAACATCTTCATCATAACATTTTTTGCCATCTATGGTCACATGCCTTGATGAATACAATACACAATGGTATACGATGGAAATAATATGGCCATCCGGCAAAGGGATTTTGATCTGGGTTCGTTCATTTGATGTCGACAATTATAGTCGAAATGAAATGGGGGTTTTACGCACCAACCCATTCACTTATGTCGAGCACCGGGTCCTTTCTCCTTCAATTTAAATTGTCACGGGCCGCTGCACAGCGCATGTCAGCGTGCACTGGTGATATAGGGGTTTTGTTCGACCAACTAGACTCTGCTCTTTTCCAGGCCCCCACCATTTACCACTTGAAAGCACATTGGAAAGTCCAGATTAACTTTCTCGAACCCAAGATCTCCTGGTTATCGCCTTCCCCGGTCACCACGGTACCAATCTTGACCCCACAGTTGTTGAAAACGTCGACTTCACGAAAAGTGACATGTATATACGACATGCCCAGTATTAAATATCAAGGGTTATTTCAATTCTGAATGGAAGTTAAAACCCATCAGAAGTGGCCTCACATAACGTTGTTTACAACCAAAGCAAAATTGCGAAAGCACCAGGCTATCATTAGTTGGTGTAATGAATGGGGAAAACTATACAGAAATAATATTTCTATGGTACTTTTAAAGCAGTATTTCCTTTTTTAATATGGAGCCAAGAGCCAATTAGATTATTTTCTGTGTTCAGGTTGTTAATGTCTGACGATAGTAGCCATATTAGAAACCAACTTCACCATTTTGGTTCTTCTCACGCCTTAAGGTGGTCGCATCTGCAAAGCTATTACATTGGTTATCAAACCACTGCTGATCCCTCCGAGGGTTCATTCAGTAAATGTCATGATCAATAATAAGCACTTAGAGAATCAGTCTCTCGGCAGATTATAATATACAATTAAGCTGTACATGTTCAAACATAAGAAACTATTCTCAGAGGACTACTAATTTTCTAAACAAAAAAAAATAAATAAGAAAAAAATAGCGGTATGACGTCAATAAGAGTTTAATCTATCTGAGATTTCATAGCTAAATATTAAAAACCGTAATTATTAACAATCTTTAAAGGCGTATCAATGGTTCACTGCACCCGGGAGCAAAGGCGCAACTTGTGGATAAAATGTAAATTTATCATAATGAGCTAAACGTGCAATAATAAAAAACTGTGATGATCAGTGATATACCCATTCAGCTATATTAACACAACTAATGTTGGTGTGCAACAAGGCTATTCCATTTCTAGACCGCTATTCAACATGCCTACAAGGCCAAAAATGAAGATATATTGATTGCAAATAAAGAAAATGGCCTCGTATTTCATTATAGCCTGTTATTGTTTTTGTGGACATAGACATTTATTTTTGGTTTATTTTGAAAAAAAAATCGTCATTGACGTCACAAACTGTATAATATCTGATCAGCTACATGAAACAATCATGTTATTGTATTTCTTTTCCATTTCAAAAGGATGGTCACGTAACTAATAATTTCTGGTGTATCTTTGTCATCCTTCCTCCTCATAGTTACACTACACAACTTAATCTACATTACCTCACACATGTTATAACGTTATGACTATTCTGATAATATACATATTTATATATTTCTGATTCATTTAATTATAACATCCAGAAATAGGCTGGCGGGAGACACTCCGACCTGTGGAAAGATCCTTTTTGTAAGAAGGTATGTACATAGTGCATCAAGAAAATAATCCACCGCAGTCTACCTTGGGCATTTTTATTTTTTTGGACGATCTAGTTTTGGTACTCAATTTCAAAATGAATGATCCTTGTAACAACGCCTTTTTTAATGCGTCCCCAACTTATGCAGTCTAAATATATTATCAAATTGCAAGTAACCACGAACACACTCAACACCAAGATTTTTTTAAAATAATATAGCGTTAGTATTAATATCCATCATAAATCCGAAGTTCTCCTCTACCATCCTAGAACGAAGTGGCTATATCAAGTCTATACAACTCTATATTGTAAATACAGGACAATTTGCTGACAAAGCGATATGTTTGTCCAACTTCAGCCCCATCCTTAAGCATAGTTTAATTTATATTGCCGGTTTTCCAAAACTCTGTAGTTAAAAATAAACGGATACTTTTCAAGGGCATTAGAAAGTCCGATATTAAGCGATATACCCGCTTATCATGGTTCAATTTATTTTATTTATATAAGTTGCTTGCGCACGGGGGTCTGTGATGTAGCTGTGGAAGGAAACCCGGAAAATCCAGGAGGCTGAACTGGCAACCCAATTCACGTACAAACCGGAAATCAAAACTACCGCAAATCATTAGCAGTTTCAAACTAAAAAGAAACCAGGATAAACTTAAAATAACTTAAATCGATGGATATGATAAATTTCTAAGCCACAAGGGGGATGTATTAATGTGAAGACTACTATCGCGATTATAACTTAACAAGGTCATTCAAATCTACAAACGGCCCACAAGTGATTGCAACGAAATTCTAACCACACACGGGAATCTGCGGCGTTCAGAACTTGACACCGATCGTTAATGTCACGATTTCCCTTGTGATTACTATTTTTAGCCTACATTGGAACAATTAGAGTAATGCATCCACAGAACAAAACCATTGGAATGAGATGTGATTAAAGGCTCACTACACACACTAGATAATTTCGGGACTAACATATGGTTCAATTTATTTCCAATAGTTCACGTAGAGGTCTTTAGAAGTGCGTGGGAACTGGAGGACCAGGAGAAAATCCATGAGGTTGAATGGGCAAGCCTACACCTTGTCACGTACAAGCTGACAATCGAAACCAACCCTTTGACTCACTGACAGACGGGGTGACACACCGCATGCGTTAGACCATTCACTTGCCCCCCCTCCCCTACGTGTTTAGAGGACATGACATTTGTTCAAGGGCTTGGCACTTCCAATTATCACATAATATGTTCTTGATAATGTCGTTGCCCTGGTATCAAATTGTGAATTACTGAATAAGTGCCTCTTGTGACATGATCAGATCAGATTAAATTACAGATAAGCGATGCGCAACTATGAACTTCTTAGTGATTTGAGGATTTCGTAATAATAATTGAGGATGGTGACCGATAAGGCAAGCGTAGAGGCAGGTGGCGATATCACAATGTTTGAGCTAGATTTCAATGGCATCGGTGTAAACACAACAAAAAAAAAACTCCAGGAAAGAACGAATAGCAGTTTGTTTCGAATTGTATTTAGGAGAAATGTTCAGTCTATCGGTGTTCTCTGACAAGTATATTACACTTAAATGTTACGCGAAGATGGCTCAGTGAGAACGGCGCTGGCTCACTAACCATGATACCCCATGTTCTATCCTTGTGTTGTCTGGGAAATTGAGAATGTGCCCCTTCACCCACCACACACCTGTCAGTAATAGAAGACCCGTAAAGGACGGCGTCCTGTAGTTCCGATACGACATCCAATTCCTGACACTTCTGAATGGTTAGATGGACCCTGATATCTAGCTCAAATCTGTCACAATATAGTGTTCACATACGATTCCTAGAACATATACATACTAGTTGTCATGTGTACATTGTGTTAGCCAGACTGCCGCCCATACCATGGAAATACTAGTTGTCTGTATATCGTGGTGCAGCTAGGCTGCCATCCAAACCATGTATGGATATGATAATTATCAGCATGGTGGTGCCAAGCTAAGCTGACATCCAAACCACGGATATGATAATTATCTGTACATGGCGGTGCTCAGCTAAGTTGTCATCCAAAACCATGGATATGAAAATTAAGTGCATGGTGGTGCCCAGCCTGAACTGTTCCCCCATAGTACTTTGATCGGAATGTGTCTCTTACTTTCGAAAAAAAGGGAAATATTAAGTGAAACGATTAGCATATTCGCATTGGCTAGATCTTAGACTGGGCTAATGGAGACAGGCATACGCCATACCGTGTGCTATAAGGGAAATTTTGACTGAGCAGCGGAGCTAATTTCTACAGTCAGTGGAACTTTCAAGTGCACCACTGTCACGGGGAAACCACGCCGGAAAAATCACGACGAACTTCAGGGATCGAACATGCGACCTCCAGGCTGGCGAGCCATCGTGGCTCGTCTTAAGACACTGATCGGCTACTATTTGCAAAATACAGTCAGGTAACATCAAGCAAAGGCGTGTATTTTAAGATTGTATCTTCGACATTTGTAGTAAAAAAAAACTCGTCGACAGTGAATCATTAATGAATTGACAGTCTGTATTCTAAATTATCATCAAGAAGCTGTTAAACGTTTGAGCTCCGAGATAAGATTAGCCATGTGACGCACAAAACATTACCAGGAGACTTCGCGTTCAAGTAACCTATACTTAAATTTGATTGATACTGCTGCGCAATTCGTCGTGAAACTTTGCTACATGAACCATATATTGAACACGACTAACGTCAAACGGTCGTGATAGATAGATATATATTCAAGCCATTTCTGTTACAGTAACGCGCGAGTTGCATTATGTCGGAAAAAAATTCACTTTAGTTACGGCTAATTTCGCGCTCATTTGTAGTCAGATTAAGAAGTCAAATATCAACCCTAGATAATCTCTGGCTTGGATTTAAATGATTTATCAGATATCGAGATGATATCATCCAACAATAAACATACTTGTTACTTACCGATTAGCTAAATGGCGGAAAATTCGGCTTGGAACAAATGTAAACGAAAACGAGCGCAAATAGATAAGTAAAGTGTATAAATTACACACGATTCGCGTCACGATAATGATCGGAAATGATCCATTTTTGGACTGATATTTCTATTAGAAATTCAACTTTATTAGATTGTAGTTAGCAAGGGATCCCTATACCGCTCACATCACGCCCATAGGAATTACATATATCCGCTGAGAATTATTTAATGTGTGGAAAGACGAAGTAATTGATCAGTGCGCTAAGCTATAGTTATCTGATAAAAAAGAAATCGAAACCAATATTTTTCCTTAATATTGTTCAAAATATCAAATCGACAGTAATTCCCCAAAATTTGGACGTATATCTATAAATACATCCTTAATAAACACAATTAGGTCCGATGGCTTTCCAACGAGGATTCTGTTCAACCGTGACTCAGGTATTACTGCCAGCGGAGAGAGAATTGTGTTTAATTAACGTCAACAATACATAATACATAATGTAAATTAGATTTGGAATTGGGGAGCACACTCATTAGATTCGTATCTCTGACCTGTTTGCCACCATAGGGCAGGAGAAAGCAAAGGGAGTGCCATTCTTACATGACTATACTGGTTGTGATGTCGTGTCAGGTTTCTATGGAAAAGACAGCATGACAGACTTGTAATGTCTTTTTCTGATGTTTAGCTGATACTGGACATTATGCTATAACCCGGCTATTGAGCTTCATCTACCAAGAGCCAGCTGATTTTCATATGCCAGAATCCTGCCTTATGAACCACCACAACCTGCAGGATCAATCCTGCTGTAGGAAGCCAGCCAGGGGTGATTATATGTGACATCAAGGGACTTTGTTGTTCGCGGGCCATTTGGGTATTTATTAGATAAACAGAGTTCATCCATTTTACCAACCTGGCATTAGCAGTCCTTTTAAACCAGTAAAAGATAATTGCCTTGAGGAATTTGTATTATAGCCTTGATCATTGTTTATGTGAACTTCTGAAACAAAATGTGGTATCAAGTGTAATTATTAATCATTAGCGTTCAGTGCTGCGTATTCGGTTTGTCACCTCCATGCGACGACGTAACGTGGCATGTGCAGTTGCTGGTGGTCGACACATACATTACTGATCTGGATAGTTTACCCCTGGCCCATGTTTCATTGTAAAGTAAAGATGCGATGGCCTCCATTGCCTGTTTATGTCGCTATGTACCCCAACCTGCAGTCACCCCAATGGTGCATTTTTAATGCCGATCATTATATTATAATATGATTTGTCGCCATTTTGGTTCCAGGTCAGCTGTTCGCATGTTTTATAATGCCAGGCTTCATGAAATGTCGTTTCACAAAAATTATCGAAGTGAGACATCCTGAGATGTTTGATGCAATAGACTGAGAATTGAAAGGAAAAAAAATCAAACAACAAATCAAGAACACGCGACTGCCAGACACGTGCCACTTATAATTTATACATATATCCTCTTGAAAAAAAACCCAATAAACATAAGTAAGTCAAAATAATCTTAGGTGTGTTTTGGTTATTAGTTTTAAATCCTCTTGAAAAAGTAGCAATAAATATTTAATACGTGGATAGAGGAAGTGACTTTTCCGTAATTCTGTTCAAAATATCAAATCGACCGCAATTCTCACACGTTTTGTCGTTTAACTATAGATACAATCGCGACTACGGTATTACGGCCAGCGGAGAGAGAGGGTTGTTTAACGGCAACAATACAAGATGATTTTTGGACAAGCATATGGTTCAATGTTACCTCAATATTTCGCTTGCGCATATGGGTCTTTAGCAAGAATAATCCAAAGCCCCCGTCCTGCAGCATTAACAACAAGGAACCAGACTGGAAAATCCTTAGGAACATTCCAACCCTTGTTAGTGAGAGAGCGTCTTTACTTATCGAACTGCAAGTGGGACGGATGAACCGTGTGTTATCAACAGGTCCAACAAGGAGATAAAGAGATTTCATTGTTTCTAGAATAAAAACCATCTGCCTCTAATATATTTTCAGTCCACAAGTAGCGTGTCGCCGGAGCAACATCCAGAACATTGATTAATTACCATTCCTTTAACCTTTCTGCGAATCGGAAACCCGTTTATCTGTAATTCAACCATTTTACGTCTTTATTTTCATTAGCGCTGACAACAAAGACATTAACGGATTAAAAATAATTTTTGCCCGACCCAAAAAATTGCAAACGATATTCTAGAAATTTGTTTTTGGATATCTGCTCTTGCAATATCGATTGTCTAATGTTTTGGCTGCGAAAGCATTTTAATCAAGATGTAAGGGTTCTCCAACAAACATTTGGTCTGGCGATCTGTGGAGGAACAGTTATCGTAACATATTTAATGCGCATGCATAGCGACAACTTTGCTTCCTTTCATACGGGTATTTCTGTCTCACAAATGTGAAAGAATACCTGGTTGCTATATAATAGTTTAACGACAACCGGATTTCGCCCAACTGAAGCAATGGAAATCGAGACTTCACTCAGGATGAAGATTTGGACTGAAATCATCAATATATCAGTTTTTAAACAGATGCAGAGTTCCCTTGTCATTATGATATTGAATTAGGTGCGAAAATAGTCCTGGACACTTCGAGTGTCCAATATAGAAGATGGCCAAGGGGCGGTGGAATGCAATGTATGCCAAAGTCCAAGATATTTTTTTTATCTGTCCATGTAGTATAATATGACCTAGCCATTGGATATAGACTAAGTTCTCAAAATCCGCTACAGTGTAAATACTCCCGCGAGTGTCTCCACTGAGAACGGATTGGGTTTTTCTTTATGGTATATGCATATTTAAGAAGAGATTAATGCAGAAAGATTCAACATGGTTTCATATACATCATCGTTTGACTATGGTTTCTGTTCGAATTTGTCTTTCTGGCACCAGTAAAAGATAACTGCCATTGGGACTGTGTAAAGGAAACGGCCTAGTCTTGCAATAGCTCATTATTCTTTTTTCCTAGCTAAATTATGTGGATATTCGACGGCTAATGCAGTACATAACCTTGGCCCTTGTTAATATGAACTTCTGAAATAAAAAGTGGTGTTAAGTGTAATTATAAATAGTAAGCCTACCTAGCTCCCAAAAGGCACCCACTCCTGCTTATTCAGCTTGTCACCTCCATGCGACGACGTAACATGACATGTGCAGATGCTGGCGGTGGACACATATGTTCCTGATCTGGATCGTTTACCCCTCCTATGTTTTATTTTGAAGTAAAGATGCGATGGCTTTCGTCCAACCTGTAATCACGCGAAAAATAAAACACATTTCGACTGTTTGATTTCGCGCCATTCTTCCAGTGGTGTATTTTTCCTACCGCCCCGTATTGTAGTATACTGTCTTCGTCAATTTGGTCGCTGGTCTGCTGCTCGCCTGTTTTTCACATGTTTGGACATTCTGAGATTTTTTACGCAATAAACTTGATTTGAAGGGGAAAAAATCAATCAAAACAAGAACGCGCGACTGGAAGACACGTGCAACTAATGGTTTATACACATTTTAATATAATATCCTCTTGAAACCTACACAATAAATATAAGTAAATCAAAATAATCTTAGTTTGTTTTGTTATTACATGTACTTCTAATATTATACCCTCTTGAGAAAAGACAAGTATACATATAGCAATACAATAAATTTAATTTGCGAAATGCTCCATTATTGACTAAAAATGTGTTGGCAGTATAAATTTTATTGACTTAAAATGTGTTCAGAAATGAAATGGGGTTTAAAGCTACAATTTCATATATTTAAGTTATATTTTAAAAATATATTAAAATAAAGCCTTAAAATAGATTGTAGCTATAAACAGTCCTACCTTGTTAAAGAATAATCCTTTAATTCACTATCGCCAGTTGAGAAATTGGCAAAAATATCATTTTCAACTTCAAATTCAAAAGTTAGAAGATAGCTATAGTATGGGGGGGGGGGGTAGAAAAACAAGGGGGGTAATTGTGTTATTATTTCCTCTGTGAAAGAATTTAAGTGTGGGAAATAATGTCTAATGTGTTAACAACCTATTGAGCATAAGACATAGAAATAATTATGTTTTGACTTTCTTAGAAAATAAGTAACTCCCGCTTCAACATCATACGCCATGCAGTACGTGCTATGAGGAAAAATTGACTCAGGCAACGGTCCTATGGCCTACTATGGTATACACGGATCCTCGATTTTTTACCCATGCGAACGAATAGACTGCCAAGGTGAAACCACGCCGGAAAATCCCTGTGGACTTTTTTTCGAACACGCGACTTCCAGGCTAGCGAGCTACCGTCTTTCTACATATAAATCTTTCTTGATAACATAATATTTACGTATACAGCCATTACATAACACAATTATGTATATTATGAATAGCGGCTTAATCACGTAGCCGCCGTGGCTCCTTTATAGGCTATGGAAATATCGTTTGGAATATATAATAAAATCTTCTTCCTGCATTGTGTTTGTACAATATCGTCTGTGCATGATACACGACCAATACATTGACTCTTTGGATTTTATGTTCAAATATTTTAAGCTTTCGAAAGGTAATTTAGTTATGAGATGAGTCCAATTCGTTCAACTAGCCTTTTCCCTGAGGATAAATTGCAGACTGTCTTACCCACGTTAACTTCACATACAAATGAAGCAGATGTTCAATAAGAACACATATACCTGAAATGAAATATGGTTTAACGCCTGACTAGGCTAATGAAGAAATGAGAATATATAAAATCTATATCAATTTATTATTTTATTGTTCAACATCAAATTGACACATTATTACGGCAAGATATTTTTATCAACTGACATTATGAACGTTTCTATGGTATAATGTTTAAGATGGACAAAAAAGGCCTTGGACTATCAAGTAATGCATGTATGCAGACCTGTGAATGTCACGCGGACCAACATGTGGTCTGTTAACGTTTAGTATCCAGTTTTGGCATGCGATTGTGCTATTTATAATACGTTTGTGGCCAGGGCAGTTTTGCACATCATCTGGGGATTCCACAGTCAATAAAGCACGATCCAAAAGAAATCTCAATCAATGACTATTTGAGATGCGAGGATAAAGATTCTCCTAATGGAGAAAAGTAATGAAAGGGTAAGAAAGTAAAAACTTGTCTTGGTAGCTGATAGTTATGTTTTTCAGTGTGTTATTATTAAATCTGCCAATGTGTCCATTATAGTATCAGAAATCTATAAATGGCATCGGTCTCGCGTTATCGATCCAATTTCACACTATTGACATAAAACTGTCCCAGGGCTGTCGAACTTCTGACTCTCAAGGTTAAATTTCTCCACAGTTCCAACAATGTGTCATCGCCATGTTGTAATGCCTTTGCTTTCATTATTGCAGAATCCATCCCCGAGCACTCTATATTTCGCAATCTGTTTATTATGAATGACCAACTTAATAAAAATAATACTCGTTTATTTGTTCAATAATGTTCAATAAAAATGTATATTTAGGGATAGTTTATTTAATAAATAAACACAATCGTATTACTTCCGAAAGCAATTCCTTATGTGCGGCTGTATTTCGTTAAATTCCGATGTATTTGTATAGCGATCAGAACTGCTTTATTGTGCATTCGGTTTATACATTAAAACTCACTTTTTTATTTTCAGCTTTATTTCTCAAACAATCAATAACTAGAAAGTATTTTATAACACCCCTTGCACTGACACATTAAACTCTTGTTTTATACGGTATTTGTTCAGAATGAGTATATTTTAGATACAGACTCATCAAATCAACGATGAAGATTCGACTCATTCGACCGATGATAATAAAAAGCAGAAACTCTAATTAACACCAACTCTTTCTTTAAAGTGTTTACAACTAGAAACGTGACGCAGCTCAGCCTGGTTTCACTGGTACTTTTTACCCCTCCCCCATACAACCCGCATCAATATCAGTTAGATTCAGATCATGCCATTTCCAGTTCAAATAAAATTGCTTTCATATAACGACATTAATTATTAAATGCCAAAATACTTATAAAAAGTAACCTATGTTTATATAGAAAAGGCGTGACTTACGGTGTGGACAGTTCGCGTGAACTTATATAAATCAGATAATAAATAATTTATTTGACAGTAAGAGCGACATAAGCGATTTGTATGCAAGACAAACAACCGAGAAAAACAAAGGTACATATTTCTAATCAGTTCAGACGACCTGTCAACCCTTATAAAATGATATAAAGAAAATATTACTGAATAACAAAAACTGTTTTATAATAATTCAAAATCTGACGTTTTATGTTTTTACAGATTCATTGCAAATATAACAAAAATGGCCCTGTTTCTATCTATTCAAAAATGCAATATCAACTAAAATTGCAATGCAGTGCCGAAGGATGTCAATATTAACCTTTATGTCAATATGATGATAAAAACAAATAACAATACTCGGCTGACACAGGAGGAGTTCGGTATTTAAATCTAAAGCAGGACTGTAACGTATCTGAAAATGTTTAAATTTCAGCTCAATATATTGAACTGTTCAGGAATGATTGGATAATGTGTTGATCGGCGTTAAGAGACAACATGATATGAAATGGGGGCTAACACCCCACTGTTCTGCCCCTATCAAGCGTTAGAAAACACGTACATGTAGATGAATATTTTTAAATTAGTACTGTTTATAATACTTAAAACCCCAGGACCAATTCCTCCTTCAACAGTAGTTGCAAGTATTAAAAACAACAGGCATCAATTGTAATGTGGGCAGAACTGTTATCTTTTTTTATCGTGTTCGGAATGGGTCACAATGTCTCTTAACATGCAAACAAGTTCCGTCAGGCCCACCATTTTAAAAGGTGTTTGCGGTGGTGTGTCAACATATAATTTTCCGTACTCTATAATGACGCTAATACAAATATAAATATTGTGAACCATTATAACATTATAAAATTATGAAGTTTAAAAGGTAAGCCTTCAAATATTTAAAAGACAAAATCCGAAAATATTCAAAAGATTTGACCTTTAACTGGTGTTATAATAATTCTATATTCGCGTTTGAAAAATGTTTTATTTTTTAGACACATTATACTTGTCCATCATATCCGAAGAGTACAAAGCGATCCATTTTCTGAGAACTAAGATAAACAAGGAAAAATTATATTAATCAAACTCTTTTCTGTCTGACATGCTTTCTCATTTGACCATTGAAGCAGCACAGTTTAATGCAACCCTTTCATCATTCGTTAGTTCATATGAACTCGTCCATCCCTATTTTGGATACACGGAAACAACAGGATATTATTACAGACATAGGCGTACGAGCTGGGGGGGGGGCACATTTTGGCCACCAAATGCTGGGTAAATTTGGGCACACAGTTGTACTTTGTAAAGGTTGTATGAAAAAATATCGTGTTCTTGAATGTGTCCAATTTAACAGCGAATTTAAATTAGGAGTGTCTATAGTTAGGCAATTAAATCGAAATCTTAAGACTCGAAACCCTCTATTGTTTGGAGTACAGTAAGCCACGAGTTACAGTTACATAAACAATTGTTTTTTAGTTGTATATATTACAAGCAAATAAAATTTAGTTCTCTTTTATTGATGATTTAGAAATTAAGAACTTATTCATCGCAAAAGAGATGTTGTAGAACCTATCATGGGCCTTCAATTGACAACTTACCCTTTTCGTATTTGGTAAACACTCCTCAGAATCACTTAAATGCATATTTTGTACATTTTTGGGGCACCAACCACCACCGCATCGCTCCCCAGTTAAAAATTTCCCCGTACGCCTATGATTACAGATATTGTTATTTTTGTCTAGTGCTGCAAATCAATCAGTCAATTAAATACGCTTGACTGATATACTATGCGACACGATACGCTTTACAAAATGAATTGACCGAGATCGCGCTTCAGTGCAATCAATACTACTCAAGGATAGGTGATGGATTTCGAAATAATGTAGGTAATAGATGATTTTACATAATAATCCATAATACGATGATATCATTCTTTGGGGGTTGAATCAATAGCTCTGAGCTCCTTTTGTTTTATCAAGGTTGCACAGTGAATCAATGTTTGAATAAATACTCGACGATTATAGATATATTTATATATCTGGACCATTTTGTCAACATCAATTTTTCTTTTTACAAACTGACAAAGAAAATGTGTTTTTACCTCAGCAATACCTATACTTGACGCGTTGATATTTAACGACTATACTTATTTATTGATATTATCTGAACCATTTTGTCCGACATCAATAAATATCTCACAAACTGACTGGGGAAATATGTTTTTACATTAGCATTTGCGCCATATTTTTGACGCATTTATGTCTATTTTTTAAAAACAAGCTATCGTGTATTTATCTAAAGGGCACGCTTAAAATTTACAATTTGTATGTTGATAAATAATAAAGACAAGTCTTATACATGTGGCGTATCAACTGCGCTTTGGATCTGTCATCGAGTCATACGGCGTGGTTTCGAACTAGCCTTGGACGTGACAATTGGGAGAGTCGCCCAGGGGTCCCCCGGTTTCCTTAGTGGTTATGAATAGTGTAATGTGTAGCACTAACTTGAAATTAGAATGATTATGAATAGTTAACTGTGTTATACTAACTTGAAATTGGAATGTGAATGGTGTGCTAATTTGATTAATTACAACCTAAATGTTGATTATAGTTGCAGACTTCGATCTAGCGTTCTACTACAAAGTCACCCCAAACTTTCGCCCTAGGGACATCTTTAATCTGGCCGCCAACACTGAACAGACATATACATTTCAAACTATCAATAACGTAGGAGCTATTGATAGTTCTCGCTATAGTAGTTAAAAAATAGATTATGAAAAGGGAGTATGTTGAAAAGTTACGTAAAATTACTCCTTTCTGAGAAGTGTAGTCGCCATTGTCATTGCCACCGTTGTTACAATAATACAAAAAGTCTCGATTATCCATTTTTAAATTAAATCATTTAACGCAAATCGTATTCAAATCTGTTGAAAATCTATAATTTCCAGTGGCTTCGAGAGTTAGTTATGGTCATGGCAAGTTAATAAATTATGTCTAATTAATAATTTGTATAACGTTTTAGGCTTAAATAAAGGCCCGCAATAGGCAGATATAGCTCATGCATAATGCCGCCTTAACTTACAGATATCACGTAAATAACATTAATAAAACAAAATAGAATTGATCTTAAAATGGAACAGAAAACGATTATCAATTTCGTCCTCTTACAAATATGGGTTAATATGACTGATAAAACTTTTACATGTAATGATTTTCAATACTTAGGTCGAAAACCTCTTGGTGCTCTATCTCCGATTGTAAAATTTCTCTTAAAGTGTTTACTCTGGGGAACTAATTATATTTTGAGATATTATATCAATCAATTATTGTGGCAATGACGCAATTAAAAGCAATACCAGATAAAAAAAAAACAAGAAAAAAACATCAAATAACAAAATAAAAAGCCACAGAATTAATGACGTAATTCAAATGTATCCAGGCAAATAATAGTGTAAAAACCCGATTCAATTACCAAGAACCAGCTACCTTGTATACCATTGGGCAGGCGAAGGCCTATTGCATGGTATTTTCATTACGTCGCATGGTAGAAACGGTTGATACGTTTTACCCCATGCACACGAACTCGCATTAATTAGTCTCATATACAGGCAATTTAAACTTCATAGAGATGTGGGTGCTACACTAACCTTCAGGACCCGTGTTCGATCCCGAATTTTCGGCATGGTCCCTGCTTATCAATGGCACAGGACACGTGACCTGGAAAAGGATAACGTATTGTATAACGAATTCTAAATAAGAGCATTGCGTATGTCCAATCTTCATTAGCAGAACAATTGGACGTTAAACTCAGTTTCATTTTATTTCATTTATTAGTTTGCATACAAGGCGAATCGGGAGGGTGTGCCCCCCCCCCCCCCCGGCTCAGCTACATTTGTAAAACAACACTTTTCGTTTAAAAAACGAGCGTGTGCTGTATCCTTTATCGTCAGATGGTGGGGTGGGATGGGCATTCCAAACGCGAGATAATGATATAGTCATAATATGTGATATCAATCTAATTAAAACACAGATCCAATTTCGTTTCGTTTTTTTATAGTTCAAAATTTCGTTTTTACTTGTCTTCACTACTGTTGGATCTGGACGACTTGTTTTTTAACTTGTGTTCTGCCTGAAATGACGGGTCAGCCAATCAATTGGTCTGTCGAATCGACCGTTTGACCTTTTCATGCGTGGAACTGTGGGTAGGTATTACCAGCGAATGACGTCTATACTAACACCAGCGGAGAGAAATCAAAACAAAACAAAAGTAGATTTTAAAAAGTATGGCGGTCGCTAATTGGTTACTCGAATGACTGACGTTATCTGGTCAAATGTCCCGTGCTTGATACCTGACGTGAGCTCCCACTATAACTTATTAGATCTACATGAGTGAAGGCCATCGAGAGCATAAAAAACGAAACGAAATATAGATCTATATTTTAATTAGATTGTATGTGATATCAGAATTAATTAATTCATAATAAAAATTCATGTCAAACGATATGTTGGATTTTTCTCTTATATTTATGCATCGCTGCAAATATTCCTGGTTCAATCTCTGCGTATGCACGTCTTCATTAGTCAAGTTCGTGCAAAACAGTAGGACGTTAAATCGCATTCCGCTTTTCTCCAATTTATTCAAAATGGTCGTCAAATAAATCTTAAATATACCGTCTACGGTCTAATACCTCTATATATCAAACAATCAAAAACTACAAAAAATCACGAGAAAACAATACATTCCCGATACAAATGCTTGACAGAGTAAACAAATTTTCACACAATAGTTCAGTTTATTATATCACCAAATACTCCTCTCAGAAATTGGGCAATGTCATTTTTTAGCCTTAAAGCGTTCTTTATAGAGTTTCACAATTCTAGCTTGCTGAATTTCTCCATTTTGAAACAACCCGTTTCGCGGTCATTCTCACGTCGCTGTTGTCTAATACCAGAGGCGATTTCCTGGTGAAGTTTCCTTTCGGATAGACTGTCAAGAAGCTGAACACCGTTAGCGGTCCACCATGCCTTCTTCCTTGTTTAATCGTTTTTATTTAATCGTGTGCTGCTTTTTTTTCTCCTTGAATAGCGCATTTTCCGATAAGTGAGATAGAAGTGGAACTTTCAGTCAGCCAGACGTTACAGTTGCAGCAAGAAAACTGGCTTTATGGCTACTCCGAAATTGTCTAATAGGTACAAGCTATTCTTTTGAAAATGGTGTACCTACAGCTAAAAACCTACATTGACATCAGAAATGATATGTGGTTTGTTTAACACAATGGCGTCAACAAGACGTTGTAAACCATGAGGGAAGTAAGCATAAAATATTTGATTAAAAACATACACGATCACACATAGTAAAAAATAACTTTGGAATCTAATTGGCAATTATTTTATTGATGTAGAATTATTTTATTTACGAGATTCTGAAATAAGACTTCATAATAGACGTTTTATTTATGTATTAGAATACGAGATTATAAAAAAAAACGTATGAAAATACGAGGTTATAAAACAAAACCTTCAAGTAAGAGTGTTTAACATTGAAATAATTGAGGTCGTATGGTTATTGCTGGCTAATTACCTATTGCTGTTTGTTTTTTGTTACTATCTGTTATTCTGCACTGATGAGGGGTCGGTTTCCAACTAGGTCTATATTTTGCATCCTGGTTTATCATTTGTGATTGCAGGCTGGCAACTAACGTGCACGTAAAAAAACCATTGTCAGTTGGGTTTCGGTATAGAGTAGGCTGCTCTCCGGGCAAAATTGTCGGTAAACAGTGTGCTCCGAAGGAAATTTGGCCCGGACAGTAGTCTATCCTTATACCGAAACCCAACTGTGTGTCATTATGCCCTTTACGTCATTAGCCAAGTCAGCGCAGAAAAGTATATCGTTAAACCTCATTTAAATTCCCATTCTCCACGCAAGTCTCGCTCTATCAAGCATTCGACTCTGTCGTTGGCTCGCGTACTACATAGGTTTGGCCCGGAGGTCATCGATCACGTGATTTACTACATTATCAAAAATGGTGTCAGTGAAATGTAGGCCTACTTGGCGTTATATACACTTTATGTTTTTTCGATCATATTTAAAACATATATCGAGAACTCTTTGATTTTAATTATCTACAGACATTAATTTCTAAATTAATTATTGGGCCTACCGATCGCGTTGTGCAGATAAAAAAGGCCCACGTGTATTCATTCTAAAATTAGCACGGCGACATGCGCAGTTCTTATTTCCGACCGATTAACTAGTGATATTACGCGAAAGAGTTCGGTGTAATATTTGTAAATATATTATTACTTTGCAATTGCGACCACATTTCTATTTAAATATGGTAACAGTATTAGATAAATTGTCATTTATGTGTTTTAATCGCATCATTAAGGATTGTCCATTAACACCAAGAATCTTGGTGGCGTAGTCAATTGAGCCGTTAGCGGAGGTTAGTGTGGACTGCAAGGGAAGACAACGCTGTTTGGGAGATTGTTAAATTCCATCACTTTTTGTAAATTTCATTAAAGGTCTAGGTCAATAGTTTTTTTTTTATTATTCGCGGTTTGTTTCTGGTTCACGTAAACTGACATTTCGGTGTTACTTTTGTTTCGATTGTATGTCGTTGGTATTTATTGCCACTCCGAGCCATAGATACAGTGAGAAAAATTCCAACACTCTATCTTACCAGATACACTAAGACAAAGCAAAATATCGTTATTGGACATGGTCTCGGAACCATCTCCACCGATTAATTATATACTGTTCGTTCATAGACTTCAGTTAAGGTCGCTTTAAATTTATAGTCTGGTCGAAGAGATGGTGTGAATAAGCTAGTTAAAAACCCTCAGCTTATCATCGCCTATCATAAAGTCGGTTTGCTTAAGGAAAGGAATTGGGTTGAAGGAGCTTAATCTGTATTAATGGCCTGTCATTAAATCAACTGGCGTGGTTTCAAATCCCCGGTTGTACGTGGCAAGGATTAGGATCGCCTGTCCAACCTCGTTGGTTTTCTCCGGGTACTCCGGTTTCCTCCCATCGCTAAAGACCCTTATGCACAAGCGAATTATTGAAAAAAAAGGTAAAAACCATATGTTAGTCCCGAAATGACCTACTTTGTATCGAGCGGACGTTAAACCCATTTCTCTCTCGCCCGTCTTCCATTAGCCCAGGTTAGGTGCAAAAGAGTAGGACGTTAAACCCCATCTCTCTCTCTCTCTCTCTCTCTCTCTCTCTCTGTCAATATGGCACCCATTCAGGGAAGTGATCAATTCTTAAAGTATACAGTTTTCTGTGGTCAGAATGACATCATATCCTGTGAGAACTTTCAGTTTAATTATTGACCACTGTTCGTCAGTTTGCATGATAATTTTAATAGAAAATGTTTCGTTTTTATGATTATAATTGTAGGACTCCGGCGATCAACCCGAACAAATAAGAATTGCGTGAGCGAACACAACTTCTAATACGGAAGTATGACGATACTTTTGTGCCATTGGTTGTTAACAACGATCGTTATTTGAATTTCATTGATTGATGTTTATCATTATAATACCTGACAGTGCCTGTAAGAAAATAAATTTATTTTGTAATGTACATTTCCGTGATTTATATCATTATATCGACAATTAGCAAAAAAAGATCAACATTTAGCTGCTTTTAAATACGAAATAAATGTAAAGAATTTCTAATGAAATACATTAAAGCCCCAATAACACTCTTGTTGTAACTGAATAATATGTCCCCAATCTTCATTCTGCTCAACAAATCGTAATATTTTAGAATATTCCAATTAAATGATGATATAAATTTCATCTTAACACACCTATTTTGAAAAATTGGAAAAATTCAACCAATTGATTTGAAACGTCTAACGTAAACCTTTTCAAGTGTGACTTGGATATTAAAATATTTTCGAACCCTCTGGACAATTAAAATAGGTTGTAATGGATAATTTACACAACAGGTAGGACACTTAAACATCTAGTACTTAGGATAAGGGTATTTATTTTCTGGAGCTACCAATCCAGCAAGAATGTTATTGTCCCTTTAACAGACTGTATAAGTTGGTATTAACTTAAATAATGACTTTATATTGCAGTAGATCGAGGAAGAAAATAGGGTTACATGAATACAAGAAAGAAAACGAAATGAGACCCTACTATTCTGCCCTGACTAGGCTAATGGAGACGACGAGTATAGGCCATATATTGTGCTATGAGGGAAATTTTGCCTGGGCAGCAATGCTATGGCATTCTCATATATCGTGCATACCAATGTTTTTCGTCCTATTCGATCGTCTATACGTCGCCCCTTGCCATGCCGCCCATCCTGTACCACTGACTAGGGGTAACCCAATGTACTTTCTCGGCCAAAGCAGCGATCGAACACGGGACCTTCAGGTTAGCGAGCCGACGTCTTACTCACTAAGCCACCATGGTCCGTGTTAGAGATACATCATGTAATATTGAGGCCCACATAAGTAGATTGCCAATAATTTAGTTCTTTCTTTAAAGATAGATTAAGGGTGATTAGATAAATGATTGGCACATTTTTGAATGAAAACTCTTCACCTAATCGTACCTAATTCCTCTTTAAGTTGAACATAAGTACATATATTAGAGCATTCTATTATTAAGTAAATAATTATCTCCTCAACATTAATTCTGAATCCTCATCAACAAAATGAGGCCATCCTAGAACATGCCAAAGTTAACGCCGATATTCTTTCTTATGTTGACAATGTCTGGAGAGAATTTGTTCAATATCCAGTTTAAATGTCAAAGTATGTTGGAATTTCTGAAAAACAAGGAAGTTGAGCGAATTTTAAACAATCGGTCTATTAAGAGCTTTTAACAAAATGTTCCAGTGTTGTTGTGTGGGCAGATATTATACAAAATATAATGGGTGCTTAGTCATCAAATTTAAAACATTATAGCTATATTGAAATTGCCATATAATGTGTTCATCATTGAGGAAGAGGGTGGGGAAGCAGCTCAGTATACGTACGACTCTGACAAGGGGTTCTCGGGTTGGACGAGAAATTTCTCGGGCTTTCCCTCGGGGCTTAAAAGTAACATCGAACCAAACACTTAACTTGGAAATCGCGGTGGTTCAACGAGTTAAACATTTGCACGCTAACAAGTTTTCCGAGTAATAGTTCTGGATTTTCCGGTGTGGTTTCCCCTTATTGGTGGTGCAGGGTATGGCATGGAGCATTGTGTCTAGTCGTTTACATAGGGCAAAAAACTGAGGCCCCATGTACACGTTGGTATACATGTAAAAAAAAACTTGATAGTAGGAATATGAAATATGTGTAGGCCACAGCCCTGCTTGTCGTACTTTCTCCTCCTTATCGTACACTATATGACGTATGCCCGTCTTCATTATCCAGTCGGTGCAGAACAGTAGGACATTGACCTGCATTTCATTTCATTTTTTTCAGTTCAACATTGGGACGTCCATACATGAAAATATTTAGTGATTGGTATATAGTTATTGACACTGTCATGAAATTTAACCATCACATAAGGCGAAAGAGCCGTTTATACAAGGCTACAATGTCTTGATATAACTACATTAATACTGTCACGAAATGTGTTCATCATGTAGATGGAGGGGGCGCCGATATATGAACATATTAAGGTCAGTATATATGGTCTGATAAAGTTAATTAATGTCTAATTAATAATTTAGACAACATTTTAAGCCTAAAGAAAGGCCTGAAATTGACATCTTTAGCTCTTGAATAATGTATGTCAACCCTTGTCCCTGTCACGCGCTAGCGGAGAAATGAAACCACGAACTTGAGTTAATAACCATCTTTATGATCTTAAGCGTACGCGTTAAACCGTTTGGTTGCATGACCAGAATAGGAACTCCATGCTTATCAACATATTTTGTGATACGTGGTTTAAAAAAAACAATGTCAAGTGGACCAAATTTCTAGAAAGTTGCCAGGTCACGCGCTCAGAAAATCACGAAAACAAAAATTTATATGATATAGTACATATAAACCTATGTAAAACTGCAAAGTTCAATGACTCTTGCATTAATATCGGTTGAGATATGAAGCAACATTTCCCCAATGTGTCATATTTTTTCATGGAAGACGTCTATACATGATTGATTTTAGCTATTTTCCCGTGTGGTTCGATTTTCATAGCTAATTTTACAAGAAACCGACAAAGATATGGGTTTTAATAATGTTTGTCCAAACAAAACCCATTGATTCATTATACATCATCTTAAGTAGCGTCTTCTAATACAGTGTTGTAAAATGTCTGCACTGTGTCGAAATATTGATTCTTTTCTTTTGGCGCTAAAAGCACCCCATATACATTTGACGGTACTTGTTCTGCAAAACTTGATGGTGATTTTTTATAATATCCACATACAAACTCCACAGTTTCAAGAATATTGTTTAACTAGAAGATATAAAATATGTACACCAAAATCGAGTCATAGAAGAATAGGAGTTTCAAAACCTGCGAAAGAGTATCTCGAAGCAAAAGTCCTATTCTTAGTCAATATTAATGCAGAGTCCTATAACTTTGCAGTTTTACATAAGTTTGTATGTACTACTAATAAATATATTATTCGGGTTGGGGGCACCGAAAAAGCACTGATCCACTTGCTACTGTCACAAAATGTGTTCATCATGCAACTGGAAAGGGACCCCGATAATATGAATATTTCGATGATTCATAACTATACTGCTACTCTTGGTCCAACCTATTATCTTCTCTTCTCTACAATATTGGTATAGCCCCCGTTTTACTCCGATCGAATCGAAGCCTTCAGGTTAGCTACCGTAATTATTTTCTTAATTGAATAATATATAGTTTTGGGATACATTTTAGTTTAGAATTGCTATACATGTAATTCCTGAAAAGGAAATGGTGTTAAGTGATCTTAATAGCAGAATTATTGTTGAGGAAATTGTGTGTATAATAGTATACAGTACATTATATTCTCACAAGCGTTAAATAATCGTAGTATATCTATTTCAACTTAAAGATCACATATATGGATACAAAGTCATTTTAAAGTAAATCAAATATAATATACATGTGTGAGTACAGCATCGTCGTATGGATGGCATAACACGAGAATACCCATTGGCAGTAAATTAATGATCTCCTGGCAGTTGCAAATCGAAATAAATGTCCATTAAAGCACACGACATGGCGCATTCCGTCTTTTTTAGGTCAGTTGTTGTAGTAATATAATTTGGGTATTGTCCGTTTAAAGTACAGGGCTGGAGTCAGTCAATAATACATATTGAATCATCAGTGATATGAAAATAAGATAACTCGTGTTTTCCATTTTACGTCACTTCCGGTGTCTTCAGATCTTCGTTACGTATTTACCGTAGCAAAGATCTCTGTGTTAAAATTATACTTGAGATGTGTTTAACCAATTCTATCACATATGTAATATTGCTTGACACCAACATTGTCCTTTAAAAGATGTTCATCTTTTATGCTTGAGAACTGAATTCCCATCCATCTTTTGCTTGTAAATGTACTAGTGTTTAGATTAAATTAATGGGTTTATATTCAACCTTGGACCCTTTTCCCAGCAAATATCTAGTTTCAAATTTAATCAATTTAATGCAACACGATAACCTAGAGCAGCACTGACAAATGTCCTCTCTCAAAAATACGTAGGTGTCTCTTTGTCAGTGATCGACATTAAAACGAGTTAATCATTTTACCGTGTAGGTGTTTAAAAAAAATGAGATTTTCTAACGAATTTTCGAGAAAAAAAAATCTTGGGTTCAATATTTTTTAAAGCCACATCAACATCCGTTGTTGACTTTCCAGCAAGTATGTTTTTTTTTTCTAACAGTATATACCGGGTTGATAATTAAATAGTTTAAAGATACGGATATGAAACAAAGTCGGGACACCATTTCCTAAACTGACGTCTTATTCCGTTAACAGACAGGTAAACAAGTTGTCTCATTAAATATTTTTTTTTTTTATTGTGAATTAATACTATATAAATCCATTTCTTGTATTTTAAAGTTTAATTGAGTTTGTCACTTGGACCTCAAGGCATCCAATCGTAGTCAAAAACAACAGATCAGTGTATCTCAACGTTTTTAGCTGCGTTCTCGTAGCTAGGTTATATGACATAACGTTATATGACATATTTATCACCAATTTATAGGTTCTATAGAAAGTTGATCATTTATAAGCTATAGTAGTGTAATCGTATTCATATATTCTTTTCTAATATCCTTTGCTGTCTTATTGTTTCTATTTCGATAACCAGTCACCAATTACGTATCGTCTTGAAACGTCTTGTATATTATAGGTATAATATTATTATCTGAACTCTTAAATAACTATCTGAATTTAGTTAAAGTCGTGTCAGGAGTATAACATTATTTATTGGTTGTCCACAGCCAATGGTATATTCCCGGAAGGAATAAACTGGCGTGAGCACCTGGTGTTATTTGTAAGAACACAATTATCACGATTTAGGATCATTAAATTGTTTCGTATAAAAAATTTTAAATGGATAAAAATACACACCTGATTTTATTTAGAAGTAAATAATAATTAATAGAATTAAAAGTCAGAAAATATATCTTGTAAATGAGTATAAATCACATATTTTACATATTATAATTCGTGCACGATTGCCAACAGGTGTACTCTTCATATGAATGGAGCTTGTATCATAAACATCGGATAATGAAATGAGACGTATTGATATGTAATTAAGTATGGCATGTTTAAAGTTCGACAGATGTAAAAGAGGACAGATAAGTAATTCAGTGCGGATATGCAATTCCGTACAACATATTTAAAGGAGGACAGGTATCTAATTCAGCACGAGGCATTTAAAGGCAGATGGATGTGCAATTCCGTACAGCATATTTAAAGGAGGACAGGTATCTAATTCAACACGGGGCATTTAAAGGCAGATGGATATGCAATTCCGTACAACATATTTAAAGGAGGACAGGTATCTAATGCAGCACGAAGCATTTAAAGGCTGTTAGTTAAACATGCATTATGGGTAGGATAAAGTACGAGACGGGGGCTATGGTGAGGAACGAAAGCCTGAAAAAAATAACCCAGATAAAAAACTACCGAGGACATTATCTTGCATATTTACCGTCTATGTACGTAAAATGAGAATAGCCAAAATAAATATCATGTTTTATGGAAAAATACTACCTTGGGAGAAAAAACCCGTTACAGGTTCAAGGAAAAACTGTCATAAGAATAATCCCACATTCCCCTGTATATATATCCGACGCCGCCCCAACTCTTAGACCGCAAATTATTCCGGAAATAGAATATACCTCAAACATCAAGAAGATTTACTGTTGTTTATAAGCAAGAGGCAAGTCTGACTGTTGCGAGTCTTTTTTTTAAGCCTGAAATGTTATATAATCTGTTAAACTTGAATTTATTAACATACAGGAGGTATATCTGCCTATTAATTGGATATTTATTAACAAGAAAAGGCCACATCAATTCCGAGGCCATCTTGTCCGTCAGATTTTCTTTGGATTTGAATCCGATCTGCTGGTTGACGCCTGATAATGTTTCAACGCAAAACTGGATAATCGCGAGTTTGTTCATTATCGTGACAGCGGGAACAATGACAATCGAGGCTATTGAGATTTTTAAATAAGGTTTTTCTCGGTAATGAGTGAAACAATTTGACTGAAATTGTCAACGTATTCCCTATTGTCATCGCCTCTGTCTGTCTGTTCGTCCACAATTTGTTTGATAAAACTCTGCAGATTAGTTTTCGTCCGATTTTGACGAAACTTGAAATATAGGTCTATGTCCCAGGTTATTTAACTGCGACCCTGCTTGTACGAAAACCCACGTTTCTGTGGACCCTACAGTGGTCACAATTGTCATTTGATTTTGACGAACTTGAACTGCAGGCTTATAACCCAACGATCTTGGTTTATTTCGATATTCGGACCCCAAAACCCTTGATTATTGCCCCTGATTGCACGAAAAATCGAATCATAATTATTATCCGTTTACTCAATAACGTTCTAATAATTTCACCGTTACACCCCAATGTAGGTTGAGTTCGAATTTTATGTAAATCGGACCAAAACTGCGGGACAAAATGGCCGCCCCTCGTGTTCAATTTTAAAATAGGTTTAAATATATCACCGTTACAAATCAAAATGATCGTACAAATCTGACCGAAACTGCTGGACAAAAAGGCCGTTCTTTATACGCAAGGTGTGAAAAAGAATAAAATAAAACCAAGTGCGAACAATCCAAACCATTAGTAAAAATTCGAAGTCCTACAAAATACACGACAAACAGTGGTAACATGTGTCCGGAAGAGTAAGCTTCTGCCTGGCGCCACACCCGCCATCGCTGCACCCAAACTATTAGACGAAATCTCAATAAAATACGGAGGTTGTGGATGCTCTTAAATACCTGTGGCCTTCTTACTACCATCTTGGGTGTATATCACTCGGCAAACCTCGGCAGATTCCGTAACCTACGGAACCTACATCTAACCTCGGCTGTAGGACGAATTCCGCCATATTGGAACTACTTTAAAATTAGTGAATTCATACTTGTGGCCTTCTTACTAGCATCTTGGGTGTAAATCACTCAGCAAACGTCGGCAGATTCCGTAACCTACGGAACCTACATCTAACCTCGGCTGTAGGACGAATTCCGCCATATTGGAACTACTTTAAAGGTCTCAGATGAAACATGGCTGCGCCCATACCGAACACAAATTGGCAACCTATTTGGCTAGCGACCTATTCGACCGATCTAGCTGTAAGATAATGACGAAATTACACTTCTATTCTGAGCTAAAGGAATGGATAAATAATAATATATTCTACTTTCATTTAATAGATATAACGTTGGATTTTATTGGTTGATAAATAGATGAGTTAAGGCGACTGTTGTCTTTATTCTAAATAGGTTTCCAACGAGATTTGCCGAGTGGGGTGTATATACCAAAAGAGGGGTTTTGTGGCCGGATCATAAGCCATGGCAATAAGTCAGGCCGCGTGATTTGGGACACCTGTCCAACTTCGTGGGCTTTCTTTTGGTCTAATTGTTTGGGTTTTTTTTAAATTTAAAACATGATGGAAGATATTCAGTAAACGATATAGACCCTTTAAAATAGACCAATAAGCAGTGGGACGGTCTTCTTCATTGATATTATGATTAAATCAAGACCATACCGGATGTCATATTTATTAATCATTGAAATTGTGTCCCAGAAATAACCAGAGTATATCTACCCGTATTATATAAATATAATATTACCATAGCTTCACGAGCAAAGGACATGTCTTCGCTCATTTATATAACATTTATATAATCAGAGTTAATTTTACTATACTTGATAGTCCAGGATCCGAGTTCGCAAAGCATTTTTAGACTTAAGTTAAGTAATAATTTAACTTCCAATCAATGTTTATCAGAAATATCTTTGATCCAGAAACACAAAACTTTACACATAGTTTTTTTTATTAGGGTATTTGATACATTAAAACAACAAAAGTTTTATAACGGGCTATACTGTAGATGAAATAAGGTAAACAATTTTGAGTAAATTCTTCACTTTAGTCTAAGAATTCTTTGTGAACTCGGGGCCAGGGTACTAATTCACACTTCTATCTTTACTAACTTGTATCATAAAATTAATAGACGCAATGTTCCATCAACGCAAATTTATATTCGTTGTTTATTGTACTTGCTTATATACATTCATATTTTTTTACTTTTAATTCGCCGCGGACAGTGTTGCGACTCTCTTTTCTGATATATAAAATATTAATCGACCACGCAACATCTTAAAATGACATTAAAGACACCTATCAAACTCAACACATAATCAGCGAAATGTCGTCAATAACCAGGATTTGGTTTTTTTTGGCAATGCGGTAGTGGTGGTGTGGGAGGCGTGAAATGTAATTGAACACCGAGATATATTTACTATATCTATAATGTACATAAAGTACGTCAGGGAATTTTATTTCTAATATCAATAATTGTCACATGTGGTGTTTCTTTGCTTCCTGGTGTATTCTTGCGTTACATGGTTATAAAATCATACGCTTCCTCTTTCTAACGGTTAAGTTTCATGAGCCCACATTGGAAATAATAATATATTTAGTGTTACCGCTATTGGTTTCACTTTTGTTTCTAAACACCCACATGGTATATGTTTTAAAGATTTATTTTTTAAAAACATTGCCATGGTTGTTTGGTGGGACATTGGATCTAAGGGTTCTTGTAATGACTTGGATATTTGTAAGTTTCCTCTTCCCGTGTTAGATCTCGGTGTTGTCAGAGACAATTTATCGGGGTTTCCAGTGCGGTTCCATCTTATCAGTGGGGCCTGGTTAAGGACAACATAATATAGTCGTTTGGATGGCACGACAAATCAGACCCGTGTACATATTGGCGTGTTGGTAGAATAACCCTGGCGATACCAAATTGCCTGCATTATCACACTGTATGTACGCCCGTCTTCCTTAGCTAAGTCGGCGCAGACGTTAAACCCCATTTTATTTTATTTTTTTTTTTAAATTTTCATTTTCAAATATAAGGATCTATATCTTAATGATATGAACATCAAGATAAAAGAAACACAAATTAACAACACGTACTTTTAACCAGAGTGCTACAGTATCTCTGAATTGTATACGTTCTAAATTAATTGTTTCAATTCTTTGTGATATCGGATTGCCTCACAAAATATAACATGAAGTAAAGCAAAAGATGAAGTATTTGATTTCAAATGCTTGATTCCTTGTTGGCGGTATTTTTGGAAATATCTGAGGGGGCGTACTTGCCGTGACAGTCACAGTATCAATTTGAAATTTAATTTTACTTGTTTATATTATACGATATATATAATTACATATATATATATATATGAACTTCCTTCAGATGCAATGTATAAAAGAAAGGCTTTATGTTACAATGGTTGATGTCATCGGGTATAAATATATCCTATTTAAGATTAACTTACAAATAACTCGCCATGTTGTCTGTCGTATCCGTGTCCATTTACTACTAGAAAAACCACAACAACAAGCCTATAAATACCATTATGCTCTTGAAATAACAAATTGAAGTCTTAAAGCAGACGGTATTAAATCTAAGTAGTATGAATTATATTTATCAGATACAGAAAACGAAACTTATTATGGCTTTTACATTTCTTCCCCATTTTTTCACTGACCGGCATAATGGACAGTTCTATGAGGGGTAATTTGACCGGGCAGCCGTTTTTCTTCTACTTTTCACCGGGTTTCAATTGCTGGGGGCAAAACAAACAATTGGGCATGGGCAAAACAAACAATTGGGCATGGGTATCCACCACTAAGCTAAAGGCACTAATTTACATGACACTCCATACAAAGATATCCAACCCTGTTTAGCAGCTGCCTTTGACTCATAAGGGCAAATTAGAGAATTTAGCATGAATTACCACTAATGTACACGAAACTCCATACAAAGATATCTAACCTTGTGTAGGACCTTGGGCCCAAGTTTTATATTAAATGGTTGACAGGGCTAATGGTTTTAGGGAGCAAATTGGATCATATGTTAAGAAACGACGATATGCATGTATTCCTTAAAGTATACATTTATGTGATCAAACTACAACAATTAATGGCCAGCAAGTCGTGTTGTTTGCAGTAACAGTTATAAAGCGATATTAACATGGCTCAATAAACCATAGTCCCGGTTTCGATTTCTCTTTGTAAAAGAATTGGGACGTAGTAAAGAAACCCCAGGCTCCATTTACACAATAACATGCTCCATAAGGAATGGTTGTCATTTGAAGGACGAGGCAACGGAATCTGCTAACTAGGCTGAGTCGAATTTCGTGACGGTTTATATTACTTCGATCAGTGCTGAAAAATGGGACGTCATTTAGTTACCGTACGTTAACATTATGCGTTTTGTACAGATCAAATTTAATGTTCGGAGAAATCATTCTCTTGCGAGTTGGATAAGGTCTAATCAGACGAAACACTGCGAGAAGTATGATTAAAATAGACCACTAAGCTGTAGAAAGTTCTTCTTCGTTGATGTTTTTATCACATGATTACATCCAGACCACCCAAATGAAATATTTATTAATTATTAAAACTTTTTCCTATAAATAAATATACACTTAAGTTGTCAACAAATGCATTGTCATGGTTGTTTACCGCGCCCAAAGGAGATATCATCGATACTAAACATACGATCATTTATATAATCAGTGACAATTTGGTCTATAAATAGACCCAGGGGCTAATTAACGATTCTGTATTTAGACCTCTTGGATCATAAATAGAGACAATGTTTCATCAATTTCTGATTAATATTATCATTATTACGATCCAGGGAGTAATCACCATTATAGTCTATTATCATGTCATCTTTTAGAGACATTGCGTGTTCAGTAATTCAGTAACTATTTAACAAATTGCTGATAACGATGGAAAGTCTAGCTGTAATAACAGGCAACAAACTTTGTGTTTTCGGAATTTTCTATGGATATTAGAATTATAAACACTTTGAAATGGGGTTTAACTTCCACTCCACACAAACTAGGTCATTTCAGGACTGACATGTTTAATTTTATTTCAATAATTGGCTTTAGCGTAAGGGTCTTTAGCAGTGAGAGGAAACTTAGGATTCCGAGAAACCTCAGTAAGCTATATAGGCGATCCTACGTGACAGGACTCAATGACAGACCTTGTGATCTTAAGCGCGCACCCAAATTGAAAATTTTAAAATACACAAAATATATGCGAGCATGAAGTTTGCGCGTTCGCTTAATTTACAACTCACAATATAGGCCTATCAACAACAAATAAAATTTAGTAGAATAGAAATAATGAAAATTACGATTGTATAGCTTAGACAAGGTTTTACAGAGTCGCTTTTAAAATGCTACGTAGTCACACTGGGTGACGCTAACATCCAATTTTGACACCCGAACACAGAAAACTGAAGAGGCCACGAGTACCAGAACCGTGGCACAATATACTACCATCCTGGGGTAACAATTACAGCCTCAAAAGGTCCACGTATGGTCACCCAAGGTCACATTGTCCGGCGGGCATCTGCAAGTTGCCTATCTCACGCTGACGTCATCATTGCCAGGGTGTCACAACTTGAAGCAGCATTGCGACGAGTAGAGCAGGATTCCATTGCAGTGTAAAGTTGTTGTGTATGTCTACTAGATGTCGACACACATGTTACTGATTTCACCCACATTCCATTTCAGTGTAAAGTTGTTATGGTGGCCATTGGAGTGTCCAACTTACAACCAATCAAGACATCACATGCCAACTGCATTTTGTTCAGTCACATCATTGTTGCGGGTATCTTTAACACTAGACGAAAGCAGTGTATTACCGCACAGTTCCGGATGATTTTCCCATCAAGACAGAAAGTATCTACAACATGGGATACAATAAACTGTCTATTATCCTTAGGTTTCAAGTGTTCTATTTGGTTTTAGTTTTTATTTCTCACATAACAACATCGTAAAAAAACAATAACATTGATTTCGTCCTGCTCTTTACCGACGGTTTTATTCCTCGCTTAACAATATGACCGCATTAACCGATAACCTTTTAATATATTATGAAATGCGGTTCAATGTCTTACTTATCTGCACTGGGCGAAATAAAACGAGTGTTTTCTTATTACGATTTTCAACTCGATCTGTAACCTACTAGACGTTGTTGCTGCACCACTGACAGGCTAGAAATTCCCGAAGGAATGTCTGGGTCGACGATGGTAAAAGGGATCGAACACTGCACTACAGACGGTGACTCCCAGTTCAATACGTTATGATAAAATGTAGCCCAGTTGAAGTTCGGTAATATACAGTGCACAGATAACACACCACTTTCTGGAAGCTTTATAGCATTTTTAAACTTCGAATATATTTGACAAGAATTCTAAACAGAAATAGGTCTGCGTTCGCCGAGTTGTTAGGTTCAAACCCATATTTCAATGAAAAGCGCCTAATTGTGGGAATGGGGTGAAATGATCATTTCCCATGTATACCATTGGTAGCCCCTGGCAGTTGACAATCGAAAGAAGGGCACGGGAAAACCTTTTTCTATAGCATGGTGCTCTCCTGTCCATATTAGCCGGGTTGTGCTGAAACCATTTGCCCAGAAAGTGATGTGAAAATACCCTTACATTTAGCAACTTCCCAGTGGCTTGTGAAGTTTTTTTTAAAAAAATAACCAGATTGCAGTATTTTATCGACCGAACTCTGTTGGTGGTGAGTTGTAAAATGTCAATACTTCCTTTAGCTAGCCGTGAGTGTGTTTTTTTTCTATCTTTAACATGACTCACGTCTTGGGGAATCGATAAGTCAATTATACCACAGTTGACTGAATCAGTGTACTAACAGAAATACCAAAAGGCCTAATCGAATAATAAATCATAAAGCTGTTAATGGGTTGTTCAAGTCCTTATTTGTCAACTTGTAATGAGAGCTTTAGATAAGGTTACTAAGTGTGTTCTTACGTCGACTAGACCCCACGGACAGCAGTGAAGAAAAAATATGCTATTCATGCCGATTGGAAATATGTCGGTTATTGGTTATTTGCTAATCAGAAATCAATTGCATGAATGGGTTGTTCAGAAACGATTGAGTAATTTATTATAGCTTTTGAAGTCATTGTTTGAAATACATTTCGCTTCCAGCGCTATACCCCCTGCTGGCTGATATTGATACACTGATTGTTGACAAACGGAAATTGATTTCAATTACCTCCTTATAAGGAAATAATATATGAAGATACCTTTGTTGAGTGATTTGTATCCAGATTTGTGAGAGCTTAGCACAAAGATCTCCGGTATATGTTGATCGAGTGGGAGGTGTAATCAATAATATTCAAGTGCATTAAGATAAACCATATGTCCATGCTGCAGCAAACGAACCAAGGACGAATAAAGGTGTCACTCAATAATACCTTGTAAAAGAGAGGGGGGAGTGACATCCAATCCTAACAAACTAGGTCATTTAAATGATAACGTATGGTTTGTAGGATCTTGAGAGAACCCACGAGTACAAGGGGTAATCGACATCACGTCACTTCACTTGACTCAATGACAGACCTATGATCTAAAGCGCACGCCTTAATCCAATCGGCAATCCAACACTCTACCTGGCAAAAATGTATCTGAAGTAACTTTGTTACTGCACGATGTGGTATAAGCTTCAGAGCTATGTGGCTTTTTCAAAATGACCTGGCTCACTTATTAGAACCAGTCCTGACATATCGTGATGTTGCGTGGGCCACTGTGGATCTGCAAGTGTGATGCTGTTTAACTAAGGTGAAAGTTCCGGATTCTGTTCCTGTATTGACCGAAATTAAAAAGTCGCGCATTTTTTTTCAACTAAATACTGTCCTTGCGGGAGCCAAGCTGACTCATTCGGTTTGGTGCTAGCGAACTTAACAAAATGGTTTCTGGTTCGATATCGAAAATTAAGAGTTGTTCATCATCTTTTATCGCTGAATTACTGCCCAGGGTTACAAAGTTGATGTATATATAAATAACAGCAAGGTGTTTGGGTTTTACAATAAACAGTGGCATTTACACGATTTCCAAAACAGTGAATTTATAATAGAAAACTTGATGACTGCACAAGTTGCGCCTCCTGCGCAAGGTGTGTTCTGGTCGTCCAATTGGGGATACTCGATTGTCAGTCGGGAACGTGCCGAATTGACAGAATTGCTATACAGTGACTTGGAATTCAACCCTGCCACAGTGCTGTCGGTCCCAACAGCTGAGGCGGTGAGAGTATTATTGCGACACAATTTAACACAAACGATAAGTTTCGGCTTTCATGGTTGGTTAAGATATTTTCTTAGGTCGTCGACTCACGCGTTGTCGCTAAAAATCCCCCTTTAGACTTATTTATCTCTCTTTCGGGGATTGAGATAATCCAACTTCGGAACGTTCAGTCGTGTGTCTGCTTGGTATAAATAATGTTGATCAAAAGTACATTATGCTTACCCTTATTGTACTTAGTAATTGTAAGATATTACAGGCTTACGACAATACAAGGTAGTGCGGGGAATACCCTTGAGTACTGTTTAAAACAACATATTGAAACAAATAGTTTTAGACGGTCTAATGTCATTATTGCACATTTCGTCTGGATTACTGAACATTTTGGGAACAGTGCACGAGAAAAGAATGGTTGGGGAGAAATGGGATTTTACACACATTAAAAAAACTAAGTCGTTTCGCGACTAATAAGATTCAATAACATTTCAATGATTTGCCCATAAGAGTCTTTATCAGTGTGGGAAAACCCCCCGAGGACGTTTTCAACTTATACTACAATTTACAATGCACGACAAAGAAGCAGGGCTATAAAAACAGATAAGACATAAAATGAAATGTGGTTTAGCGCCCTACTTTTCTACATCAACCGAGATAATTCAAACGGACAAGCTGGAAAAGATGCAAAGACAGCAGCGTGTCCGCCTACTCTTTATTGAAGCGAAGTCCAACTAAAAATCCCTTTACGGCCGCTTCATCCACCACTAATGAAATAACCAACCCTTGAATCGAACCCACCGTTTAACACAAATGAAATGAAATGGGGTTTAACGCCCTACTGTTTTACTCAGAATTTAGCCAACGTGGACGAGCATACACCTTACAGTGTGGAATATGGGGGAGATTTTACCCGGGCGGGGGCACTACGGCCTACTCTTATATCGAACATCGTCTGTTATTAACCTCGACAACCTGAATACCGATTTTTCCAATATGATATATAGATCAGGAATATATAACATGATATTTATAGCTATTTTAATCAATGATTCCCTACAGGATATTGATGACAAACCTATTATTTATCATTTATTGTGGTCTATATATATCATAACCTTTTCTTTGACAGTTTAGTTTCATATTTGGAAATGTGGTATTCGATAAACTCGAGAATGTGTCCAGCACAGACCGATATTGAATTCCATTATATATTTGTGAACTATATATACCATTTTAACATCATTATCAGATTTCAGAATTCTCAATAGGGTTCTATTACAATCTAGAATTATTAATAGATATTGGGAAATGTCGCGACTTACATATGCAATATTTTAGAGAGAGATGGGGTGGGGAGATGTAACGTCCACTCAAAACAAACTAGGTCATTTAAACGTTGACATAAGGTTAAATATTTTTTTGTTTAGAGAGAGAGAGAGTGGGGGGGGTATCAATAGAGACTGTCTTCAACACGTACAATTACTCTTTTTAATACCCATTTACACTTAATAGGAAATATTTTTTTACTTACAAATACTTCAAACAGAAAAACACAACACAATTTATATGGAAAACAATCACTGGTTTATACACATATAGCACGACGTTTCGACAAGTATCCTCTCTTATTGTTATCAAGTATATTAATAAGACAATATTTGTCGAAACGCGTCGTGCTACATGTGTATAAACCAGTGATTGTTTTCCATATAAATTGTGTTTTTTTTTTAATGTGCTCAATCATTAATTGCCACTCAAGGATTATACTTCAAACAGCTTTATTTTTTTGATACATAAAAAAATGTTATTTGATTTGTCGGAGGAAAAAAATGTTAATATTGGGGACTCATTAAAAATTAATAAACAAGTCAACAATGGGGCTGGTGTACCCTGCCAGCATCCCATAATAAATAGATAACACATACTAATTAACTGCACCAGTTATAATTTTGAACAGAATCGCGAAATGAAGCCAGTTATCTATACTTTATACTTAGCCCGAACAGAAAAAGTCCTGACCAACATCTACACCAAGTTGTTATGTTCCAAAGTCTTGACCAATCAAATTGCATATCACTACAGCAGAAAATTCTTATCATCGAATTTGGTCAAGGTATCTTCACAGCGAATCCATACTATGAGTTTCATCACCTCCACTTAATTAGACCCAAAGTTATCGTGTCCCAACGCATCATCCAATAAAATTGCTTATTTCTGCTTACCTAAGCAGAAGATGTTCATCTTCGAACTCCATCCATGCATTCATCTAATAACACCTGCATCAATTTTTAACACTCCACCTCAATAAGATGGGGAGTTATTGTGACTCAAAAAGTGTGACAGACAGACAGACACGCCCATATTAATAGTCCCATGCTTTCTTCGAAAGGCGGGAGGGGGGCAATAAAAAGCAACACCGTACACTTGGTATTCAACATATGTTTATAATTTTAATTTTACCAAAATTCCGCAACTTTTGGCTAGTCTTAGCATGAATTTATATAAGTATTATATGTGTTAATACAGAATAACCACAAAAGCACGGAACGTACAAGTTAATCCTGGAAGATTATTATAAGCCAAAGGAAATAAAACTAAGCTTTGATGTAAAAGTGTCTACAAAGAGATAATCCTACTTATATGCAAACACTTTGATGATCTTTTAACACCTGTACACAATGTAAATCAAGTACCTGGAATCAATATGGAACTTTATTCGCAGAACCTTGGTATTCTTTACATGAGTGAAGGAACCTTAATTAAAATCGTTTATAAGTATGGATTAGCGACTTAATGCAGAGACATTGGTGGTCTTTTAACACCTGCACACAGCGTTAGTGAAGTTACCTGTTATGAACGACCAATATGCAATAAGCATTATCTAATTTGTATATCTTCCATACACGTCAATAAAATGTTTAATTTAGCATTGGAGACGTCATTGTACAAGAAAAGTACGAAAAGGCGGAAGCCCATTAGATGCTGTCTATTTCTGTAGATTGAAAAGTATTGTGATGGATTATTTCTATAAACGCAATTAATTTGCAGATTTGCTTTTAGTATCAATCTTAAAAAAATGTTACTTTGAGTTGAATTTATACATAGATTAGTTTTTGTTACAACCCAACTAAAAGCTCCGAGAAAAGACCAATCAATCATCACTCCAAAGCAAAAACCAATGACCTCAAAACGTATAAATAACCATATACTTTTCTTATTTGACCTTTGTTAAATTCCCATTAAATCTCGTATATGTGATGGTGTTACTTTAATGCGGGAATTTCATATTTTCTAAGAAAGTCAAAACATAATTATGTATGTGTCTTTTTCTCAAAAGGGTGTCAACTCACTGGGCATTATTTCCTACGCATCAAAATCATTGACACAGGAAATAATTTCACAAATATCTTCCTTGTTTTTCAATTCCCCACCCCCCCACCATGGAATGGCTATCTTCAAACGTTTGAATTTTAAGTTGAAAATGATATTTTGGACCATTTCTCAACTAGCAATAGTGAATTATAGGATTAATAGGATTATTCGTTAACAAGGTAGGACTATGTATAGATACAATCTATTTTAGGGCTTTATTTTAATGCATTTTAAAAATATAACTTAAAAATATGAACTATGAAAGGGCTGGTAGAAAAGTTCTAAGCCTATCCGTGAAAGATCTACACAAAGTTGATGATTTCCATTGATTTTATTATTTATTCACCTTCCCAGGCAACTATATTGCAATGTATGGATGGCAGTCGTTCACAACTGACATGACGTCATTATTACTAAGAAAATAACGACCGGCTAGTAACTTTTTTATATTTTTTGGAAACCGGCCTCATCCATGCTTATAAATCTGGCAAACACAATTATCAGAATCTGCTTCCAAACTACGCTGATTGTTATTGTTTGTCATGAATCTGACCCGTGTTTAATCCGCAATCAAGCACTTTCGCACCCATCTTGCAGAAACCTTTGTTCCTACTAACTCGCTGGCGATAATGTGCTTAGAATTCTCATCAGAGATGCCTGGAAATATGTCGAATAGCCAAAGGGGCTAAATTGACACAAGCGGCTCGCAACACATATAATACTGTAATATGAATGTATATAAACTGATTTACATTCAATGGTTTTCGTTTTTACTCTATTTTCAAATCAGTTATGTTGGGCGAAATAAGCCAGCAGTCTCAATAGAATGCAAATTTCTAGCGTCTGGTTATTCCAGTCTACACACGCCGTTTCATTTGGTGCAATGTTTCTAGCCCCGAGTCTCTTGTTAGAACTGGGGCTGAAACACATTATGGTACATGATTTGTGTACCAATGGTAAAATGGTTATTTCTTCTTAAATATTTGATATCAGAAGCCCATCTTTTTCCGGTAAGATCACAGCATCAATGTTGATTTAAATTGACAAATAATTCGTGTTTTCAATGCTGAAGATTTTGGATGATATTAAGTTAGAGACTTAGCTACTTTAAATTCCACAGCCTACCTCTTTACTTTCCAAAGGAAGTGGCATCATCCCTAAAGTCGATACAATGTATGCATGTATCTGTGTTGCAGGTACTTGATGACTATCTGGTATCCGTTTTGTCCATTTCTGGTGATTGCAATGGGTAGCATCACCAGATTGCCTAGTACTAAGATAATACTAGCACTACATTTCCAGTACTTGAGCCTATGATCCCTTCAATTATTGTGCCTGTTGGTGACAAGGTTCAACCACTACAATTCAAATGATTAAATGCTTCCCAAATTACGACCTGGGACCTTTATCTCATTCAAATTAATACCCTTGCAGATGCAATAAGAACATTTTCAGTAGACCGTGGTTCCGTTAAGGGGAGATAACACTGATTATCCTAAACCCCTTTGATCTATAGAATCACACGAACGTTTTGTCAGTTTTATTCGAGTGGAAACGTTAATCTCTTTAGACTTTGCAAGACGGATAAACAGATCTACAAACATATGTAATTATTGCTGTTCAGAATCATGATCTTTAGACGTTTTGTCAGTTTTATTCGAGTGGAAACGTTAATATCTTTAGACTTTGCAAGACGGATAAACAAATCTACAAACATATGTAATTGTTGCTGTTCAGAATCATGATCTTTAGACGATTAAGTGATATTTTGTCCCAGAAAAAAGATGGTTTTAATACGATACACCTGCGGATTATCCTGATGTTTCCATGCAAAAAATAAATGCATAGTGATACCGGTTATATTCTTGGACGGGCTAAGTCAGTGGATATTCTTGGATCTTCTGTTTGTTTTGACGCCAATCTTGTAATGCAAGAATACTCATTCTTTGAAAGATGAGCATAAAATAGATTTAAATTTGCATTAAGCTATGTTTTGGGGAAGTGGATTATATAGGCTTTGCCGTTTTTACAATCGTTGAATTAAATAAAATAATTTTGATGAAAGCAACAGATACATTATCATCGACCAAGGTCACAGATTAACTCAACATTAAAAACAAAAGATGGTTGCCGTCACTAGAATAGAATCGACTGAGTTTGAACGTCTCGTGGAATGGTTTTTAACGTCGCGCAAATACAATGGGGTGGAATGGATTTTAATGTATCACTAACGCAAAGGAAATCGGGTTAACGTCTGATCAACACAATAGAATAGGGTTCCATGTATCACAAACACAATGAAGTGGGTGGGATTTAGTGTATCATCAACACAGCCGAATGGAATGAATTGAACGTCTCTGCAACATAATGGAATGGAATGGATTGAACCTCTCTGCAACACAATGGAATTAACGACTCGTCAAGACAATGGAATGTAATGGGGTTTATTGTATCACCAGCTCAATAGAATGGAATGGGATATATCATCTGGCCAACTGATCAGTAATTTTGAATCTATGCTATTTTTCAAAGTACATCTGAAAAGGGAAAAGGTGGTTGTATTTTTTTTCAAATAACTCAGTACATCCGAAGAGAAAAAGGGATGGTTGTATTTTGCTATGACAGCGTCGTGTAGTCCAATTTGTAAACATCGTTTACATGTGCGCCAATATGTTCACATTTGGGATTAGAATGACTAGGCACATTTGAACAATCCCGAACATTATTTGAGACCCATGTCATGCCTTAGTCCGGCTGTCAGTGCCATGACTTAATCACCGCAACCCTTTACACGAAAAACAGTTACGTATAGCAGCTAAGATTATCAAAACTACCAAAAGAATATTCTGTAAGAGTATATACGGACGTCTAGAGGTAATTCTGTCGGTTCTTTCTTGAACATTTGGATCAAATTTGTAGATAGACAGGAAATGACTTTCAATAACCCCAAATAGCCACGCTGGTCATACATTTCTGGCCACTAAGTCACGATGTTTTCCAAGAGATGCAGACAACATAAGTAATATTAATTCGGTAACAAAAAAACAATCTTTCATATATAATATATGTATTTTATTAAATATAAATTATCTGAAAGCAACGTGACATGTTCAAGTTATTGCAATTATATAATATTATTAATGAACAAACTAATACTTGTTTCCAGAACATTTCAATAAATGCAGTTTAGTGTTTGTCTCCAGGAACTAGTTATAGAACTATAATTGGTTTCATAAATAATTAAACAAAGTTCCTTAATGACTGTTGTTATTTTTAATAATGAAACTTTGTCATGGTTTCAAAACAATCCGAAAAAGCATATTAGTGCTTATCTTCAGGAACCACGGTGCTGTTATGTTGTTTGTTGCATCTAGAATTAATTTGAATGCCAGCACTCTATATTAATATAATAATGGTGGTATAATGGGACCTCTAAGAATGACGAATTAAGCAATACGGGTATAAATGCTAACCCCTAGAACCAAACTATATGACAAAATATAATTATTAGATCATAAATGATATTTGTTTGTTTTGTACTATTATTGGAATGCCAGCACTCTATAATAACATTAGTATATTTGTATGTTGGCAAAATGGAGCCTTTAAGGACCATAAGTGCAATGAAATGGAGTTTAACGTTCTACTTTTGAAGTAGTGCATACACCTACTCTCAGGGGTTCATTTTACGTGTACGTCAATTTGTACACGGACTTGGTTTCTTTGTCCCGTCCGAACGAATATACACTGTTCCTCGCTTGCCATACCCTCCGTTTTGCACCAATGGCAACGATAAACTACAACGGACAATCCAGAGGATCTTTTTTTTTGCGAACACCGGGAGCAAAACCTAGACCTCCTGGTTTGCGATCCAGCGTCTTACGAACTGATCCACCGCATTATTTTACATGAGTAACTATATAAGTATTTTTCAGTATATCTTTTTATAAAAAAAATTATAAAAGAAACGAATATATACACAATATTTACAAAACTTGATAATATACAATGATCGTATTTACATTTTGGCATTTTTTTTTTCAATGAAATCTTTATATATTTGGAACATGTTATATTATGTATTATATACAATAGACGAAAATGAAAATGTTTTGACATCTGGAAAGGTTCTATCGACCCCGTTAACTAAATTTGCGCAACATGGCGCAGAGTCATGACTTCTACTGCAGATCATAATTAACCCCTTGAGGTAATTGATTATAAACATAAAATATAGAGTAAAAGCGGTAGCTTAATTAATGTGTTAATTAAATTAAACTCTTTATGAATGCGATCCACATATTTTCTTTCATTTGACCCACGTGACATCATATCAGCAACCTAATGACGTACGTACATCTAATCTTAAACACACAATGTCTATTCTTATGCCGCTTTTGGCATTTGCCATCAGCAGGAATGTAGAGTATCAACATCATTATAATCCATCACGTGCACGATGCCAGGAATATATATAGCAGGGCTGTTGGTAGTTCGCACCACATCCAACCAGTATGATGGCGTCATTCACAAAGGTGTATGGGCTGATGAAACAGCTGAAATAAGTAGAATTCCATAGTAAAGTTAAATATAGTAACTAGGATGCTAATTTGTAAGATATGTGGGATACGCAATAGACGCATAGCGTTTATTTTAACCTTAGCAGAGATCAGCTGCTCTGTTAATTAACTAAGTGGTGACGGGGTACCAATAATTTATGCACAATATTCATATGCTTTACTGAAGCCTTTTAAGAATTCGAGATCAGAATAATCTTCCGGCTTACATTTAATCGGATTATATGATGCCGACCAACAGGTGATGCTGGCTTATTATTTCGTCTTCAGAAGATGCCCCTAAGTTGTGACAATTTCAATACTGAAACATTTTTGGACGGATACTCCTATTAAGATTCAACTTTATCATAATTATAGTTAGCAAATGACTCAAACGTGGCAATGGTGTTTTAACGTTCACTGGGCATAAAGTAAGACTTTTCGGGAATAACATATGGTGTCATTATAATTTGCTTGAGCTTAGGGGTCTTTATCAGAGAGAGGAATGTTGAGGACATAGGGAAAGGGTTAGACAGGCGACCCTACTCCTTGTCACGAAACCTCGCCAAGTGACTTATTGCCCGAGCTTATGATCTAATGCCCACGCGTTACCCCCCCCCCACTCCAACTACACCACGGCTCACTTTGAGCTTTCATAACAGTGTCATACGTATATGACAGTATGACTTAATTCTATTAATAAAATTCTGTAAATAAAAACAATAACTAACCTGTAGTGGTATGGGACAATTCTCTGAGATTTCGTCCAGGTTTAAGCTGATTGGAGATGGTTTTATGGCGTCTGTGGAATCTAGTTATGTGGTATGTTTATGACTTTTTAAAGCAAGCTGATTCATGGTTGATGAAATGCATAGTGATATCTGGTGTTGAGCAATTGGCTTGGTTCTTAGAATTAGGAAGCAAAGAGGTTGTCACATGACATTGTCTTTCGACCATGCCGTTTAAACAATCTGCTCAGAAATGTTAGGGCTTTTCTGGATGAAGACGCTTTCTTTTTGTTACCACTGTGGGACGGACTCTGGGCTGAATTGTTTGGAAGACTTAATTTAATACGGATCTGGCTTAGACATCCCACTAATAGCTCGTCCACATGGTGGTTGAGGGCCGCAGATATCTCTAGGTATTTACAATCGTACTTCATGGCGACTATACGGGCTTCTGTAACAAGAATAACACATATTTAATTTTAATCAAAATATACTAAGTTTACAAAATAATTAATAATTTGCCTGGTAAACTGTTGGTGGTCTTTGAATCCTACGTTACGGTCTTATCTCCATATCCAACCTGTCGCATCATTTGGTTACAACGGGATTGAGTTTGTGCGTTTTCCACACTGCTTGGTTCGCTCACTCTTTGTTGCAACTCTTAGTTCGTGACAAATGGATTTGTACAGCGAGATTGTATTTTGCAATACAGCAAACTTTGACATTTATTGACGTCTTAATGCTGTGTCGGTATACCATTTTGAAGACATTGGACGGGATTATTGAATGGCCAAATGAATAGCAATCTTTATTCCACCGACACACCAATCGTCAACGATACATAAACCTACAAAACCCATTACATCTTTGGCAATGTATGATAGAGTCAGAACAGACAAGAAATCCTCATAAAAAATACTTTAATTTGACAGCTTATAGCAAGAGTGCGATGGGGTCGAACAATATGTTCAATTTATATGCTAAAATATACAACTCTTACCATTGGCTGTCACCTTCCGTTGTCTGACAAGATCTGTTTTATTGGCCACCAACATAATAACTCGATCTGTTCCTATGGTAACACGAAGATGGCGGATAAGATTAGTCGCTGCTACAAATGAAGGGTGGTCGATGATGGAAAACAAAATAATAAATGCATCTGCTCTTATCTCTAAATACTCGGCAAACTGAAAATTAATTAAAAAATATAATGATAAGGTGATAAATAATTTATCAAGACTAGATAGTAGCCATGACATTAAACTAGAATAAGAAGGTATTTTATCGCACCTAGCTTAATTAAGGCCCTTGATTACACCAGATAGATCAAGTCTTAAAAAGTCTTATATTACTTCATTACATGTTAAACCTCGCCAAACAAAATAACTATGTCGTAAATGGTAATAAGCTTATACCAGTCGGAACATCTTTGATGGCATTAATCAGACTTTATTTGTATATTTAGCTAGACATTCTGACAATTCAAACTAAGTCATTTAAAACACTTTCAATTAATTTTTCTTTGTTTACTACTCCAATAACATCATTAAATGTAAACAAACGCTATTTCAGAAGCTAAATAACAAATGAAATGGAGTTATCAAATGTTTATTTGAGATCATGTTTAAGATTTGCAGATTAAGTAAGCAGCAAATGGCCGTGATATTTATGGCTAAGATCATAAGTAATGGACACCAGTGGTTGTTATGTGTATATAGTTCTTAACAACCACATTCACCGATTGTGATTTCAGTTTATATGGAGCATGCACAGGGATCTTTCATATCAGGCTGTCATCAGGGATCGAAACCAAGATCTTTACAGCCAGCTAGCCGAGCTTGACACACTAGACACTAGACACAGTAGACCATCCCAACCGTCTGAGTGGTATACAGTTGTAGTAGAACCTAAAGCCAGGCTTGCACGATTCCGTGGCACGCATTGGCACGACTAGAGTCGGCACGACAACGTCCGATTTGCGCAAACTCGTCGTGCCAATGCGGGAAGTGCGTAAACAATGCGCAAACTATGCGTGAACTCGTCGTGCCAATATGGCTCAAGTCGTGCAAGTGTTAACCTGGCTTAAGTTCTTCTTTAAAGAGGCATTGTGGGAGATTACATAAAGAGCTCACGGTTATCCCTATAATAGGTAAACAAAGATAACGTAGAAAAAATATGCTGACAATTTCAGTCAAATTTCTTCACTCTGAACCAAGATATTAGCTTTGGAATTTTACCCTAGCTTCGATTATCGTCACTAAAGTCGCCACTCGGCAATCCACGACAAACCTACATCTAGTCTCGACTGTATGACAGTAAGTGATATGTACCTACGCCCATACATTTACGATGCGGCTACCGGTTTACTTTAACAGGATAACTTGACGCTATTACAAACAAAAAAGACACCATGGGCGCAGCCATGTTTCATTCCGGACCTTTAAAGTAGTTCCAAGACACCATGGGTGCAGCCATATTTCATCCGGGCGGAATTCGAGTGTAAAGTGTAAACTCGCTACGATAAAAATCAAAGTCTCGATTATCCAAGGTTACGTTTAAGTAAATTTCAAAAATTATTCCAATCCGCTTAATATCGCAGGCTATGGAGCGGGTAAGTTAATTAATATCTAATTAATAATTTTGGTACATTTTAGGCATAAAGAAAGACCTGCAATAGGCTCTTGCATAAAGTTTAACGCCTGCTTCCACAAAGGTAATATTGCCGACAAGAACCAAGAAAGCCGAAGCTTTCTTCTATATTAGAATATTGTATTATCTCCAAATTATCGCCCCTGGTCATGGATTTCTTTAGAATGAAGTACTTCCCTTTATTAAAGACATAAAAATAGCAATTTTTGAGTAGATCTGTATAAGGTCGCGGAGTCGTTTTTGTTACTGCTTTTTAAACACAGACGCAATCACTTGTAAGTCAATAACTAATTACAGTATGTAGTCTAAACAGTTCTAATACACTGTAAGAGTACAGAATAACAATGGATCTTTTAACATAAATATAAAGATTATCTCTTGAAATGGCAGTAGACAGATTCCACATGTCAGTCCGCATTCCTGTTACCATGACTTTCCGCAATCTACCTGCAATATCATTCTATTATTGCCCAATATAAACAGTATGGCTGGAATTTTTGGCACAATATACTTAGACTTTGAGTTACTGGGGTCTATATGTGCATGTGTTTGGTAATATCACATTATCGGGCTATTATCAGCTGATAAACCAGGATTCTATAACACATTATTATATACGGATAATGCATTTTAGCTAGGTATTATTCATCAAATGGCGTGATGGGGTTTCCTGACTACAAAATGTTAGAACATCGGTCAAGTTAAATTATATATTGCATGGGAAATGACGTAAGAAGGATTTCAGGAAATCGGTCATGATATGAAATTGCGTAATACAGTGTTGCAGAGTTCAACAAATCCTTAAGGACCCTCAATCTGTCAACTAAAACCAAGTGTATTAAATATTAACTATTTTGAATGCCGTCAATATTTCCAGTCGCAATCATGAGCTTCAACACACTAGAGTATTTCAGATAATCCTGGCAATTGTTTTGTGTGGTACAGTTGCCAGAATAATGTTGATGCTTAAATTTTAATCACGGCTGTCATTCCTGGACACGATCTTACGCATAAATGTTAACTGTTGTTATCGCTTGCCAACTTGAAACACGATAAGATTGCGTTAAGAGGCACTGTCCAGATTAACTTTTTGTTTGTATTATTACGAAATGTTGTAATCCGCAGCTGTATTCCCACGTGTCTGTTTTATATGCAGAGGACGGATTCCACGCATATATACAAATTTAATAATTCCAAAAGGCAAACACACATTATGCAAGAGCTAAATCTGCCTATTGCAGGTTTTTCTTTAGGCCCGAAATGTTATCCTCTTAGCTTAATCCAGACCATTATCAACTCTCCATGTTAAAGCTAGTCTGTGATATTTACTGGATGTGGATCCGATTTCTTGCTCAACTCGCAATCATGATTAAATCATGAAATGGATAATCGTTTTTATCGTACCGACTTAAGTGAAGATGATTGATGCTAGGCCGAAAATTCAATCCCTCAATTCTCGGTTCAGAATGGATCAATGTAACTGACTTTTTCAGCAAATTTCCTGTACATTATCTAGCTCTTAACTGCATGTAGTTATAGTGAGAACTGCCAGTTTTTTTTTATTTCCCATACTGTATCTTTAAAATCTCAAATAAATTTGAATCCGATACAAATTTTGTTTCGTTTAACTTGACTGCGATATAACCCTCTTTGGAAATAAAGGTCAACCCTTGCCAGGTTGTTTTTTCGTTATATTTATAACTTTGTACTTCATTGACGTAATGGTGATCCAAATTTGTAACTAATCATAAATTTTAAAGTTTCCTTATAAAAACAAAAAGAACAACGAAAATCATAAGCGAACTGATTACAATCTATTGTCAAATTGGTTCAGTTTTATTTCTGATGTCGTAGTCAATCAAACGAAGCGAAATGAAATTGTTATCTAATTTCAATGAGATTTATCAATCAGTTTTTGCCTTGTATAGTTTAACTTACCTTTGGGTCGTCAATAAATTCCATCATAGATTCTTCACCATCTAATAATACCGATACCGATGTTTCATGCTCTTCTGATTCGGCTGAAGAAGAAAAAACGGTAAGGAACATTTTAATAAACGGTGACAAGTTCGTGTAATTTTGATTTATTTGTTGGAAGTTAAATCCTTCCCAAGATATTATGAAACTCGATATTATAAAATCCATCAATGATCAGTCAAGAATTAGATATCAGAACTTTAGAACAGTAACCAGGTCGTAGTCAAAATGTCAACTCATCTAACAGGCAACCAATTACAATATGTCTAATTAAAAAGTTAGACGCTTCTTTTATTGTAAACGATATAATATGTTTTGAATGCTATATTTAGAATTGTAGTTTGTCTTGTAATTTTGCAAAAAAAAAATGTGAAAATAAAATAGATTAATTGGAAAATGAGAATTGTAATCAAAATGTTTTCGAAAAGATAACACGGTGTGTGTGACATAAATCCGGAGTTTATTTACTATGGGTTTATTGTATATCAATTGTATATTATATATATGTTGTACCTAGATTTAAAAAAGACATTATAAAATAAATAAATAAATCTGTTTCAAATAGAAAAGAAGCAGAAGCCAAATCGATAAAATAATCAAGTGTTTTGCTGTGTTTACTAGAAACGCCTATGCTATATGTGCCAACGAGCAGCTGTAGTTTATCTGCAATGTCAAATTAGCGACAAAATAAATGCAAAAATAAACTGACATTGATTTGACTTTAGTACTTATATCATCGGTGTTGGGTTTCGCCTACTTAAAGCCACAAATCTTAGTGAACCACACCAAAAGCAACAATATAGATAATTCGAGTACATATTTCACTAAAGCTATAAATTCCAGAGAATACAATAAATTCATGAGAAATGTATTAAACACACGCATCTTAAAATTTAGATAAAATTGAAATTTGTCTACTGTAGACAGAGTTCAAAATGGAGCTGACTGAAAAAAATTAAAATTATTTGCCAGTCTCTCCACATTTAGAATCCTGGTGGAGTTGATGGTACCTACAAAACTGTGAGAATGAGAGTATTGGGGTTTAACGTTCATGCAACACAAATTTGATCATTTCACGACGAACATAATATATTGGTTCAATTTTTTATCTATAATTCTCTTGGATGTAAGTGTCTTAAGAGGACGCTGGGTCTTTATTTTGAAACCTTAAACGACAAAGTCAGTAAATCCATAAAATTGTGTTACTCCAAACGCTGTAATGCGACTCTTAAATGTCACTCGAGGATAATAACACCTGTTAATTAAACAGTCTGTGTTCAAGACAAAAGGTAATTAAATCATAACACGGGATGAGATTGGCCAATGTAAATTACATGTGTGGGATAATGAGTGGTGCGATTCATGAATTACATACAATTTTATCCGCCGATCAATAAACGGCAAATTAACATTCACGGTTTAATTAACATTGATATTTTATACTTGTTTCACAAAACGCCTTTGGTAGCCATCTTGTTCAAATATCAGTAAAAGTGTTCGATTTCGATAACCTGTTGTAGAAATAATAAGGCTATTTATTTAATAAAGATATATAATGCTAGGAAAAGATGTTTTAGACAGATATTATCGTGTTTATCACTCAAATAATTCAGTTTAGTACTTCCTTTAATCTGTAGCCATGCGAACGTTATTATTCTTAAAATTGTATCAGGCGTTCTGTAAAGCGGAACTTGGACAATCTGCCATCCGATCAGGTAGAATCATGTGAGATAGAATCACTTCCACATTCTCTGGCATTTTTTATCGTTATTATTATATAATATGCCATTTATTGTAGACAAATGTCATGTTTTAATCTATAGCTTTTATGGATAACATAATAGCTTAGCTATACTTTTTTCTAGATAATGTGTACTGGTGTGGGTTTACTGGGTGAAGGTGAAGAAAGGGTGAGGATAGAGACGTGCAGTAGGTTATTTAATGTTCCAGATAATCTGTTGGTTCAATGCGTGACGGCGTAAGTCAGTCTACAATTAAAGTTATTTAATTTCCAGAAAATAGGTGGGTTTAGAGGTTGAAGGTGGGGAAAGGGGGTGATAAAGGCGTACAAGCAGTCTGTAGTTTGGACTATTTAATTTCCAGAAAATGGGTGGGTTTAGAGGGTGAAGGGGGGTGATAAAGGCGTGTACAAACAGTCTGTTGTTTGGACTATTTAATGTTCCAACTAATGTGTGCGTTCAGTGGGTGAAGGTGGGGAAACGGAGGTCATCACGGCGTACTATAGTTTGGGTTATTTAATGTTCCGGATAATGGGTGAGTATAGTTTGGACTATTTAATGTTCCAACTAATTTGTGGGTGAAGGTGGGGAAACAGAGGTCATCACGGCGTACTATAGTTTGGGTTATTTAATGGTCCGGGTAATGGGTGGGTTTAGTGGATGAAGGTGGGGAAAGGGAGGTGATCACGACGTACAAGCGGTCTATTCTTTGGGCTATTTAATGTTCCAGATAATGTGTGGGTGCGTTAAGTTAAGGAAAAGTGGAGATAACGAAGTACACGCAGTCTATCGTTACTTAATATAATTTCAAGAGTTTAATTTATTGTCTTTAGTAACTTTGGTGCTTTGTTTTAGTTCTATAGCTACGTGTGGGACACTTTTACCCCTAGGCGACGTTTTCAACTGCCAATATTAATGTTCATTTACGCGCATCCCAGTGGGGATTAACGTTGTACTGTTCTAAACCGTTTTCAGCACCGATTGGTCTATTGAAGCCGCCACCTCTTCCATACTAGCAAATAAACCTTACACCTGACTAATGCAAAGAAGTATGAGGGAGATAAAAATAGAATGTGCTCTCATTTGTCTGATTAATAAATCAACATTACTGGTATGTGTATATACCGCTATGACTAATCAACTCTTGCATTCTATTGATTTTTTTTTTATCTCGGCTGGATAATAACAACATGCGAAACTGTGTGAAAATAATACAAATAATCCGCAATTACTTAAGAAATGTGCGCATCATAAAATCAGAATGTATTATTATGATTACATGAAAGGGGAATGTGGTATCGGAAAAATAAGGCATGAAATCTTATTAAAAGGAGGATTATATTTCAACATAAAGGCCCACATTAGTTAAAATAAGACTAGCCATTTAATGTGTGGCAATGATTACGCCTGATATTTATTTTACATTGTCAATGCGTCAAATGGCGTGGTTTCGATTATCCACGTGTACGTGAAGGTGTGTGTTTTCTCCGGTTTCCTCTTAAGAACCATATGCGCAAGCAAATTATCGAAATTAAAATTGAACCATTTTATTGTTAGTCCTGATAAGACCTAGTTTGTGCCATGTGGACGTGAAGCCCCATTTTCCTCTTTCCATATTATATCGTGTCAGAGTGGGTAGTGTTTAAATCGAAACAGTAATACGAGAATAAAAATAGTATGAACTGAAATATATTATTACGCAGCTTAAATTCTCCTTAGAAATGAAAAAAAAAATGTTTTTCGCTTTGATCAATAGTGTCCACATTTTAAAGAAAACTGCCAATGTTTCGTATTACCCGTTAATGGTTAAATCTTGTATTTCCTGTCAGAAAGTGAAGAAATCGAAATAGTAACTTATTTATAGCTTCCAAGTTCTATAGATGTATAGTGCAACTTATACTTGCACTTTACTAAGGAAGTGTATTCATTGTCTTTGATTTCATTTCGGTACCACAACAAGGTTTAGAAAATGGCCGCTATATCAAGCGATGGTATCCTGCATTATTGGTATGGTATGTACTGGTATGTATTAATTGTAGGCGTTATTTATGTACAAGTAAAATGGACATTGGCAAAAATGAGCTGAACACATGTATCCTGGGAATATAGCCTATAAAATGTAAGTTAATAATACCAAGACACGCTGTACGTCACTGCTACGCACATACCCCATCTAAAGTTTACCTGACGCTGAAGGCAGGTGGTACGCGTTGGTTTCCTTGAAGATGTGCCTCAAATGATGTTTTGATAAGGAAACTAGACACCCTCTTTTTGCGTCTGCGAGTCTATTTTTGTCCCCAGTTCACGCTAAATATAACAGTTCCATAGTTTCAGATGTCAATATTGCAGGATGATTTGTGGGAAATGTCTTTGACGTACCCGTATTTTGTTAGGTTTGTTAAGGCGAAGCCCCTTCGATACACGTATTGATTAGAATTGAGATACCTTGTCAACGCAAAACGTATCATAACATACACTAGTCTTATATGATGCTTGGTACATATTCTCTTTTTATTGCGTTTGCTTTTATTTTGAATGAAACATGTATCCACTAAAGGCCTGGGACACACTCGTACAGCCCCCCCCCCTTCCGGATCTAACCCTTTCACTACCATGCTCATACCCTCCTTTCTGAATGGATTAAAAGAAACTTAAAGTTTTAAAATGGACACCCTCCCCCCATTCGTTCGCCAGTTCAATAATATAAAGGACTCGGTTTACTACATGTTTGGGACCACATTAGGCAAGCAGTACTATCGACTCGAGTCCCTGTGTGGGTCCAGTTCCTATACTAATCTTTCAAATTATCGTTGACGTGAACGTAAAAATAGAAATCTGCAGTTGGGAATCGAAGATAATGGGAGGAAACATCACTGTTCGGGCAAAAATCCCCCGCCCCTTAGTATTACACACGTGACAAATAGAAAATTAAACAGATGTTACTCTCAAAATGATCGAAGTATTGTGTTGAATAGACGTTAAACTTCATTCCATTCCTGTCAATTTGGCTTATGAATTCGTGTTTGGTTTAAGTAATTTCATCGATGACTGCCCTCGGACAGATCACCCATTAACCCATCTGACCCCAGATTGTTTGATTCGTCTTCTTAGACGTACTTTAATCAGAAATAATGTAAATTACTTACGTGTTGTGACTTCGTATCCCATGGACTCTGATGTTAAAAGTTGTTGGGTTAAAGCGGTTTTACCAGTGTCCGATCCTCCAATGATGGCAACTTTAAAATAACTTATTGCTGATGAACTTGTGTTACTGTGGGTGCCACTATGGTCCGATGTTTCACTGGGGCTACGAACCCTCTTATCGTTCTCTCCCCGAGCACTGCCCGTGGATCTCAAACTTTGGTTACTCTTTTTAAATGAGTCTCCCCGATTGATAACACCCTTTGACGTGGTTTTGAAAGAACGAACGCGACATAATTTTGATTCTTCTCCTCCAAAATCAATTCCGCCTGGCACCTGAAGATGAACTTGGCAATTGGGCATACTGTTGGTTCTCTGTCGGGCCAAAGTAATTTCCAAATTCCTTGGTCTTGGACGATTCCTGAAAGAACTGCATCTCGAGTGTGGCGCTGAAGCTATTTCCCTGTCTGGGGTAACGACTATTAAATTATTCGCTGGCATTTTTAAAGCCAGAAGGTAAAACACAAGGCTCCTAGTGTAAAATTTACAATTCCGTTCTCCTTCCCTTAACTATGTTTATAACTTATCAGTAGTAAGTTTTGATCGCAAACTACTTGAACTGACGCGTGCTGGCGCATTTATCGTCTGCCTATTGGAATCACGTGGTTTGGTTAATCACTACAGTTCCGTCTGACTGTCTTGTTCAAGTGTATTGTGGTTCCACTAAGATGGTTAGCAGGCATAGTTGCCATTTCCTCCCATTGGTTTGTCTGGCCAATGTTCCTGATGACACAGGCGTAGGATTGGTAGATGTTACATCATACACTATTCTTATCACGAAACAATAGAACTATACATTGATGTCAGATATTACACTAACTGTGAGTCTGATTATGACTGCAATGTTACAGTATTCATACACACGTGTACACCTGCCTTATATACCCTGTTTAAGGGTAATTCTCTTTTTAAAATGTTTTCTTTTGTTATTTTGTATTGGTTCCCTTTTGTTTCTATAATCTGTAAGCTGGTCTTAATGGACGTATCGGAGCAATACAGTGTTAGCTTAACTTGGCTACATATACTCCGTGGAAAGCCTTATCATGTACAATTCATGTTTACCAAACAAAAGTAGTATGGTTAGATAAATATCTAGTTCTTATCATCTGCACTTGCTCAACTTTTATTTACTTACAATCGCAGCATTAAATTCGGTAATTACGCTCATATGGTTAGAAAATAGGTAAACGTACTTACAATTGATGACCAGACTTTAGATTTTTTATATAGATATGAGACCTATCTATTTGCAGTCACTGTGTGTACTTGTATCCACACCCCCGCCCAAACAATGTCACCTTTACTTTAAAACATTATTTTCTATTAGCTGTAGATGTTTCAGCACCCCGACCAACACCTAAAGTGTCAGTTATGTACTATCGCAAGACACCCCCACTCCGAAGTATATTATATTTCTCCCGATGCGCAATTGGCTTTAATTATTTTTGACATATAAAAGCAAACTGGTTCCCAGTAACATAACTTTTTTAGATAAACGAAAAGATTTTGTTTTCAGAAAATGATTGAGGAACGAGGTTCATTTCCACATCTTTTGCGCAGTGAGGTTAAGTAAATTTTATGTTTTATTATACATAAGTCCAGTCAAACTACATGTATTAACACACCATTAAATGTATTACTGAAAGTTTAGGATCTGTTGAAAGACAGTAAAATGGATATGTTATATTTTGATTTTAAATTTATTGAGCATTTCCCGTTCAAGACAAGTTTAAGCAATTTTATTTCAATAATTCTCTTGCGAGAGCGACATTAGGTTTTTCGTCCACTCGACACAAACTAGATAATTTCGGGACTAACACATGGTTCAATTTTATTTCAATACTCGCTTGCGCGTAGGGGTCTTTAGCAGTGAGAGGAAACCGGAGGATCCGGAGAAAACCCACGAGGTTGGACCGGTGATCCTACTCCTTGTCACGTACAACCGGGGATTTGAAACAGGCAATTTAGAAGTTGGTATAACTCGGCCAATTTATCCCCTAATCTATATCATATTGCTGTATCTTTCAAACTTGTCTGCGGCGTCTGGGATATCTTCTGCTCTTGTTATAAAACTTGAAAATTTACCTGACAACATGCGCAATTTTTTTTAGAAAACGAGATATTTTTTTCCCGAAGATATGTATGTTGAATGCGTGTCCTTGAAGATACATTATGCCGGAATCAAGAGAAATGAAATGTTGTTTAACGTCCTTCTGTTCTGCTGCGACTGGGCTTATGTAGATGACATATTTAATATGACTGTGAAACTAGCCATTGAGTGCAAACATTCTCAGTGAAACTGTGCAGTCAATACACGTCGAATCAACTATTAATTTCAAGATGCATGGTACTTCAAACTTGGTATACGTTCTCGCTAACAACTTCAACTCTCTCAAAGTGGTTTATCAATCTAGTTTAGTTCAATTGCTGCTGTACATGATTGCTATATTAGTGAGGTAGAAATTTACTTCAGGGAGAGCGCATTGCGTGCAAGACGGAAATGTCGGTGAATGACCTGAAATGAGATGAAATAAGAGAGAGAGAGAGAGAGAGAAATGGGGTTTAACGTCCACTCAACACAAACTAGGTCATTTTGGGATTAACATATGGTTACCCTATTATGGTAGTTACCACCAGTTACCGCCTATTTGTGGCCGAAACCACGTTGACAGAACAGTTTTTGGCCTGTTTAAAAATTCATGAAAAATACATGTCTCGGTGTCATCTTACTATGGGCGAGTAATTGACTATGGTGCAATTACAGCATCATATCAAACATCGAACTCAGTCAATCGAATATTTGTCCAAGGAACAAGGATGTCGAGTTCATGGCTAAGGTTAATCTCCCCACCCCACCCGGTAACCATGACGGAATGAGCATCCGCCTGAAAAATGAAAGTAAAGTGTATCCCATCATTCAGTTCATTTCCTATCAATATAAAATTTACCAACTCAACAATCTCAAAATTTGTTGCGTTTTTTTTTTTTTTTTTATTATTTTCTAAACGTCATTTCTGTTTATTACCCAATATGTGTCCGTGGAATCTAGCCCAAGACTCAAGCAAACTGTAGATTGGTTTTGCAGATTCTTGTTTGATCCCTGATATTAGTAATTACGTTTCCAGTGAAATAGCAATTTCTCGCATTTCTGGTCCGCTTTGCACCGACCTTCGTATCCGCCCTACCTTTCAGTACGCCATTGTTCTGTATGGAGATTCGGGTCTAAGATTCCACGGGGGCTAGATGACCTAGTTTGTGTTGAGTGGACGTTAAATCCCATTTCTCTCTCTCTCTGTCTTTCTCTCTCTCTCTCTCTCTCTAATACTCCACATTCTTGGAATATACAGTTTCGAGCCTCTACTGTGTAATATTATGTAACATGTTATTTACATACTTCTTGTCTTGAAATAGATCAACTGTAGGTATTACATCACTGAGCCATTTTAAAACTCTTTATACTGTTTAAGTGGAAAGCTTCTTTCATGTCGATATTTAGTGTGATTACTTCGACACTAAACGAATTACAGATGTATTATCTAACATGATTCTTAAAACTAATGCTAAAATCCATGTCTTAAATTCGATGTTTGTCAAGTTAAAGTGAAGATTACTATCGAAAAGGCGATAACTGTAGTATTTATATTGTCTTCGTATTTATCTCTCGAAAACGTAAGTATTATGTCAATGAAAGAAATAAGTCAGTTCCGTAAGATATTATTATGGCAGATATCCACGAATTGTTTGGACTTTTCTTTTGGACAATAAAGATGGGAACCCCACGCGTGGCTTGTGGTACATGTATGTGAAGCTTGTAGATAGGGGGCGCCCTCTCGGCCCCGTGGGTTTGCTCCGCTACACATTTGACAAAGTTGTAGTTTGTAAAAGTTTCGATCTTCTAAAATATCATGATCAACAACTGTAAAAGCGCAAAAAATCCTGAGATGCAAATTGGTGTGAGTATGTCTTGTACGAGTTATAATATCTTTGGGGTTTGCCAACAATTCAGTTGCTTTTATCGTGTGTTTATAAAAATTATAAACTGAAAATTAAATTTAGATAAAGATTGATATTTAAAATTCATCTTTCGTTTCATCTTGCCATTTGCACTAAAGTTTGGGCATACGCCATACAATGCTGCAGAAGATATTTTACCGTGGGAAAGCGGCTTCATACGGTCTATTCTGCTTTCGATTTCTCTTGTCATGCCATCCGTCCTGCGCCAACCTACAATATCCCGAAAAAAAACCCCATCTCAACCAATCCCGTGATCAATTCCAGGAATAGCTATAGCCAGTGATCTAGCAGTACACAAGAAAGCTAACGTACAGACTGTAGCCACGATGGCTAAGTGAGTAAGACGCCGTCTCGGGGTTCTCCGACTTGATTTCCAAATGTCAGTGGTACAGGATTTGACAAGGACACTGTATGGCGTATGCCGTCGACATTTGATTTCACTTCTTTGATTTAGTGTTAAAGGGGTTCATCTTACATTCGAAATAATAAACGTTGGTCGCTTTTTGCTACACTTGCAATTTTTTAATAGGCTACATACACTAATTTAACAAACACAAACAGATCAACACATTAAATTTAGTTAACTAGGTAAAATTATGCTTTACCAAAGTCAATGTTTTTATTCACTTAAAACAATAGTAGTGCTTTGGTCTGAATGACGAGTAGCCATTAGCCAACTTTTGACAAATATTATTCGTATGACTTAAAAGATGTATAATACAGCTTCGAATAATTAAATAAAGCAACGATTGCAAAATTGATGATTATACCGCAAAACTCTTGTGAAATAAAATGGGATTTAACGCCCTACTGTTCTGCTTTTAAACTGGGCAAAAAAAAAACAAACGGGCATACGTCCTACGGTGGGCTATGAGGGAAATTTTTCCCGGGCTGCGGCGCTACGGTCTATTCTTATATCGAATTCGGATCTTTTACGTGAACACCAATTTGTACACGGGACCTCGGTTTTTCGTCTCATCAGAACGACTAAATGGCTGTCCTTGTCAGGCTCTCCGTACTGCATCACTGACAAGGGAAAACCACCCTTGATTCTTGTGAAACAAAGTTCTTCAGTCATATATAGGTGATTTTACGGATGATTACACTGGTTTTTTATTAGATTATCATGACCATGAGTTGCTGCGTGACACTTCGAATGACCAGATGTTCCACTTTTGGCACTAGCGTCCTGGGTTAGTCAATCTTAACTTTTTTCCTTGCCGTCCAACTAATATGCTGTTCATTTAATAATTTTGGCCATAGAATGGAGATCAAAAAACAACAGAACCACGTTTTATTGTAGCATCAATCATCATTACGCAAATAAAATCATCTTCATGACATTAAATCACCATTGCGCAAACCTGTTATTACTTCTGATCAAATCTAAATTCGATAGCCGAATATTATTTTTCATAGTAATCGCACAAAGATTCCTAAACATTTGCATATTTGCAGAATTTCAAAATGAAGAGAACGATCATTTAATCGTCAATCATGTCTTCACGCATCATTTTATACATGACCTACATTTAATACAAAAGAGAACGGTTTACCCGTTGTTATTTTTGACACCTGGGTCAAATTTTACTTGAAATTTTGTACATTTCACTAATACTCCAATTTGTATGGAATAGATTGACTGAAAAAGTGGAACAGTAAGACCTTGTTGAACGCAAAACTCATTGCCGTAGAACACATATTGCTGTGAATATCGCCAGCTGTTGCTAAATGAATCGACTGCGTGAATAATTTTCTACTTTATGTTCCGTCGAGACGATAGTGAAGATGAACAAATTTTAAACTCTGGTTAAATCATCAACGCCTGGTGTTGATATAAATCTCTCCACAAAAATACACTGAACTTAGTTCTAACAGACAGTAAAATCATTTTCTGCCTCATCTTAGCATCTAACTTACTATAATTAAGACATGACCTTGTTGATATGTAGATATCTAACCCCCTTTCTTCATATGTCTTCTATTATATACTACTATATATCCCTAAAGTAGTTCTATACACTTATATACCTAAAACGATAAATCCCTTTGATCCATTGGGTATATTCTATGCCCGCTCGGGATGACTTGCGATCTGAACATGTAGAGAGGAATTTGGGGTTATTCTTCTGAAAGGTTTTCTTTAAACTTGTACCATGTTATTCTTCCAGGGTAGCTTTTCTCATAAGGAAACATGATATAAGGTTTTTCTTACTGGAATTCTGAGATATTCACAGTTTATGTATAGGTAAACATAGGCCGTTTATAAGCAAGATAAAGTCATCGACTTCGGTTATGCTCGTGAAGAAAAACTCCAGAAAAATCCCTCAAAAGAAAAGCATCGGCGTATCGGCCTCGGTTTTTCTTTTTCTCGGGTTATTTTCTTCAGTCTTTCTTTCCCCAAAATAATCACAGTCTCGTGCCTTATCCTATAATACGTCTTGTGATTCTATAGTTTAACAATATGGCGGAATGTAAATGAAATGAAATGAACTTTTCTGCACCAATTGGGCTAATTCAGACAGGTACACACCATTAATATTAATATCAAAATGTTGCTATTTGTTAGGATGTGGTTATGAGAGATGAGCGTACGATTGATTGAAAAATATCAAAGTGTGTTAGCGATATTTTTTTCAAATCTACTATCTAATTTAATAGTGATGGCTATTTTGAATAAGGTGGGGTTAACGCATGCGCGTTGGATCTCAGGGTCTGTCATCGAGTTAAGTGGTGTAGTTACGATTCCATACTGGGATGGGTTTTCAACGGATCTAATTACCATTACAGTAGATTATTGGACAGCCGAATGTTCCAACGCGTATACTTTAGATCGGAAGGTCTGTCACCGTATCAAGGGGTGGTTTTTTTTTATCCCCCGGTTGTAGGTGACAAGGGGTGTGGTCGTAGGTTTTCAACTCTTTAGCTTATCACCCATAATGTATCTTTAAAAATGTGGTTATTCTAATAAATTAAACGAAATCAAAACTAAAATGATAATCCAGTAGATATGTCCATTGTGATCTTTGCTTGTTTAACTCTGAATTACGTCAAAAATCAAAATGCTTCTTTATACATTGTCTCAAACTAAAGGATAACTGTAGTAAAGTATCGATCGACCTTGACCTCCTATTTGAATTTAACACAATTTAAATAAAAATCTAACTGCTTCCTTATCCATTCTCCTGAAAGTTTAGTTCTAGACAAATGCAAAAAAAAAAAAAAAAAAAAATGGCTGCAACAACATGTCGCGTGACCATAAATGAAGAAATGTAAGCATTTACAAATTATGGCAAATAAGCAAATTTCATCGCTCCAAGTACTGTATCAGCAAGGTGTTTCAGTACTATCATGTTGTTTGATTGTTTGGAGCAGGTGGTTTCAGAGCTTATTAACCTTTAGACAGAAGGATATGATAACAGTATATCTGAACCAGGAACTACGAGTATATTAGACACAATACACGATCATCAAAATTAGATTGATGTAAATGTCAATAGGTTAACATTGATGCATGATAAAACAATCAAACTGCCATTTTATATCTACTATTTATCGAGTAATGCAAGTTTTTGCATTGATAATCCAATGGCATTACATTGATACACAGTGAAACAATCGAAATGCACTTTTATATATTTAGTATAAATTTTCATTTATAATCCATTGATTCAGGATGAAATAATAGAAATGCACTTACATATATTTGGTATAGATGTTCATTGACATTCCATTAACCTAACATTAATTCACGACGAAATAATCGAAATGCACTTTTATATATTTAGTATACATTGTTCATTCACAGTCCATTAGCTCAACAATGATTCATGATGAAACCATGGAATTGCACTTTTATATGTTTAGTATACATGTTCATTGATAGTCCATTAGCCCAACATTTATTCGCGAAAACATAATCGAAATGTACTTTTATTTATGTAGCATATATGTTCATGATTCATGATGAAACAATCGAAATGCACTTTTGTATATTTAGTCTTATACGTTGTATACTTTAATAGGTAGATTTATCATGTAAAGGAAATGTCATTGTTACACGTTTCATTGAACGTTCATTGGTCTAATATTGAAATGTACTTTTGATATGATCGCTGGCAAAAAGAAGTTTATAACTTAAAGTCGCTTATCGTCATTCTTCGGAGAATATCTAATTGTTCACAGCTTAATAGACGCAAGATAATACGGGCGGATCCAGGAAGTTTTGCCATCATCGTCTATTGAGTTATTTAAAGCGAGAAATCCAAAACCCGGTTTGAAGTCAATTTTTAATGATTTAATATAACCACATTATGATTCAAGTTCATTGATGCAAAACATTAATTGTGATATGATGATAAAGGATAGAGCACTGCGCAGGGTGGGTTTATTTTCACATTGAAGTACAGCAAAGACATCTACCAAATGGCACGGGATATCGAAATCGAACAAAAATCATGGTATATAGGACACAGACCATTTAGGACGATGGGCGAAAGTTATTTTTAGTCTTCCTCTCCCTTTCGCTTTTTCCCCCCTTTGCATGGCAATTTTTGTTGAGTTTTTGGTGTAGAATCGAAAAAAAGGGTTTAAAATACATTTTCTGCAGGGTTTTGGTGAATATTCATGATTTTGAGGTAGAGAGATACAAGAGTTGTGAATTTGGCTAATTTGAAAGGGAGGGTCTGAAAATGGCATGTTTAGCTGTCTCTACTTCCAGCTTGTGTATGTCAAATTTTTCATGAAGAACCTCATACAAGCTTTTTGGCAAGAGTTTGCCACATGTTGCCCCATCTGAGGCAGAAAGAATTCTACCCAACGATTATTTGGGAAAAGGTTACCACCTAACTAAGGGGCGAGAATTAACATTAAAGTCAATGGGGAAATAATTATTGATTTGTGGCCATATGCGGCAGCCAGCATATCTCACCCGAACCATTTATTTGTTTGAGCAATCAGTCCCCTCTAAAATATCATGTAATGTGACAAAATGGCGGACATATAGACTTCTCACATGATCCGAGCTGGCAATACCTATACTGTCGCCTGCCGGTAGTTGGCCTGTGCATACATTGTTGTGATTTCCACAGTACCACTTATTGTCAACAGTAGTTGCTGCAAGGGGCGCAACGAAATGACAAGTAACACGGTCATGTAAAATTGTATGTATCAAATGGTGTTTAATACACCGATACCTACCGGAATAAGGGCTACGGTCATATATCATACAGTTTTCTATAAGGGAAATTGGACCTGGACTTCTATTCCAACCAATAATGGTTCTATTATGTCCATGATAAATGTATACACATGACCTCGTTTTTCAGCTCACCCGGTACAATTGTTCCTTACCAGACTCTCTGTTCTTAATCCAATCATGGTGAACCCGTTGGAGATAGCTCTTTACGCACTGAGTCACCACGACTCGCGATATAAAATGGAAGTATTATCAGGATAAAATGTATCAGGAGAAGAATGTGTGATTTCTAAGACAGGCATTCAACATGGGTTTATAAGAATTCGCCCAGCAATCTGTATGGCACGAATTATTACACAAATCAATATTGTTAAATCTTCCAAACCATTTGCAGCTTTAGTATTGACAATAGAAAAAAAAAGAACGTGGTAGTGGTGATTTCGAAACAGAACGGTTTAAATGAATGGTTACAATAGAGAACAAGGAAGCCACATTAAACCCTTGTCGCAACCCGCGCCTCCTTCACGAAAGAATTGTATAACAATTTATTAAACATACATTATGCAAGGTCTGAATCAGCCCATTGCAAGGTTTCTTTATGCATGAACTGTTATACTTAAATTATTAATTAGACATTAAAGCGAGAATTTCATATTTTTTTAGAAAGTCAAAACATAATTATGTCTATATGTCTATGTCTTTTGCCCTATAGGTTGTCAACTTTCTATTATAAGATCATAGGCATCATTTCACACACTTAAAAATTATTGACACCGGAAATAATAAAACAATTACCTCTCTTGTTTGTCTATGCCCCCTAAATACAATAGCTATCTTCAAACGTTTGAATTTGAAGTTGAAAATGACATTTTTGCCAATTTCTCAATAGACAGTAGTGAATGATAAGATTAATAGGGTAACTCTTTAACTAGGTAGGACTGTTTATAGATAATATCTATTTTAAGGCTTTATTTTAATTAATTTTAAAAATATGAAATTGTAGCTTTAACTTATCCAGACCATAATCTACTCTCGATGCCCTCGCTAGTCTGCGATATTTACTGGATTATGATCAGATTGCTCCTCAATGTTCATTCATGATTAAATCAAAGAATTGATAGTCGAGACTGTTGTTTATCGTACCGACTGATGATCGAGGCTAGGATCCGATCTGCTGCTCAGCGCTCATTCATGAATAAATCAAGAAACTGGATAATCGCGACTATGTTGGTTGTTTATCGTACCAACTTTAGTAATGATGACCGAGGCTTTGCCTAAAATGCAACTGCTAAATTCTCGGTTCAGAGTGAACCAGTTTGACTGACATTTTCAATAAATTCCGTTTACATTTTGTGGTTTTTAACTATTATAGCGAGAACTGCTAACGCTTTATCTAATCTCTCATAATGCATCTTTAACCAGAAGTTGCAATATCTTAACAAAGCTAACTAAGCGCTACACAAGAAATATAGCTATAAAATGTATGTAATCCACAACAGTTTTGGAGAAAATATGTGGAAATGCCCAAAAGTAAGTGTCGATGCATGCAACATAGGTAATTATCATCTGGTGTTATTTATTAGGAACTTCACACTTAGCTAACAATTTCCATTGATCTACTACGTCCAGGTCCACCCAAAACACCCCAGTCTGGGTGATTAAAAATAGACGCCACGAAAACAAACCGATCAATATGTATATATGACGCAGTGAAAGTAAGTGGGTATGCATAAAATATTACCCCCGTTGGCTAGGTTGATATCCTCACAATATGAGATACCCGCAAATCACTTCATTATTTCCTCTTAAACACATCAAAATAACCATGATTGCAGCAGGCGTTGCAATAAAATACGAGACAGGCTATCATTTCTGACGGTTGCTTTGTTGAACTACAGGTGTAAAGTTCCAGATACCCTTCAATATGTAGATCAATTGGCAACTCTATTAAAGGCAGGTTCATTTTAAAGATACATTCCAACGAGAGTAAATGATCCTTTTTTCTGTATGTACGAGAGACAGGAATCCGTTTCAAATAGCTTCTAGGTTAGGTAGTTGAATATTTTTATTCATTTCATTAAATAAACAGCACCACTTTCATCACACACATAATATCACATCGTTGACGCAAAGAGTCGTATCTGTAATATATTGCCAATAAAAGGACATTGTATCTAAATGTCGTACATGGATAGGTCGCAAAATTATCCTATTTTCTTAAAATAAACTTGTCAAGATCGAGGAGCAGCGAATTCTCGAGACTAGTAGTGAAACACATCTTCATTGGCCCAGATGGTGCAGAGACGTTTCTATTTTCAACTGGAAAGAAGTTCCGCAAAAAATAGAAGTTTACCAAATTACTAGACAACTAACCTATTAATACCTATATAACGGGAACATATAAATGACATCTAAAAACACTAGAAGTAAAACACATCTTCATTGGCCCGGATGGTGCAGAGACGTAAAACGCTATTTCCAAATGGAAAGAAGTTCCGCAAAAAATAGAAGTATACCAAATTACTAGACAACTAACCTATACCTATATAACGGGAACATATAAATGACATCTAAAAACACTCGATACCATTCGAGTCACTTTCAACGCACTTAACTTGCAACAATGCCTCGATAGAATGTCTCTTTAACACGATGTATTAATTTCTTTCTAGGTTTTTGTGTCAAATTATTACCACGAGTTCGCTGAAAGGTTGCATTTGTCGGAATTCATAAAATCAATGCTTCATTACATTGTCCGCCCCATTGCTGGCCCAAATTTCTATAAATAAGCCAAGTGTCAGAATAATGGGGTAATTAAGAGATTTATTAGACGGCATTGTACAATTGTTTTGATTTCCTGCTTGTACACCTACATATATTATAACAAAACGACTCAATATCCTATAGGAATTACTGGACGGAGTTGGTTTTATTATTGATTTTATCAACACTTAATAACTTTTTCAGCAAACTAGAAAATAATTAAAAATAATTATGTATACCGTCGAGTGGTAAACATTCCCGACCAGATCATACCCAGGATTGTAAAATCGACTATTTATAAGTAAGCTTGAAATTCGATGGAGTGTCGGCGCTACCTTGGCTATGTTCTACGTGACTATGTTGTGTTGACGAGACGTCTATCTAATTACAGAAACAAAGAAACAAAATCAAAATATTAATGTTAGATAATCTCTCGACTTGGATTCAAACGAATTTATTAAGCAAAAAGCGAGGATTATAGATGGCGATGGCTTTCGACCATATCTTCTTGAAATCGTCTGCGATATCATCCTAGGAAGACGCGGACGTAATATCCCACGAGCAAACGAACGATGCAGCGGATGCAGAATGTTGACTAATTGTAAATATTGAATGGAATTATATGGTGCTGAATAAGTCAACCTCGCTTCTGCGAGATATAGCTTCCATACTTAACCGAACAAGGTTTGCTCATGCGCAGTGCTTGACTTCTGAGGCGACAAGTCGAGAAAGCGAAATAATTGTATTTTGTCGACTTGTCGTTTTGTGAAGGCGACAAGTCGAGAAAGCGAAATAATTGTATTTCGTCGACTTGTCGCTTCGTCGGATTATGAATAAATCGAAGTCGACAAGTTGACAAAATTGACCCGACAAATCGAGAATGTAGAATGGCCGCTAACAGCCACCATAGATTTGAACTGTTTGTGGACTGTTATTCTAATATTGGCGTTTGTAAGGAATTATGCGGTCGAACCCCCCACATTATAAGATTGCAACACTAGTTCCCTTAATTTGTTTGTATTGTGGGAAATATGTAATGTCACTTAATAAGAATAATTATTTGGTTTATATTATCTTTTTTATTGAAATGTAATCTTAAATCGACTGATGTAAAAACAAATAGAAAACTTCGCTCAGGATAAAGTCATTTAATTGAAATTTCAATATATTCACTATCATTATTGAAATCATTATTGTTAGAACGGTCATTATTTTATCACATCTTACATAATGCATCTTTAATTTATAACCCACGAGAAGAAACCGGATCGTTTCTCGCCAATGTAAGTGCGATGTCTATAATTAAATTGAGTTGCAGCATTGATAGATGCCATCTTCAAATTAAAACTAATATTAACTTACAGGAGATCCGTAACAATATACATTATCTTGACATAGGTATCTATTAGTCTTATCGTGGACATTTGTTGATAGGTCAACTAAAGCTATTTATAGTATTGGGCAGTCACATATGATTGATGGGACCGGGGAAACCAGAATTCCGGTCAGACTGATTTTATAAGTGGCAGCCATTAGATCGATTTCCTTCAATAAATGACGGCATTGCTATAATAAATGTGAAAAACTAGTGCAATCAGTCACAGTTTGTCACACCACGGGTGGTTTCTCGTGTTAAGAGATGACTGGGGTTAACTTTCACTCTGGACTAACATATTAAATGGTTCAATTTTAATTCAATAATTCACGCTTCGAGGTCTATAGCAGTGACAGGAAACAGGCGGTTCCGGAAAAGCACACGACCACACTCCTTGTGGCGTACAAGCTTGGAATCGAAGCAACGCTGTCTTGTAGCCAAATAAAAGGACTTATCATCTACTTGACCGCCTAAACCCAAGGTAAACATAGACAGCTTTAAAACATACTTTAACGATGTAAATATTTAAACAAAAAACAGCTCTTGAACAAGACACGTGCTATTCTTGGATGCATCTGCCAAGGCTATAAGACTCATCGAGAATAAACAGAAATCTCCTTGAAGAAAGAATGTTACAATCTAATGTTTCAAAGCTCACTAATAATACCCAATGGGGCCTTTGGAGCCTTCCTTAGGTGATAACGCTATAATGGACTAGTGTTTAGAGTCTTGGGGCCAGGGTGATTTGGCGGCGTGGTTTGCCCTAGAGTGCAGGATGGGGGATCTGACAAGGAACAGCGTCTAGAAGTTCGGATGGGATAACCAAACGCGGCCCATTAACACGTAACGGAACACTTGACAGTCGGATCTGAATGAAGAGTATACGGAAACGCCACTGTCTGAGGAAATTATACCCGATTGGTCTAGGCCCAGTTAAACCCCATTGGAGACGGATTAATATAAGCTTTATAGCTTGTTTCCGAATCCATATGATTTATTATGTATTGTTAATATGTCATTATATGTTAAATAAATACTGTTTAAACCAAACCCTATTGCATTTCATCAAGGATTGAATGAGCCGCTGGAGAATATGCGTTGCTTTAGTTATATAGGCGCACCAATTTTGGTGGTATATGCATGTTATGTTTAATGATATCCTCAAATATATTTACATATCTATTACTGTAAAAATGATAACGTCCCAGATTATTGTTTATTTTTATTCTGCTCTCAACCAAGGCATTCTAATGGATGTGATAATATTTCCACTTAAACGAAATATTACTATTCAGACGCATGCTTCAGAGGTTCCAATGTTCAGGATTTTTTATTCTGTCCTCAATCAAGCCATACAACGTCACTATAGAATTTCTATGTCAGCATATTGGGTCTTAATAAATTGTCCTTGGTCTTAATAAACTAGACGTTTAATGACCAACGACCCATAATTTAATAACCTAGTTTTTAGACTGAAGAGTGGATCAGCTAACGTGTTCATGTGCTACTGATCTAGTTTAGATGGTTAGTCTGAGAGCGGTGAGCAAGCTGTATATCATAATCTAATATATTTTATAATAAGCTTTATAGGGTTTCACATAATTACTTTTGTGAGATATTAATAGAACACACATTGGACGATAATTGGAACCATAAAACAAATATGTCTTAGTTAATAGCGAATCTTAGTTTAATGATAAACCAATCAGGACTTAATTGTGTCGTTACTTGGTTGACCTTTAAAGACGCATTTACTCATGAAACAAAAATATATTGAAATTTTCAGTCAAGTTATGAGTGTTTAAAGTTTCAACAAAATTTAGCGTAGATTGTTTATTATCGTAGCACCTGCACTTCTTCTAATCAACTTAAAATATAGGAGCCTTACGTTAGCCCGGGGGTGGGGGGATTCTTGGTTTGCCATGTTAATAAATGTTTAAATAATAATTTATATAATATTTGAAGCTACCAATAAAGACTTGACATTGAGCACAAAGCGTGGCTACTGGCTTCCTACATCAGCCAGTCTCTACTCGGTTTTTAACCACCAACAGTTTAACCTAAACAGTTAACTCATATTAGAACCAGTTACCAACTATATTCAATCTCGGTTGCTGGGATCTCATGTTGGTAGTTCCCGAAACATCCTCCTGCGCAGAACCTGTTTATGTCTATATTGTGCTTAATCCACATAGGTTACGGGGGGGGGGGATGGGATTTGAGGTCTACTCGTCTCAAACTAGGCCATGTCGGGACTAACATATGGTTTAATTTTATATCAATAATGTCGCTTGCGCGTAGGGGTCTTTAGCAGTGTTAGGAAACCGGATCCGGAGAAAACCCACGAGGCTGTACAGCGACCTTACTCCCTGTCACGTACAACCGGGGATTAGAAACCATGCCAGTTGACAGCGCGTGCCACCCATTAGACCATCCAACCCCCAAGGTTACATAGGGGCAACGATCTTTCGTCAATACAATCCTGTAGGGAAGTCATCGGATGCCATAAAAAATATCGTTTTAAATTGCCTGTTGTATTCTAGCATTTTGGTTGTATTTGAATTGGGAGTGCCTTCTGTCATTTGTTCAGATAAATTGCAATTGATTTTTACAGTTAGCCATTTTGTAAATATCTCAGACCCCCATTCATGTAAAATGGCAATCAAACACACGTTACAAAATGTGGCTGTACCCCAATAATTTAAAGCACTTTATTAAATATTGTTAAAAGGTTACTGTTATAGACCTTGTAAGGTTTCTGGTTCTATAAATGTCGATAACCTGTTGCAATGACATGCGCTAATAAGGACAGCATAAGATGATAACTTGCGCGTCTTCATAATGATCTTATTTTCCACGCGCGCGCGTTGTATCAGAAGGCCTCAGGGGCGGATCCAGGAATTTTTGCAGGAGGGGGTTTGCCAGGTTTCTGTCACGGAAACCTGCCATCATCGTCTCTAAATTACATTGGCATACATACAAATTGAGCTTCTTAAACAGAGAAATCATTTTTATACTGATGTAGGATCACTTTGTGATGTAATTTCATTGAAGCAAGGCATTATTTTTATTTATGTAGCTGAGCGGAGGGGTGGTTGGACGCCCCTACACCTACTGCCCCCCCCCTCTGGATCCGCCCCTGGGCCTGTTGTTGAGGCAAGTGGCGTGGTGTCGATCCCCCGTTTGTAAGTGACAAGAAGTGCTGTCGCCTGTCCAGCCTCCTGGGTTTCCTCCCACTGCTGAAAGACCCCTACAGGCAAGCGAATTTTTGAATAAAATTGAACCATGTGTTTGTCCCGATATGACCAAGTTTGTGTCGATTCTCTCTCTCTCTCTCTCTCTTCTCTCTCTCTCTCTCGCTCTCTCTCTCTCTCGATTGATATGATAATTCACCATAAAAACACAAGGTAGGCAACGAGTACTCAACAACAAGAACTACCAAGACTACGAGGACATTGACACAAATCGACTTATGGTTTCTAACTCTAGTCTGCAAGTCATATTATTTTATTCTAGATTAGAAGTGGGCGTATATTGAAAAAGAAAGAGCAGGAATATGGTAAACATTACACTTACACGACCTTGGGATGTCTTGAATCACAATAATATTGTCTTTTGAAGTACATTTTGTAAATGTCACATTCTTAACATTAAATTATTTCACATCGACCCCCTTCTTCAAATACTTATACTCTCCTTGTACATAAGTGATAATCCACAAATTATACGAATTCTTCAATTTGGAATTATTCATATATTTACAATTAAGTAGATAATCAATAAGCAACATTAGTTCAATAGGTTATTGACATTATGTTACCAACATCATTAATACTGGATCACTGTATTGCGACAGCAGTATAGTAAACAAAGACCATTGTGTCGCATGAATAGAGAGATTGGTCAGTGTTGGAAATGCTTGCGACATAACGGTAAATTAATCGAGATTGACCTTTAATAAACTTTTAATAATATAAGCCTACTAAGATGGCAAACAATACAGCGAGACTGGATAATCTTCTTGAAATCACGCAAGGTTTGTTCCTATGTTTTTGTGATATTTTGACTTCCTGTGAGAAAAGAAGTGACGTAAGAGCGAGACAGACGTAAGTCGTGAGCGAGCAAGCTATGCAGTCTAAAGCCAGGCTGACACTTGCGCGACTTTTGGCCACGATTTTGTCGTGCCCTCCAGTGTCCACATTGACACGAACTGGCACGACGAGTTCATGCATAGTTTGCGCATTGTTTACGCACTTCCCGCATTGGCACGACGAGTTTGCGCAAATCGGACAGTGTCGTGCCGACTCGAGTCGTGCCAATGCGTGCCACGGAAGCGTGCAAGTGTCAGCCTTGCATCGCAGTCAGTAATTCCTTCTCACTACCACGGGCGATTATCATTAAGTAATGAAGGCATTAAGTAAATTAACGCTTACCCTAAAAACTATATTGCAAGACGTATATATAACATTTGAAGAATAGATTTAATGCACAAGGGGGTTCATATTCCAGAGCACAGAATAGGATTAGGAAGAACCAAAGTTTTAATCACTGTTTACAATAATGCCTGTACTGTGTAACGCTTTTAAAATGAAAAACCCCAAATTACTTTTCTGTGCCAGTCTGATTAGTGATATCACAGAAGGGATTTTTAATAAATATGGAACGGAAATAAATAAATAAAATATGCACAAATATCATTATAAAAATACCATTGCAACTTCTCCATCTAATAATTTTAAGGTGTCCCCTCTTCCCTCATCTTCAATAAAAAAAAAATATGTTCATGTTTATTTCAAGGCAGATATTTCTCTCATAGCACACTGCCTGTCTTGATTAGCCCGGAGGGCGCAGAAACCCCATTTTATTTTGTATGAACTAAATGTCGTTTACCTCAAGTGCTTAACAAAATAAGTGAAAGTGCTAGTAATCAACAAATAATGTGATTCTTTTTTCACAAGCTTTTATATTTTTGCGTGATTAATTTTGTATAGCTATTTCATTTTGCTCTTTCAGTTGCAGTTTGATCGATTAAAATGATCGAGTAAGTATTTTGTTCAACCAAGTTTCACATCCATCACTCATAGTTTTTCAAACAACTCGTATAGTATTTCCCCCCGGACAATTGTTCTTTCTGGGCTAATTAAATAAACTGACACAATCGGGTAATTTTTCATCTCTCTCAACAATGTTTTCAAATTTTGTTCCTATAAAAACGAAAAAAAAAACCAAACTAGGTTAATGAAATTATGTAACATTTTTTGTCGTATTTCTATCAATTTCTACGTACTTCTACTAGACGATTAATCCCCAACCAATCCACTTTGTATCGCATCTTATGTAATTGGGTCAGTGCTAACCTAGTTATGTACTGAGGACTAACTTCGTTATATGATATATAGGTGATTTCCAAGGGTTCATTTGGGTTTAAAGAATGACCTCAGAAGCACCAACGGGAGTACTCGTCTCTAAGCTGTATTTATATTTCAGCCCTAAAATCTTTATGCACTTATATTATGTTGTTCATCTATTTTGTCAATTGTTGACTTCCCCGTCATTTACTGTCAGAATTCGGCGAAATGATAGGGAAGCAAGCAGGCGTGAATTAAGGAAATGGGTATCCTCCTTTAATATTTTCATCCGATGATTGTAACGTGGTCTGACAAGATTGTAAAGAATCAAGGGTAATAACTCAAGGAAATAATGGCGCGGGGGGGGGGGGATTACTTGTCTCAGTCCATGTTATGTATATTTTGATCATGGGTAAAATGTGAATGATATCAAGTTTTAAGTCTAAAATTGTTTCCAGTCAACGAATGAAATCCATACCCATCTTCTTTGCTGAAATTGTTTGATGTGTCCGCTATTATGACATTCCAAATAAATTATCACAGTTAAATTTTGAACTAAAAAGGTGTTTCTTTACAGGGGCGGATGTAAGAATTTTGAAAAAGGGGGGGGGGGTCGCCGTAAATTGAGGGAACTTACTGCGGAGACGGTGCACGCCGCTGCCTCCAAGACAATTATCCGTCATTTCCTTGCATCTGTAGACATTCCAAGCTATTTGGCTGATATTTTCGTCAAAGTAAGTAAACGTTTGGAGAGGACATATATGGGTCTGAAAAAAGGCACTTTCGGCACTAAAAAGGTACTTTCAGCAGTAAAAAAGGGCATTGTCGAAAATAAGCCCCCCCCCCCCCAAATATGACCATTGTCGGTTTTTCTTTTTTTAAAAAGACATTTTAATCCAAGCACCACCATGGATTGAACATCGAAAGTAATGGGGGATAATTACTAGTCTCAGTCCATATGAACTCCACACGAAATAAAATGAAATGAAATGGGGTTTAACGTCCTGATGTTTTGCCCAGGCTGAACTAATAATGAAGACGTGCATACACAATACAGTGTGCCATGAGGGCAATTTTGCCCAGGCACCGACACTATGGCATTTTCTTATGTCAAATTCCAATTGCCAGAAAATCTTTAACGTGCACGCCAATGTACACACGAGTACTCGTATATTCGTCCCATCCGAACGACTAGACAACTGTCCTTGTCAGGCCCTCCATCCTGCGCAACTGACAATGGGGACCCTGTCCGCTTTATTTGCTGAAATCATACGACATGTCCGCTAATATAGCGTTCCAAATTAAAGATCATAGTGCAATTATGATTATGGAATGAAATTGTGATTTTTTTAAATTAAATCCCTGAAACAGAGTGATAACGAATTATAACTTTTAGCAATGTTGAAATACCAGATGTCTTGAATATGAGAAATCACATAATCACGAATTCACTTTCTGATTGCAACCAAAAAACGCGGCTGTACGTTTACATTTCATCCTATTGTAGTCGTTACGTCGTGTTGTACTGGGTTCTGATGGACACTTATTGAAATCAGTTTTATTCATATTCATAATGGCACTATATTTTAATGGCATCGTGCTCAAATCGAATTGTAAACTCTTCAAGTTAATAAAAAAAAAAATCGAAAACAAAGACAGAAAATGGCAATGCAAATGAGATTGGGTTTAACGTACTACTCTTCTTCTCAATATGAGCTAATAAAGACATGTGTATACAATGCACTAAGTGACACCACTGAACTCAACAGTCGAAAAGGAATCGGGACTTTTTGGCGCATTTCCCACTAGGTTCAGTACAACGTTACCTGCCTCGTTCGACTAATCTTTTATTTGCCGATGAATGCGTTTATGTCGATCTCGATTAAGTTACATGTCAGTCGATCCAATGTTCTCACGACATCCAGAACAAGGCGGCAATTTCAGGATGAAATAATCGAACTGATATGTCATCCGTTAAATGGCAATACACACAGACGCAGCTGGGGTAATGGTAATGGGTAATGGAAATTTTTAAGAAATGGCCATGTAATGTGACAGGAGAACTGCATATTACATAACCATCAAACATAAATCAAAAAGAAATGGAATGTGGTTTAAAGTTCTACTCCTACTATGCTAATGAAGACAGATAAACGCCATATAGTAGCCTATTCTAACTCAACTTCAAGGGGGTCTTTGACGTGCACGCCAATGTAAACGGGACCTCGGTTTTCGTTCAATCCGAACGACTAGACAGCTATCCTTGTCCGAGCCTCGGCCCTGCACCATTGACAAGGTGAAACCACGCCTGAAAATCCCGACGAACTTACTCGTCCAAAACCTGGACGTCTTTATTTATTTTTCTTTTACCTCAAAAAAATGTTTGAGAAATCAATTTGTCGGAGTAAAAATGTTAATATGCCGTACTTATTAAGCCTCGTCGATGTCATGCTTATCAGTGATTGTAGCGGCCAAGCGAATATTCACTGCGGGATCAGTTTGAAAACACACGGCTTAAAATATAAATAGTAAAACTACCATCAATTCAAATACACGGACCCAGTGAACGACCGTAAGAGTATAATGTGCTAAAAAAAATGCCTCGATGTACACTTTTACATAATAAAAAACGTTCAAGTAGATGTTGTGAATATGTCATTGTTGATCTTTCAAAGCACGTAGCTGTAATCTGGTTATAGAACGAAGTAACTTGGTTTTGATAGTCCAGTGCTTAATAATGTCATTCTACTTAACTCTAGGTCATCAGCTCTGAATAAGAGAGAGAGAGAAATGGGGTTTAACGTCCACTCGACACAAACTAGGTCATTTTGGGACTAACATATGGTTTAATTTTTATTTCAATAATTCGCTTGCGAGTAGGGGTCTTTAGCAGTGGGAGGAAACCGGAGTGCTCGGAGGAAACCCACAAGGTTGAGAAGGACCATACGCTCACACCAGGGATCGAAACCACAGCCGCAAGCCAGAGGTGACCGGCACGCTAGAGGTCGAGGCGCGGCACCCTAGACCGCTAGGCCTTGACTGTGTACAATATGCCCGTCTTCTGTAGCCTACTTAATAATTGAAGAGTAAGGCGTAAACCCCATTTTATTTGACGGATGTACTTCGGCTTCTATCATACGGTCTGTTATTGAGACAACTGGCGGGGTTTTGATTCCTCGGTTGTACGTGACAAGGACTAGGGTCGCCTGTCCAACCACGTGGGTTCTTTCTGAGTCGTCCGCTTTCCCTCCGCTGCTAAAGACCCCTACGCGCAAGCGAATTATTGAAATAAAAAATTGAACCATGTGTTAGTCCCGAAATAACCTAGTTTGTATTGAGTGGACGTTAATACCCATCTCTCTCTCTCGCTCTCTCCCTCTCTCTCTCTCTCTCTTATGCATTCCAGGTAGCCGTACGGTCGCAGCAGCGCCGTAAGGACGCTACCACTGTGTGACGGGGGTCTTACATTGCAATGTAATTGTAATGCATACAGTTTCATGTTTTCTACTTCCAGTTTGTGAATCTTTATGGTGAACCTCATAATGCGCCTTTGAGCAGGAGGTTGCAAAAGGTTGTTACATATTGCTCTCTCTCTCTCTCTCTCTCTCTCTCTCTCTCCGTCTAACAAAAGATTTAAAGTAAGTTAAGGCCGGCCAACGAGACGAGAAATAAGATGTACTATGGTCATAAGTAACAATGCCACATCCGATTGTATATTATATGAGTAGGTGGGTGTAATTATAAAAATACACGGAGCTGTGTGTACAGACATTTATACTCCCCAGGTCTATATAAACAAAACAGACAAACCGACCACGGTGTATATATGCCTGCAAGCAATCACTGACTTACAATCTGGTCAATAGCTGGCACTCTATCAGGTTCGTGGTGTTTACCGATATATCAAGCTACTTTAACCAGGTTCATAAACCTCTTACTGTAATCCATCTGGTTAATAAAATATATCATAAGAGATAAGGATAGAGATAAAATACTGACCAGCACTGTTTATGTATCACAGTATTGATAATATTGCCATATTTTACGGCACTGGTGGTCTGAGATTCTAAATTTATAAATTGACATTCGTCCGTTAGTTTTAGACAGTTAATATATAATATGTAAATAGTTTACCCGATCACATATTATAGCAAGTGTCAATATATATATCTAATGCAATTTGGCCGCTTATGTCTTCAGCAAATAGGGAGTTGGATGACCGAATGTTAACGCGTGCGCGTTGCATCTTAAGGTATGTCATTGAGTCAAATAGCGTCGTTTGGATTAGGGTCGCCTAGCCATTGTCCAGCCTCGTGGGTTTTGCTGGGTTCATCCAGCCCCCCCCCCTCACTGTTTGAAATAAAAATTGAACCATAATATGTTAGTCCTGAAATGACCTAGTTTGTGTCGAATGGACCTTAAACCTCGTTTCGCTCTTCCTCTCGCTTCAGCAAAAAAAACTTCGTTGTGAATTTCAAGCCAGGTCCTTGGCTGATGACGATGTTTTTTGTTTGTGTTGGTAACCGGTACATATGTTTTCAGCAAGCAAATAGTAGGATGAATATAAACAGGTGTATCCTCAGTTGTTGTTTTACCGGGTAGGTAATCAGATTAACATTTGATATGCAAATGTTCTACAGTTGTTGTTTTTCCGGGTTCAATATGCAAATAGTGTACTCTATTATATTATACCAGAACGCGTAAAATATTTATATGTAATACGATCTCTGTGTGTCTGAAAGTAGCAGTGCTGTTATTAATTTATATTAAAAAAAAACAATCATCTACCAACTTATTGGTGGCGGGAGGATGGCATAGTGGTCTATTGATTCTTATAAATCATCGCATTTTTCAGATACGTTTAAAAACTATAACTCTGAATTTGGTAGGCCAATCTGATTAAAATACAGATTTATATTTCGTTTCGTTTTTTATACTTACGATGAAGATCTGACCGGTTGTAGCGATAGATGACATCAGAGGGCATACCAATGAGCATTGATGTTACTAGTTGATTACCCAGTTCCGTGCAAAACACATTATAAGCTCGCCGTAACAGACCGTGTCATTGGCTAGTCCTTTACACCATTCAGAACACGAGCTTAATGTTAGAATTTCTACATTAGTATGCATTTTTAAAAATTGGTAAGATTAAAAACTGATTTATGATGACAAATTATATATCATGGTTTCCACCGCTTTAAAGGGGTATGGCTCCACTTTTTGTTTATTTATGATATATGTTTTATTTGTTCTTTACAAAATGACACCCGAAACCATAGGGTATACGACTCGTGTGCATATTATAAGGTGTTAATTGTGTCTTAAATATTGAATATTAGGTTCCTGTAGGTTCAAGGCAAGATAACGACATTAATATTGATTGAAATCGATTAATATTGAATTGTAATTCGTGTTTTTAATTTCAAAACGATATGGAAAATATTGAGTTTGACAGCTGCTTTAATTGGGGTATCTCTTACATACATTTCAGATGACTCTTAGATCTCTTTTCCTAGCCGCATACAACTATCGTGTAGCCAGGTTGGTGGAAATTCATCTGTGCCATGTTTTAAAAGAATGAACAGCGTCCAGTGACAACCAACCATCTCGTGTGTATATAATCTAGTTTCAAAACGGTATTGAATAATTCATCAGGTCACAAGCCTCAAAATGTTTTACAACTTGATTGTATGGGCATACATTTCGTCAACGTGTCATGTCATGTAGCATAAAATGTGAACCATCATTGTATGAAAATTCCTGTTCCTAGGCAACAACTTAACCTAAGTAGCTTGTTTATTTACGTTTTAAAAAATTGAATAGAAATTGAACACGATCAGATTGAAACGGAAGCATGGTGCGCATGTAATCCTTCAAATGTTTACCATGGCATTTTGTTAATAGTTGTCGGCAGAAACAGCGAGTACATAATTATCTTTATAAATTCAACTATTCATTACTGCCACTTCATATAATGAGGTCAACTATGTGTTTTTATCTTTATCCATTATATGATTAAAGTAAGCGATTATAGACTGTGGGGCGATTGGTTGCCTTAAAGGGTTCGATTACCGTTGAATGCATGACTAGCGTTTCTGTTGAAGATTGTAGCGTGAATTTCCAGTTAGCTGCTATTAGCACCTATTTAAGCCCCGTGTCCCAAACGATACATTTTCAGGTAAAACAGACGCATGTCGGTATGGTATTTAGTCGGGTATTGATTAAAAGCGACAATACATATCAGCAAAATGTTGTCCATCGGTACATTTCAGAAAGCATAATGTTCGAGTTTTGGTGTGTTATTCATTTTCTTAAACGTCCACTTCTACCCAGGGTGGTATCGCAGACAATATTTCATGATTTCATTATCTTAGCGTCCGCGCACGGGTCTCAGTTGATTTCTTGTTTTTCAGCCTTCTATAAAGATAATTATGTTAAGAGGGGATATATAGTGATATGGTTGATGTTAACTGATGTAAACATCCATTGATTTGTGATACTACTACATATATAAGCGGCTTATCTTACAATAGTCATCATCAATCATATTACCCCTATTCTACACAAAAACATGTCCTATATTGATTAACTGCAAGTCAACAACACACAAACCATCAACTTGTTCATGGTCAGGACGAAAAAACTTTGCTCCCAGTGTGGAGTAAACACGATTACATGCCAACCAATGAAAGAATTCTGGTGCCATTTCTTATGTTTCTATGGGTTGGATTACGGAATAAATAACATATTGGTTTACCTAAGAAGCGGCCAATTGACAAGAGGCATTCTGTTTACACCTGGCGTTTGTTTATATCCAATCCCATTTATACGTATAATTTCATTTATTGCTAACTCGGCCGAAATCGTGAAATGACTCATCCTGCTTTGACTGAAACAGATTGGCCACTTAAAGGGGACGTTCCTAATTAATATGGGGTTTTTAAATACATGAAAATTGTCATACGTGGGTGGTCTTAACACACAGTAGTATTAGGGAATTTCAATTATTTGTCTGTCGATCGCGCGTTCGGAACGGGAGTGTGCGTATTTTAGCCAGTCTCCAAGCCTCTCTTTGATCCCCTAAATAATGTTTTAAAAGAACACGTCCAATTACACGGTTATTCGTTGTTACAAACAGATATAAAAGAGATTATGAACTGACAATAGATGTGCAGCTTTTTAAAGGGATATGGTTATGTACGTAAAAGGAGCAATAACTGCGAAGGGAGCATCAATAGGATTTAGCCCTTCGTGGCGGGGGAGAAGGAAGGGGGCAATAACAGACTGAAGACAGTTCAAATAGTGTTGGGAATTGTATATAGCGATCTCGTCTCACCAGTGATAATTCGAAACTCTGACATCTTGAGAAGATTTTCCCGCGCCTCCCCTTGTAAAAAATATCCCAGAAAATCTGTTCTCTTAAATTGTGCTGTTTCCATATTAAATTGGAGCAACGCTGTCTCGATAAATATGACTCTTTTCTGTGTATAGCTAACTATCCAGAGGGTCCTAGGTTTTAGCTCGGTTCGGGCGAGCAAATAGGTCTTTATTTTCCAGTCTGGTTTCACACCCTCGCCTTCATTAACCTAGTTGCTGGATGAATGGATAAAAAGTAAGAGATAAGCCCCCATTCCAATTAAAAATCTACCGACAGTTCGTCTCGTTTAATATTTTGGTAGGATAAAAGAAAGGAATATAGACACCTGATTTTAAATAGATTGTTAGCAATAGCTTACAATTCTTGATGACCCTGGCAATTGATTTTACGATTTTCCATTGAAATCACAATCGGATTGACAGGTTACTGCCTTTGATGTTGTAACCCGATTATTCACGTCACGTCTCACTTCATTAGAATTAACGTTAACATTACAATTTGCTATTGTGAAATGCACCGTTTCGTATGCATGAAACTTGTATAAAATGCAGTTAAATAGTACAATCTACAATACTAATGATATCTGAGAATTTTCTCTTCTCTATCATCCAGACAAATGTTAAACCGTACGTTGAAGTCTATGAATTATGGGTGATCGAGGCTAATCTGGTCATGGTTGTTGTTGTACCTGCAATAACTGTCAATCAGATGATGTAGCCGTTACTGAATATACACGTGGGTGTAGATTACACAGGTCACAATTCTGTAGAATACAATTACTGCTTATTACTGAGCGAGGTTTCGACAAGGCTTCTCTAGTCATTATCAAGCAATGATCAAATGTGAAAATATAACAAGATAATATATGTACACAACAATTCTTGGTAAGTGCGGGGGGAGGGGCTGTATCACTCACAATTACACAAAACAAAGCTAAGGACAAGACACAATACGCAGAAAGCTCTAACGAGCCCCGGGTCTATAGTGATGCATCGAGTCAACGGGCGAGGTTTCGAATCCTTGTACATGCCAAGAAGTAGGGTTGCCTGTTCAACCCCGTGGGTTTTCTCTGGGTCCTCCAGTTTCCTCCCACTGAGTGCTTAAAACCCCTGCTCGGAAGCGAATTATTGAAATAAAATTAGACCATATGTTAGTCCCGAAATGACCTAGTTTTTGTCGAATGAACGTTAAACGGCATCTTTCTTTTCCTCTCTCCCTCCCTTTCCGTTCATAACAAATATATCATATTTTATTATCTTAGAAGTTTGGTATGGGTTGGGGTTATTTTGTGAGAAGGAATGGGGCGGTGGGGGGGGGGTGCATCGCTTCTTACGAAACTTTATATGGCTGTTTTTATTTAATATGACTGTTTGTATAGAGAATATGTTTATTAAATGATACGATCGCCCGTAATCTTGATAAAAGCAAAAGTATTTATTTTGACATTTTTTTTTATTAAACAATAAATAAGACATTCAGATACAGGTGAAAAATTAGACGGTTGTCTGTCAGTACATGGCACCCATCCACCCACCTGAAGAATAATAAAAGTAATTGTTGGCATTGTTATATGTCTGTTTTGACCTATCTGATCTTGGAAGTCTTTGAGCGATACGTCATTGGGTATGAACATGCATTCCCACGTGTTTTAGAGCAGGTTTTATGAGTTATGTCTATAACGAAGAATGAATGTAGGGTGTGAGAATCGTATGATTCATGAGGACTTGGACTGGTAATAATTCCTGCTAATTGATGAATCTAGTTCGTTTATTTATAGTAATTCCTTATTGTTCCCTGGTAATCATTCCTGCTAATTGATGAATCTAGTTCGTCTATTTATAGTAATTCCTTATTGTTTCCTTTTCACATCTATTACGCGGCATACATATGAAAAAATGTCGCTTAAATAACTTATTAATGGACAGTTTTTTTATTGAAATCGTGGTCAAGAAAAGAGAGAGAAATAGGGGCCAGGTTAAACGTTCACTCGACGCAAACTAGGTCATTTCCGGACAAACGCGTGATTCAATATGATTTCAATATTTCGCTTTGTGCGTAGGGGTCTTTAGCAGTGTGTGGGGGGGCTGAAGGACCCGGAGAAAACCTACGAGGTTGGGCAGAAGACCCAACTCCTTGTCACTTACAACCGGGGAATCGAAATCACGCCAGCTGACCGACGTTGTGATACAGTGCGCACGTCCTAACCATTCGGCCTTCTAACGTCCCGTCTAGAAATTTTCTCTCGGGTTGATGTTGATTATTCATGATTTTGAGCAGGAAGAACCAGTATGTAAGCAGACATAAAGAAGGGAAATCGTCACCTACAACCTTTACGCCAGATCGATTCGTTTGATCCGGCGTAGACAGCGGAAACTGTGACACCCATTCAATACAATTTTTAGACGATTGGGACTTGTTGGGCTCTTAAAATTTTCCGAATGTTAAGCAAAATATACAGGCCATGGATTTAAAATTGCCAGCCAGGATAAGTCTATAGATTGTTTACATTATAAAATCATGGTGGGTTGATGGCCAAATGGTCTAGCGTTTTCACTTTGGATCATATTGTCAACTATTGAGACAAGTAACACTTTTATAACTCTACGCTTGTGCGTTACAATAAGTGGGATCAACTGTTCGTTTCGAAGGATCTCCCCCCCCCCTCACTGACAAAGACACCTAAGCGCCAGCGAATTATCGAAATATACTTTAACCACTTAAACTAAAGTGTACTGTTAATAAACATTATTTTCCTACCACTGAGTTAAAATACTAAGAAGGAAATACAATCAAATTGTGCCGTTTTCTTATAAACATCCGGATCTCATCTGTATGTTGTTTTCTTCCTCGTCTCGTACGCTCAGTATGGACGTTGATCAGGTAACGGAAGCGAGAAAGGTCAGGAGATAGACCGTCGACATTATCACATCTACAATCACCGAATCGACCTAATGTCAGGCAGGAATCCAGCAAGATGCCTTTACCAAATTAAAATACAATGTCTACCCGTTATAAGGATTAAAACAATGCACATTCCGACACAAATTTCCAAATTGCACTTAAGTAGAAATATAATTAAGAACGTGTATTGTATATAATATATAATGAGAAACAAGCCTATCCCTGAACCGAATGACCGTTAGTTAAAATTTTGATATTTCTATTTGCCGTTTGGTATGTGATTTAATAATGAGCACATTTAATATGTGATTTGGTAATAAACATGCTTTGGTGTGATATATTTTAAATAATAATCCATTTTGGTATCGCATTTAATGATAGGCAAACTTTGGTAATACATATCCATACTCATATAATATTGATAAAAATTATATGGACGTTTAATAATAAAGACACTTTGGTATGAAATTAATTAATAAGAGACATATAAGTGTAGTATTTATTATCAATAGGGCCATTTTGGTATAACTTTGGAACGGAATTTAATCACAAAGAACATGTTGGCATTTACTAAAGATACATTATGGGAGATTAGATAAAGATCCGGCAGTTCTCACTGTAAAATTTAAAAAGTAGATAATGTAAAGTGAATTTGCTAAAAATTTTAGATAAATTGATCAACTCTGAACCGAGGATTTAGAGGTTGAATTTGGGCCTCGATCATCATTACTAAAGTCGGTGGGATAAAAAATATAGTCGCAATTATTTTTTATGTAATCATCAATGAGCGTTGAGCAGAAGATCCGGTTCTAATCCAGTAAATATCACAGTCTAGCAATGACATTGAGAGTTGATTATGGTCTGGATAAGAAAATGTATGCCTAAACCATTATTGTTTTAACATGTTTACAGTAATAATATCATTTACTTAGCTTTCAAGATAAAACAGTGTTTCAGTATTTCCGAGAAACTGAAATCTACGCGTGTGGTTATGCCGTGAACCGTACACTTTTGGTCAACTGTATATTCTGTAAGGATCCTAGGAAAATACCCGATGTCTGACACAACTGTATTCATCTTGATAATACTGCTAACTGTTAAAAAGTTTTAATTATTTGTTTAAACAGAGAGAGAGAAAGAGAGAGAGAGAGAGAGGGAGGGAGAGGGAGAGAGAGAGAGAGAGAGAGAGAGAGAGAGGGAGAGAGAGGATGCCCATTCGACATCAACTACGACATTTTGGGACAAACATATGGTTCAATATTTCAACAAGTCGTCGTTAGTAGTAGGCGGAAACCGTAGGACCCAGGGGGTATCTTTAATAGAATTGCTGTTTCTTCATGAACAAATGCACGTTGGTTTCCACCAGTCAAAATCATTAAAGGTATCTTTATGAATATATGATTCGATCTTTTCGCAAATTTGTCCAATCAAAAGATAAATTACGTGTTTGGGCCTTGCCGTGGATTATGTTTCTCTTGCGTATAATATGACGTCTGTGACAATTCATCTATGGATTATCGCGAGGTAATTATAGTAATTATTAATGTGTGATGTTTTCCTTGGGGGGCACTGGAATTATATCTATATATGTATAGCAATTACTAAATGTCATGTAGAAATAATGACTATACACCTTTTACTTATGTAAAGTGCTTACATGGTAATTGGCTCACTGCCAAGGTCACAGGGGTGTGCTTTTAATATAAGCAGTTCAGTTTACCAGTCCGGTTGTATGTCAATATGTCAAAGAAAACATTTAACTGTTGCCGTAAACTAAGAACAGCATTAAACAAAATCTTCTTATTGATTTTGTTGTCGTCACCTTATTACGCATAGAGAATTGTTACTTACACAGTTATTATCAAAGACCTTGTGTGAAGGCGAACTGCCATCAAAGTAACCAAGTCTCTAACCAAATATCATCAAAAGTCTTCGACATTGAAAAAACAAATTATTTTTCAATTTAAATCAATATTGATGTTGTGATCTTACCGGGAAAAGATGGGCTTCTGATGTGCAATATTTTAAAAGACAAAATAAACATTTTACAATTGGTACATGAATCATGCACCAAAATGCGTTTCAGCACAATTTGTAACAAGAGGCCCGAAGAACGAGGCTAGACAAATCCCACGAGTCATGTCAAACGGTGACCTCATATTCTTATCTGGGGAGCATAACCAGAATTACCAGACGCAAGATTGAGACTTGAAACTGATTTGAAATTAGAGTAAAACGGAAACGATTGAATGTAAATCAGTTTATATAGATACATTATGAATGCGTTGCCCCCTATTTGTGTCAATTTGCAGGTCCCAAATATTCGCGATTTAATTAATATTTGTGGGGGGGGGGGGTACAGATTTAAAAAAGCGCGTGTTTTGTTGATACTTTGTTAATTCAGGATATTTTCTAGGGTCTTTTTGGAGGCGTATTTGTCTAGTTTTATGTTTCTTTTTCTTATTTATTTGTAATGTGGGTGAGGGGTGGGGGTAATTTATATGTGTGTAAAATAGTTTATTTGTTTCTGGCTTGGTGAGTTTTATTCGTATTGGAAGGCTAATGAATAGGGCATAGCCTATATATCACCCAGCCCCCCCCCCCCTATGAGTAATCACAGCAAGCATTTATAACTTTCATCAAATTAATGTATATATCGAAAATAGTTATACTTGACAAGAAAAGATGAGATTTAATATGCACTAAACAAATAATCAAGGCGGTTGTCTAACCAAAAATTATAACGTGTCAAGTGGTAACAGGAAACAATGTCTAGTCATTTGGATGGGACGAAAACCAGGGTCCGGTATAATTGTAAATAAAGGTAGGCTTATAATGCCCTGTCTGGGCGCAATGTCCGTCATAGCAGGCTGTGTGGTGTATGGTTGTCTCCAAGTGGTGATGTCAATATCATTATGATTAAAGTACGACAAGAATAATCCCCATAGAAGGTCGAAAGAGTAAGTCTTACAGCTAAATAATTTGAGATATGTTTTTGACATAACACCCTACTCGATATTACGAAACCGCCAATGTAGAGCTATATAGCATTTCCAATAAGGACATTTTGGTATAACATTTAATAATAAGCGCACTTTGGTATAGCATTTAATAATAAATGCATTTTGGTATGGCCTTTAATAAAAAGAACATTTTGATATGTCATTTAAAAACTGAAATTGACAAGTGACAAGATTCGGTTGTAGAAGAGTATGTTACGCACTAGGAGGCACATTTTGGGTAGCGATAATTTTTATCTGCTGCATTGTGAATAAAGTGTCTTTTTATGTCGCAACCATATAGAAGAATACACGATGTCTTGCATGGGTTATGGTTTCCGATAGCATCACTGGATTGATATATACGCATAACAATTACTAAATGTCATGTAGAAATAACGATTATAAACCTTTTACTTATGTAAAGTGCTTACAAGGTAATTGGCTCATTACCAAGGTCACATGGGTGTGGTTTGAATATAATCAGTTTACCAGTTCTGTCGTAGGTAAATGAGTCAATGAAAACATTTAATTGCTGCCGTAAACTAAGAACAACATTAACGAAATCTTCAGATTATATATATACAAAAGTATTAGCACAACTTTGTTTCACGGTAAACGATGAGACGAAAAAAGGTATCCCGACACATACTGATTTCAACAATGGTTCCTCAATATCATTTAAATATTTTTAAAGTACCTTTTTACACGATTAATACACGGACCAATGACGATTTGTTTCATAGCATTTTTATAATATCTTTAATAAACACTTACTGATATGCGATAATAAATTAATATATTTTTCTTCAGTACACGGAATATATCTGGTATAAATCCTATATTAATGGAATTGCAGGAAAACTTGTATTGAAGGAATCTCGATATGATAAGGTGGCGTGGTGAGTATGTAAGATCATGATTCAGCAACTGACCAAAAAAAGAAGCTTCTGGCAGTCGATATATGACTGAACAGAAGGAATGGGAGGAAACAAAGGCAAATATCAGTTCAGGTTCTCTTATGGAGGTCTTGGGTGTGCTTTTGAAGAATTCGATTGATCTTCAAGAAGCTGGTTAATACATGTACAGAGGTGGTAGAACAAAGGCAGATATCAGTTCAGGTTCTCTTATGGAGGTCTTGGGTGTGCTTTTGAAGAATTCGATGGATCTTCAAGAAGCTGGTTAATACAGAGGTGGTAGAACTTTGCTGATAACCATCTCCTTGTGATAGGACAAACTTACAGGAGTAAGCGCCACAGCATATGACATCATTCGTGTACATCGAATCAAAACGATTCCAGAGAGAGGAAGGAGTTTTTACTTTGTAAAACTTAAAAGGCAGTCCGTCAAGCCACACAGTATCAAAAGCTTTGGTACTGTCCAAACATGCCACCGATATATTAGCTGGGGATTCGTGGAAATGGTTTACAGAGTACCTAAAAGTTTGGAAATTTCTAGCAACGGATAGATGTTGCTCCAGGAACACGCCTTAGCTGTTGCAATTCTAAAGCAAGGTTGACACTTGCACGATTCATTGGCACTCATTGGCACGCATTGGCACGACTCGAGTCGGCACGGCACCGCCCGATTTGCGCAAACTCGTTGTGCCAATGCGGGAAGTGCGTAAACAATGCGCAAATTATGCCTGAACTCGTCGTGCCAGTTCGTGTCAATGTGGACACTGATGGGCACGACAAAATCGTGGCGAAAAGTCGTGTAAGTGTCAGCCTGGCTTTAATTAGAGTAGTCTGTAGTGAGGGTACCCGGGCAAATTTTCACTTATAACTCACTGTATGATGTATGCATGTCTCCATTAGTCATGATAGTGTAGAAAAAACAGGACGTTAAACCCCATTTCATTTCATTTAATTTCCCATATTTATATTCTGCCATTGTGTACTTCCTTCTCTTCGTAAGTAAATAAACCAATACTAATACCATTGCAACCGGAGATGTCAATAACATTATGATTAGACAACAGCAAGAATAATCCCGATACAAGGTCGAAAGAGGAGTCTTACAGCTAAGTAATTTTAAGATTTGTTTTTGACATAAAACCCTACTAGATTTTACCAATACATTAATTTAGAGCTGTTTGCTATTAACTCAAGGCCACTGAAGGGTAAACGGCGTCGGTTGTGAAATGGCTTTAGCAAATTAACAATGCTTCAAGCTAAATCCGGTGATGTCATAGCTTTATGTGTACAAAAATAGAAGTCGAATGTGGTCGTTCGTGAAATCGAAAAACACTATCGATAGAAATGATAGTAAATAAGCCTGGGGGCCGCCATTTTATTTCCAGTCTAGATCTCTGTTTTACAAATTATAATAAGTGTATCATTATGATGATGAAATGATTTTCAGTTGTTTGGGAAATGAAACAGGCTAAGTTATCAAGGGGAAAATTTTGCTCCGAAAGTAGCGCTACGGCCTACTCTTAAGCCGAATTCTAACTGTCAATGACTCTTTTACGTGCAGAACAGTGTGCATGCACACCGGGCATCGGTTTCCTTCCTACCCAGACGGCTTGTCGTCGTTTTTCGTCATGCTCGCCCACCTGTCTAACCGACGAAGCAAAACAACACCGGACAATCCGGAGGAATTTTCGCGGCCAATAGTCGAACCCGGAACCATCTGTGTGTATCCACGCAACTAATCTGGAAATTCTTCAAATCATGAAATTGACCGAAATGCATGATAAGGTAGAACCACAGAAAAACATCTCCAAATCAATGAAAAACACTAGTAAAAGTGACACGTGTCGTTCCTGACTAAATTTAGCATACTATCGTATGTGACATCATTTTTAAACAATGGAAATTGACGTGCGTTTGTGAAACCTATTGTGTTCAAGTACTGTACACCATAGCGTACTTGATAAACTCAAACAGTATTATTACCCTGTTTCAATACAAACTGCTAAACGTGGGCCTGTCTCTTTCATATAAAGAAGAGTATACTGACCTCAAACAGTTTTAAATGCCTATGTAATATTGATATCAGCTACAATTAAATAGACTGACTGCCTCCGCGCCTATGTAATATGTATTCTGACATGCGTCACGTGTGCTCTATTGCCTATTATTCCTGATAATTACCACAATTCTTTGAAAATACGTAATCTAAATGCGTAGATGGTAGATGGCACAAATCTTTTTAAGTTGATCGGCATTAAACCGTTTCGGAACCAACAAATCGTTCAATTTTATTTCAATAATTCGCTTGCGCTTAGGGGTATTTTAGCAGTTGGGGAAACCTCCTCCTTGTCACGTTCAACTGGGGAATCGAAACCACGCCAGTTGACTCAATGACAGACCTTCCGTTACAACGCGCTCGCGTTAACCAAACGACTAATCGGCTATTAACCCCCAACCCCATTGTTTTTGTTATGAGAGAATGTTGAGGGAGAGAAATGGGGTTTAACGTCCACTCGACACAAATTAGGTCATGTCGGGACTAACATATGGTTTAATTTTATTTCAATAATTCACTTGCGCGTAGGGTTCTTTAACAGTGGGAGGAGAGAGAAATGGTGTCATAGCGACGGTGTGATTTTTTTTTCTTCCCCAAAAACCCTGTATGAAAATTAGTCTCTGTCCTATTCATATCAGTATCATCTCGACTTTTTAATATCACAATCCGTTATTTATAGGAAATATGGAGTTCAATAAATTGTAGTATTTTAATTCACTTGTTGAAAATATCGAATTTGATCAGTCTGATCATGACAGAATGACCATAGCAACCATTTTTGTCAGACCAGCCTTGAAATGAAATTTTCCTATTTTCTTTCAAATACACTCACTTGCTTTTATTTTTGTGTGTTTCAGGCGTGTGTTTCAATAAGCCAAAGGTTGAATTTCATTGTTGATGACATACAAAGAAATTTCATCAAAATTCCCTGGAGTGGAATAAAGTTTTGAGGTGTAAAATTTTTTGCCACTGCAAACAAGAGTCTAGCACCCAATGTATGTCATTTTGGAAGAGTTATTATTTAGACACAAATCTTGTCAGCGTCCATAAACCTTTGGGCAATCATAAAAGCTATTGGTTAGTTGTTAGAACATGATACGTTTTGGTACCCATGGCAACTCCTCGTGGACCAACATAAATTCTTTTTAATATTCAATAATATGCTTTTTTGTATCTATATATTATTCTTCAAACATACGAAAGTACCGTTTATCGATCCTTTAACCGTGTTGTCTGGACCTGATGCGTTATTGATACCAATGACATTTCCTCATTGGCAACCATAAAATCTTATTTATGTTCAATGTGGTTCTTTATATCATTTATCAACCCTACGTTCAAAAAAGCAAAAATGTCATTATTTTCCCCTAAAACCATATTGTCTGAACCTCATGGGTGATCTTTTAATAAAATGTCATATACAATGTAATCTGGTAGGCCTTTAAGGAATTGCCGCGCACGTGTGTCATGAGCATAAAAACATATACACGTTTAATAATTCCTCGTGGAGAGCTTTGCCCACAGAGTTGAAATGGGTAATTCGATTTTCACTTACGTGCAGTATTAATAATAAGAGCAACACAATCTGCCCTGTGGGGATACAGGTTTTACTCAAAAAGCAAACATGCTCACAACAGGGGAGATAATCCGCGGAAAAGGAAGGTGGACTCCGACTATAGTATGCCTGTCTATTTTCGCCAAATAGGAACAGAACAGTAGTGCATTAAACCACATTTCATTTCATTTTTCCAACTAGTATAGGCGACCAGAACAATCAAACTAGTCGGGACTGTTTAACTAGCAACGTTCATACAGTTGGTCGTCTCCATTAGCCCAATCGCTGCAGAACAGTAGGACGCCGAACTCCATTTCATTTCATACTGTCGGGGAATGTTGATTGGCCCGCGGGTTACGCTAATTGTGATTGTCAATCGTCTCTTAAATATTGTTTTAGGTTTATTCATTTTAAAATCCATTATATCATATTCGTCATCTAAATGTATCCTGCACATACCAAATCTTATTAAAATATTTTCTTTAATTTTGGTATTTGCGTTAATCGACATATCATTAGTTTGGTCCATTATTATGTGCAGTAGCTGGAAATAAGAAGAAATTGGGTTTAGCGAAACAAATTTTATGTGCAGTAGCTTGGCTGTTTCGACATGCAGGATTTTATAGTGTTTCCCCTTCTCTCGTTTTTCAGTCTAACCCTCGTCTCATCCTCTATATCAAATATTTATCAAAGTATAGTTTTTATATAATCAATGGGAATACCATTGAAAGGCGACCAATGTGTAAATATTGATACCCCATTATAGTCAGAATTTTAACAATGCCAGCAATAAGAACAAATGTTTTCAAATCGAAATTAGCAATACTTCGTAAAATCCGTATTTACTTTCTCCTTTTCCATTGTATATTAACCATTATATATCTTTTTTATTGTTTATGGAACATGATGTGATATGTTTGATAATGCATGACATGACATGGGGTGTAACGTCCAACTACTCTGTCCCTACTGGACAAATAAAGACACTCATACGCCATGTAGTGCTCTAGTTAACCAGCGGCGCTATGGAGTACTCTTATATCAAATTCCAACTGTCAAGGGTTCTTTTACATGAACGCCATTTGGTTTACGGGAATTCGGTTTATCGTACCATCCCAACGACCGTACAGTTACAGTAGGGTTTTGTCATGTCCCGAACTAAGATTAGTCCGCCCATTAAACCTTTCCACCGCGAGTCGTTTTGGTTATTACTGATCTATAGTTGTTAAGAAATTTAAAATTGTAACCCGACTATAACCAGTAGCACGGTGTAGCTGCTTCAGGAGTAAGAATTTAAACTTCATTTCATTAAAAGCAAACAATACAGCAAAAAGATAAATTCCGCGTCAATAAGAAACCAAAATGTACTTCAGATATTAGACGCAATACAGATATTGTAGACAGTCAGCATGACTATATTTGTATTAAGAAAAGCTTTATTGTTGATTAAATATATATATTCTTTTAAAAAGCATAATGATAAAATAAGTCTGTTTATCAATAGGTTTCGGTAATTTAATCTCTCGAGGTTGAGCGTAAATTTTAATCAGTTTGACGTATGTTCGATATAATTTTGACCGAACACGTATTTTCATCTTAATCATAATGTTTTTGCGAAAAGCGTTTTCAAAATAATTAAGGGGTGATACTAACAAAGATAATGGATTGGGTTTTTTCAATGTATATCTATATTTTTCGATATGGATTTTAGAGAGAGAGAAATGGGGTTTAACCTCCATTCGACACAAACTAGGTCATTTTGGACTTACAATATAGTTTAATTCACTTGTGCGTAGGTGTCATAAGCAGATATTGAAAACCGAAAGGCTCATGGGGTTGGATAGGCGACCCTTCTCCTTGTCACGCACAACCGTTGATTCGAGGTATGGATTTTAAGTGAATAAAATATAGAGCTGATCACATTATTATGGAAGTTAAATAGAGTCATGGTATTTTCTTCTATGAAATGTCAATTAATAACTCGGTGTTTCAATATAAAACAGTAAAAATACATTGGCCTATTTAGCTTTCGTGCTTTGTGTTGCGTCGAATGTCTCATTCCAATTTGATATTTGGTACTGACATCTCCGTTTAAGTACCAGAGGTCTATCAACTACTACTCTAAGATTGTATTAATGTCAAAACCAGGCTTTAGATGAAATAAAGTCAATACCACCAACACACTACAAGTCAGTGGAATTTAGTATAATGGTTTTATTAACAGTTAGAGCAAGATAAAGGATTGTTTTAACACATATAAATCTGATGTTTTATCAACGTATTGTGAGATAAAATATTGTATGACGTCTTTTACTATCTACACACGATACGTATACGTGTATCATACGTCACATAAACATGTCTTACGTCTCCTCCCCTCAAAATGAGAAAATGGTAATTGGAATAGAATCTGTATTAAGCAGCCACTCAAAGGAATTTACATGACTGGCCACTTAAGGGGAGTGACTTCTTAAAGAAGCATTAGTTAAGAGTTTAATAAAGAGATGGTCATTCTTTCTATATTAATTCAAAAATAGATGATAAAAAACAGAAAATATGGAAAATGTCATTCAAATTTCTTCATTCTGAGCCAAATTATCACTGTTTGTAGTTTTGACAAGATGTGTGTATAAAGGTATTCAGGGCACTGGTATATTCGAGACTTAGTCTCGCTTTCTTACTTTTAAATTCAATATTTAAATGGCGAGCCGTTCTAATCTAGTTAAAATATCGTGTATCCGATGCCATCGAGATTTGATTACTCTCTTGTTTTGTTAATTAATGTCTAATTAATAAATTAGATAAGATTTCAGTGTCTCAGTATTTGTTAATGCTGACATCAAGTACATTTTACTTGGGTGTATTGGGGGAAAAACATCAATACTTGCATCAGTAAATTTGGCCGTTGATGAAACTTGTTTGGAACGGAAATTCTTTGACTCCAATCTCTGATAGTTATATAACTGCTTTAAACGGGTCATTTACTACCAACAACGATACCGCTGTCTATCACTGTTATTCAAAAACGCTACATCGACATGGAATATGTTGAACCAAGAAATTGACACAAATGGGTAGCAACGCGTATAATAATGTGTGTATAAAAACTGATTTACATTCAATCGTTTCTGTTTTTACTGTAATTTCTAATCAATGACAATCTCTAGCGTCTGGTTGTTCTAGTCGACATGCTCTCTAAATAAGAATATGCCGTCAACATTTGTCATGACTAGTGAAATATATCTCGCCTCCATTTTCGAGTCCCTTGTTACACATGGCACTGAAGCGAATTATGGTACACGAATTTTGTTTTGTTTTAATTGTTAGATATCAGAAGCCGACCCTTTCCCAGTAAGATCACAACATCAATGTTGATTAAATCTCGTATAATTAGTGTTTGCAATGTTGAAGTTAGAGACATCGCTACTTTAATTAATATATACAACCGCGTAGAGTCATTTACAATGTTCTGGAATCTAACAAACCTCAACATTTCTCAACCACAAACTTTAAAACTCAACTTCGTGGGAACATACTAAAATAACCCTTCGTTACATAGACATCTCAGAGAGACAGGCATTGAGCATCAATTATGATTTGAAATAGAAAAGGGTTTAACCTGCTACTTTTTTCTGCAACAACTGGAAGACTGGTATACGCCATACAATGTGCTATGAGTGAAAAATTTGACACTTATTTCGCATTCCCAATGCCAGCCTCGGTTTTTGTCCAATTCGAACAACTACACACTTTCCTTGGCATGCTTTCCATGTTGCACTACTGACAATGTTAAACCGCGTCCAAAAACCAAGTTTGAAATTCTAAATTAAGGTCTTCCGCAGTCAGTATGATTAAAGCATGGTCAAATTTAACAAGTTCTGCTGGCTGGGGGAGGAGAGGGGCTTATTGTCGCTGTTAGAGCTACATCATGCAGACCAGATTGGACTGATATATGCCGTGTTGATGAGTCAGGATGTCTTTTGCGCGTCGGTTTCTAAAAATGCTTCATTTCTTTTTCTCTTTTTTAATACGATGAAAATAAATTTAATTTCCGGCTTTTATTTATTTCTATCTATTTCCAAGAATAATCTCCGCTCACCAACACACGTGAGTAGTCCGTAGTCAAATCTAATTATGTTACATAAAATAGTTGCTTTTATGCTTTGAAGGTCATCCATCAGTTTTCCGCCATTTTCCTTTTATCAATTTTATCTTTAATTAGAAACTCTGAGAGATGAATAGGTTGGATTAGAATGTAATTACTTTAATGCGACAAAAGATTCACGTGATTCAACTCATCTCGCGATGGCGCATTGTATTCCCTGGACACGTGTGGTTCACGCAATAAGTAAATATGATGTTTTAATACCATTAGTCTCACTCGAGACCATCAAGCCTGAAAATACATTTCAAAAGTCATCACGTGTTGGACCAAGATCGAAATGTTCCCATAAATCTTTGACAACATGACATTTTGTTTGGCAAGAATTCAATACATGGCAATAAAGAATCTACTTCAAACCCAATTATACAATTAAATCCATCTACTATGTCTACTTGGTCATAGCATGTATGTACTTTTGTATGAATGAAACATGGCTGTGGGCAGAATCTGGTTCATTTTGTGTCATAACCGACTGATTGGTTTTTCATTACTTACCTCTGAAGTTCAATGTCAGATCTTTTGTCTGGTTAAAGGAATATTTTCCTTTTGACTTCCACTGGACGTTTCGTGTAATATTTTTCATATCCCTTTGTAATTCAAGTTACATTATTACTGTATGCGATTATTACTGAATAAAGCTCAAAGCTATTTAATTCACCTTCGTTTACGACCTTGATGTGTGATTTTACAATCTTTTAATAATTGGCGTTACCAAATTAAAGCTATATGTGGCAGTATTTAAAGACAATGCATCGGTGGGACTGATGTTCCTCTCCGAAATCCAGATATAAATAAATGGCATAAATTAATTAATCGCACATTTTCAGATAGAATCAAGCTTATCTTGTCCCAAAACATCGACCTATGAAATTGCTGAGGTTTGCTTAGCTTTTGCTCGAAATGCTAGTCATTAAACTCAGTAATGAAAACCAACACCAAATTTGAACATTCTACCTCAAGTAGGAAATTTATTGTGAAAAAGTCTCGACCAATCAAATTGCTTATCGCTCTGCTTACCCTGGGCAGAAAATGCTCATTATTCAACTTAGTTCCCGTCTTCATTAGTCCAGGTCAGGAGCAGAGAAGAAGGAGATTAAATCCCATTTCATTTCATTTCAATTTAGTCCAAGTATTGATGTATTAAAATTATACACCAAATTTCACCACTCTCACTTAAACTAGCTAAGTCTGTTAACTCAATATCACCCAAAATCTTCGACATTGCAAACACGAATTAATTGTCAATTGAAATCAACATTGATGCTGTGATCTTATTGAGGAAAGATAGGCTTCTGATATCTATTATTTAAGACAAAATAAACATTTTACCATTGGTACACGAATCGTGTACCATAATGCGTTTCGGCCCAAGCTCTAGCAACATTACACCAAATCCAGCGACGCATGGAGACTTGAAATTTGCATTCGATTTAGGCTGCTGGTTTATTTCGACCGAAATAACTGATTAGAAATTAGAGTAAAAACGGAAACCATTGAATGTAAATCAGTTTATACACTGAAAAAAAACTTGTGTTGGATCTCAACACAAACACTTGTGTTAAAACTAACCTACATAAGTTTGTGTTGTTTTGCATTGCATTAACACAAACTTGTGTAGATTTATAAAATCTTGTGTGTTTTCATATAATTAACACGAGTAATGTGTTGTTTTAATCTATTATTAATTTAACGGTATGTCGTGAAATATAAAATTGCATGATAACCCCTAGGTATTGTTTATATTCAGAGCAAACTTTTGTGAAGTTTTGTGAAGAAAATTCTAACGTATCATTATATTTTCGACTGAAAAAGTACTGTTTTTTAAACGAAAACTAAAATAAGAGGTCGAATTATGTCAACTTATATTATTTCTTTGTTTCTGTTTTTTTAAATGTTTTAGTTACTTAACAAAAGATTATTAAGACAATATCCACTATTTAGTTCGACATTTGTTGCACAGACAGTGGCTTGACAGAAATTAATTGGATGTTAATTGGTGTTAAGATGTCTGTTATAGTTAAAATGTCTGCAAGTTGAGGATTTTTATTGGCAATATCTGTTTCCGCCAGGACTGTAGACTAGACTGCTGTATAATTGTGTCATATGCTCAGGCGCGGATCCAGAAGGGGGGGGGGGTCCAGGGGGTCCGGCCCCCCCCCCCCTGATACATTCATATTACTGTATTATGTGCGTTGCGACCCACTTGTGTCAATTTCTAGGTACCAAAAGTTAGCGATTTATTGTGCCCTAAAGCATCAACCAATCAAATTGCTTATTTCTGCTTACCCTAAGCAAAAAAAAAAAAAATGCTCATCTTCGAACTTCATCAAGGCATACTCCTAATGAACGCCTACACCAAGTTGGAACATACTACCTATATACATGGTCCTTATATAAGGTCCGTGTTATATACTACATACTTAAGCCACCCAGAAACTAATTATAACTGGGACAGGATTCCTAAAAAGCGTTTAATACGTTTGAATGAAACCATCTAAACACGATCGATTAAGAGGTATCGTTATGAAATGAATATTAAATAACTATGACGTGTGCATATTACTAGTTATATAAAACATTATTAAACTGTCTGTGTTACACTGACGGGATAAGGGAGATAACTGCATTATTTTCAATAGATGCAGACCACCATTAATTTCCCCATTGACGTCAATTTTAATTCTGGACTCCCTGTCCTATGGTGGCTGATTGGTATCATGTCGTATTTCATAACCCGACAACCCGACATCACGACATTTCTACCCGACAACACGACAACCCGACATTTCTACCCGACATCACGACATTTTTACCCGACATTGCGACACTAAAAATGTCGTGATGTCGGGTAAAAATGTCGTGATGTCGGGTCAAAATGTCGGGTTGTCGTGATGTCGGGTTGTCGCCTTATGGAACAAAAAACTGGCAATAAAGAAAATGGTTTGCAGTTTGAGTTGCATTCGTATCCATTTGTATACGTCCACATTCATAATGTGAACCGTCTTCATTAGCTCAGTCGGACCAGAACAGTAGGACGTTAAACCCCATTTCAGTTCATAATGTGAACATATTATGCCGCCGCCCTTGTCTGTGTGTCTGTCATTGAGTCAAGTGGTGTGGTTTCCAGCCCAAGCTTGTCCATGACAAAGAGTAGGGTCGTCTGTCTAACCTCGTGTGTTTTCTCCGGGTGCATGCCCTACCCCGCGGGTTGGTGGCAATCCCGCTTTTTGTTATTATTTTGTCTGTAAATATTCTACAGGTTGCAATTATTAACAGATTTTGTTCAAATTCGGCATGATCAATCATTTCAATAACAGGATGGTACCTATATTAATATTTAGTCTGTAATTAAACACTCTACAGGCCGCGATTCTTAATGGATTTTCTTCAAATTTGGCATGAGCATTATTTTTAAAGAGACAATGGCACCTACTGATGTAAATGCATGCCCGACCCATAGGGGCGTTGTCACGCCCACTTTTCGTGAATATTTTGTCTGAAAACACCTTTCAGGCTGTAATTGTTATGAGATTTGGCATGATTAAGACAGGATAGTAAACACCCTACAGGCTGCAAATTTTATACGCCCACATTGGTCAAGGCACCTTTGTATGATAAGCGCCTGCCATGAAATTGGGGGTACATGTTTCAACAATTTGATTAAAACACAGATCCTATTTCGTTTCTTTTTTAAAGTTCAAAATTTCGTTTTACTTGTGTTTACTACACTAGGATCTGGAAGAGTTGTGATCATTGACGTGTTCTGAATGATGTGATGCATACGAAACGATCTGTTATGGGGAGCTTTATGCGTTTTTTGCACGGAACTGTGGGTAATCCACTAGTAACCTCAATGCTAATTCGTAAATCATATGCCTGACGTCATAGGATCAAAAGGCTCTCGTATGACCTCTGACGTGAACTCCCACTAGATCTTCATTTAGTATATGGCCATTGAAAGTGTAAAAAAACGAAATATAGATCTGTGTTTTAATCAGGTTTATATGTTTTACCCACACAATAACCATTCCAGCTCCAGAGTGATTTAGACTTGATCACCGACAATGGTGATGGTGGTGATTAGCGAGCGTGATTGGAACACAGCCATGCTCAATAACAGATTATGGCGGGGTATCAGATTCCATCCCAAAATAAAATTGAAAATGTCCAATAGTATAACGGATAAAAAACGCGTAAGAACGACTCTTGATTCATGGTAAAAGTGTCTCGATTTTGTTAAAAAAAAAAGGTCCCTAACTTCAGTGCAAGTATCTATGAATCAAATAATAAGACACATGAACCACGAACCATCCCACCAGTCATCAGTTAGGCCAATTATAGGTCGTCTCTGAAAACTTGTCTATCAAAGAGTCCATGGTCAAATAGTCTATGGCTTTGGGTAGCGAATATCATCCGTATTGTTAATATACAAATAAAAGCAATATTGTTAATCGTTACAGGGGATTTGTACGTTCCATAATTTCATAGAATCTCGTTGAAATACAACGCGGGATCATATATTTGTTGTTATGCATCTTTTATTTTCCTTTTATGTACATAAATTCACATATTTATGATTTTGAGGATGTAGCTGTTCCGAACGTGTAATCCAAGCTGTATATTTTTCGTCGGACACATTCAGCACTAGTCAGTATATCGTGGAAATGAGTAAGAGATCCCAAGTGACTTTCGGCATGAGTACCCTGGTTATTCTTAATATGCTGGATAATATCATCCTAGAAAATTTTAATAGAAAATGTATAAGGAATAATAAGTGATGTAAAGTAAAGTAGAAGCCATTGTTTCCTAAAACCTTTTACTTTTTTCCCATGACCATCTGTATAATTCTAAAATATTTTTACGGTGGTTTCTTGAAAGGTTTGGTTTCTTTCATCCAGGTAAAACGACCACGCAGCAATTACCATTTCAGTGCATGCCGATATTTGAACCCGGGACATTCTGACTTCAATTTGCTACCGTAGCGTCTCGATGGGGTAATGGCACTGGGATATTGATAACAAGGCTCTTTTACTTAGACACAATACAATCTGATTAAAACACTGGTCCTATTTCGCTGCGTTTCTTATAGTTCAAAGTATCGTTTTACTTGTCTTCATAACTCTAGGATTTGTAAGAGTTGTTATATAGCAGGTGATCCAGTTGATGTGAGATATCCAATAAACGGCGAGTTCATGTCAACGTTGATTGATTAATCAATCTGTGACGTCATAAGGTAAAAAGTTGCTCGTATGCCCCCCCCCCCCTTCTAGTACAACTGGTCAGATCTTCACGTAGTGTAAGACATCAAAAGTATTTAAAAAAAAAAAAAAAAAAAAAAAAAATAATAGATCGGTATTTTAATCAGATTGGACGAGATATAAATTAAAATCAATATTAATATCTACCTCCACGGTGTCTCTTGTAGCCTTATCCACGAAAGTATCAACAAGGCTCTTGTCAGCATGGATCAAATAACAGTTTCCAGTATCCCGAACTACCAACAAATGCTATAAAATAAGGTGGGGATGCTAAAGTATTTTAACAAGACATTTTGTTAGTCGAATCAAAACTTGTTTGCAATCAGAATTCAATAATTGTCTAGATAACAGGATACTTTTCTGTGTATTTATTTGGTGTTTTCCTTCTTTTTTACCGTTGTATAGTTACGTGGATATAAATGTGCGAACATTTTTTGGTTATTTCTTTTGTATTTTCTTTTCTAGATAAAATGTTTATAATTTAGAAAAGAAATTTATCAGATATTGATAAAAAAAATAAGAGATTTTTGTTTTTCTCAAAGGTCCATTATTAGTACCCTCAAAAAATAAAATAAATAGCGTTTATTGTAGACTAAATTGACACAAACTTACGCTTCGACTGTGATACTCAAATTGATAACCATCGTGACGATCACGGTTTCCGCTATTCCAGAAGGGAAATAACTGAGCCTATAATGTAAAGATAATCATAAGCATTTGGCCACAGATCACTAATTATTCCCCCATTCATTTTAATGTTAATTCTCGTATTTTAGACCGGATGTAACATTTCGCCATATATTAGTTGTGTAGAACGCTTTCTGCTACAGATGGAGTAACATGTGGCACACTCTTGCTCAAAAGGTTCACCATGATTGAGATTCTCAAGCTGGAAGTAGAGACAACTAAACATGCAATTTTTACGGCCCTCCTTTCAACGTAACCAACCTCGCAACTCTTGTATCCTTCCGCCTCAAAATCATGAATATTCACCAAAACCTGACAGAAAATGTATTTTCAAACCCTTTTCTTCGATTCTACTCAAAAAAAAGTCAACAAAAATCCCCATGGAACAGGGAAAGGGGGAGAAAGAGACTAAAAATAACTTTCGCGCTACATTCCTGGGTGACTGACGGCGTAGGATGAAATATTTAGTGATCTGTGCCCTTTTAATTGCAATCATCGGGCTGGAACAAAATAAAATCCCCGTGGACGTTGTACTGTAAAATTTAAATTGAATATAAATAGATCTTTATATTTAAAGGTCGTAAAATAGCATTATGTGAGATTAGATAAAGAGTTTACAGTTCTCGCTATAATAGTTACAAAAAAGAAAACGTAAATAGAATATCATGCTGAATTTTAGGCTAGCTTCGATCATCATTACTAAAGTCGGCACGATAAAAACAAAGTCTCGATTATCCATTATTACGTTCAATTATTATTCAAAAAATGTATTCTAACCCGCTAAATATCACAGGCTATCCATAGCATCGAGAGCCTGGATAGGTTAATTAACGTCTAATTAATAATTTAGATAACATTTCAGGCATAAAGAAAGACCCGGAATAGGCAGATTTAGCTCTTGCATAATGTATGTTTAAAAGAAAGTTTCGTATTACAAAGACATCTTCCTCTGATAAGAAGGAATTTGGTAATACTTACACCAGTCAGGACAAGTAGAGACAATACAACCAGAAACCTCATGATGGCTAGATTACACAAGAGTTAGAAGTGATGTGTCTAGATTAAGGTGTAGGTATATATACTATCATTCTCTTTTTTTTTAAAAAAAAAAAGGTGTGTAGTTCGCGTGTAACAACAGGTGGGTTTGCACATTTAAGCGAGTGACACACTTTGTGTAATTTGAATGAAATGAAATTTGGTTTAACGTCCCACCGTTCTGCTCCGACTGGGTAGATTGCAATCTGAATTAAGTATTTAATGCATATGTGTAATATGATAAAGGATGCAGTATAAATGTTACATGAAAATCTATTTCGTAATTGGATTATGTTATTAGATCATCGGACGTTGAGACCGCTAGTGTAGTAACACCAAACCAGGTAAAGTACTTACTCTATATGATAGCTATTTGTAACCCGGTGGGTTTAAACGATCATATCGATGTGTCACTGTCAGGGACAACGCTATGGGTCTGCCTGGGAATGTTCATCTAATCATTTTCGAAACGTCGTTTTCAATTGTTATCCATAGACTTCTGCTACGTCACTTACTAATTACATGCCACTTAAAGGAACAATATTCCAGGCTACAGGGCGAATATTCTAACTAAAATATATGTCGGTTCAAAATTATTAAAATCTGCATTCTTAGCGGAATCATGATCATCTAAAGATACCACTACTTTATATTGCTTTTGTTTTTAATTGGTAGTCCACGTAATTGTCTGAAGTCACATCCAGGACTTATTTTTGACGTAGGAGTTACGAATAATTGTGTGTATCATAGTCACTTTATATGAAATTAAATCGTGTACAGATATCTATTCCCGTCAGGTGCACATGAAATATTATAGATAATCACGAAAGAACTGTGATTTTCCTACAACACGTTTCGCAGATAATGAAATGGTAAATGTGAGGTAAACATAGCCATGGATTACCCATTGACCAAAAGAAGGGAGAGTTTAAATCCGCTCGATCCAACCGATGGTTCAATTTTATTTCAATAATTCGCTAGCGCGTATGGGTCTTTAGCAACTGCCTCTAGATGTATAGTTGCTAAATATTGGGTGATGTAATCTGCAGTTTGCACTGCCGAAAACACCTTAGAAATGTGTATATACATTATTATTACCAGGTACGTCAGTGGGCTCGTTTGGTGTGTGCCTGTTTAACGTCTTGCATGATCTGAACTAACAGATAAGCTCATGAACTTTACATTGATATAAACAAAGTGAGTAACTGGGACTGGTCATCCTCAGATAATTTAAAAACTAGAATATGGACATATTGTTGACATGGAATAATATAATGATAAATGGATGCTAGGGCGGGGGGGGGGGGGCATTTGTCCCTGGCAGCAACACTGCGATCAGTTCTTATTTAGAATTCAAGCTGTCAGGTGATCATTTTGCGTGGACGGCAATGGATGTCTCTCAAAAAGTAGCGAATGGACGGGCGGACGAGCAGAGGAATCCATCTTATCGGAAGGCGAGGTACACTAAATTATTCTAATAATGTCCACTGATATCAGGATTTTTATAAATATTACAAACATTCGGTTCACAGCTACCAGATCTTTCTCCATATAAATTTTTATTTATTTTTAAATTACTGATTTTTTTCTTGACCCATTACTAAGCTGCCATTAATAAACTACTTTGATAGCAATTAAAATTAATAACGCATGGGTCCTATTCGATTTTAAACTACTATCCACTCGAAGTACTAGGGGTTCCGTTACGCTACTAAGAACCATCTTATTAAATATTTAATGATCTATGAAAATTCAAGATTTCTTTGCCGTGTATCGTAATAGTAGACCCCACAGAGTATGCTGCATTTTTTATTTAGATGCCTAAGGATAAGAACCACTTTTGTTGTTGATCAAACCGATTCATTATTACTTATGAAAGAATTATGGTGCGGAATTCACGACACGATTTTAAAATGTTTAACCTAACAAGCTGCTCTTGGTTTACACAGTGGTCCCTCGGTTCATCCATCGGGAAAACACGTATTCGAATTATCAGCATTCGATGATTGTGCTATTTTTTTTATCGATGAATGTGGTTAATAAAACATCTTGCCCACGAAAATGATGTTTAAGGCATCCTTTTGTGTGCGTGTCATAATCGAGCGAACAATCGTCTTTAAGTTGTTAATGTAAACTTTCCCTTTCTGGACCCCTGTCTTATTTAATGCAAAATGTGATATATATATTATATATATATATATTATATATATATATATATATAATATATATATATATATATTATATATATATATATATATAATATATATATATATAATATATATATATATATATCTAGGGGGTCCACAAATTATATGTGGCATGGAGATTGGGGCAGACAAACTATATAAATTCTCCAGAAAGGTATGCTACTAACTGAAGCACATAGCCCAATAACCACGAAGGTCCCCTTAAGTTCAAGGTGCAATGAAGACAGAACAAAGGGAAATAATGTTGGAAGTTATTATTGGATATAATACCAATCAATCGGCGTTCTTCATTTCAATAATATACAGGAACAATATAACTATTTTGGGTTAATGTCAAAAGATTATCGAAAATTTGCTAGTGATTTCAAAGATAGCAGTACAAGATATGACAAGTCTCTAAAACAATAAAACCATAGATTCCAGTTAATCCAGGAAATACTTGGATGTTGAGCAAATTTTATTAAGACCATTTATTCCAAGCTTTTCCTAGTACATAATATATGTGCGGAACAGAAACTCCTGGGTTAACAAGGTTCTCGGAAAAGGGGTGGTAATTCCTGTTATCATTTCTTCTCTTTCTATGGGGGCGGGGTGAGGGGTACAATAAATCAAACAAAAGACACTTGACATATAACATGGCTATTTTTAAGCAGGATGGTACTTGAACAACATAAAATAATGTATTATTTCTTCTCTTTCCATGGGGCTTTACAATAAATTATACAAACGACTACTTGACATATACTTCAAATAATGTATTATTTCTTCTCTTTCTAAGGGGGGCTTTAAAATAAATTATACAAAAGACTACTTGACATATACCATGGCCGTGTTTAAGCAGGATGGTACTTTAATAACTACAAATAATGTTGTTTTGCCAACGACCCACCATGAAACACATAAAACAATAGCGCCACAAATGGCAACATATATATGAAAATATTTGAAATTTGCAAAATGAAAAGATGCCAACTCGTAGACGGCATACAACCGTAGACACAGAATAATATATTTATAAAATGACTCATCCTAATTAAAGAACAAGCCATTAATGAAACTGTTGTCCCCCTCCGAAATCCCAAAATAAATAGATGACACATATTAATTAATTGCACATTTATTTTTTTCAAAAGTATGGAGCAATCAAACTATGCATTTAGTTTCATCACTTTCTATCACATATATTTGATAAAATCAGAATATATGTCCCCAAAGCATCAACCAAAAATTGATTAGCTCTGTTTTAGCTTCAGCTCAAAATGTAAATTGTTGAACTCAGTCAAGACATTCACCTAATGAACATCTACACTAAGTTTAACAATTCTACCTCAATCCAAAGTAGAGTTGTTATGTTCCAAAGTCTTGACCAATCAAATTTATTGTGCCCCTCATCATCAACCAATCAGATTGCTTATCTCTGCTTACTGTAAGCAGAAAATGTTCACCATCGAACTCCATCAAGGCATTCACCTAATGAACGCCTACACCAAAATTGAATATACTAGCTCAGTATAAGGTGAGTTATTGTGTTCCAAAGTTTCGGCCAATCAAATTGCTTATCGCTCTGCTTACCCTGAGCAGAAAACATTCATCATCGAACCGAGTCACGGTATTGATGTATTGATGTAATGAAACTATATATTCATCACTCTCACTTAATTAGAACTAAAGTTATTGTGTCCCAAAGCATCAACCAAAGAAATTGCTTATCTCTGCTTACCCTAAGCAGAAAATGCCCATCTTCGCATTCCATGAAGGTATCAATATAATAAACACCTACACCAAGTTGGAAAATCTAGCTCAATTAGGAGGTGAGTTACTGTGCCCCAAAAAGTGTGATTGGCTTACAAACGGATGGACAGACGAACGAACCCATTTTAATAGTCCCCCACTTTCTATGCTCTTAACTGGCTTTTTTTTAATGTGCCCGTTCTAAATGTGCCCCGGCACACTGATTGAGAATCAGTGCCTTCGTCGAATGAAAATAACGACATCAATATAAGTTAAAGCAAAATATGAAAAAAAACTTAAATAATACTTGATACCTATAAATCTTGAAATTATAATATTCTGAACACATTTAATGATGTTCAAATTTTAATATAACAGTCCTGGGGCGGATTTATGAATTTTGAAAAGTGGGGGGGGGGGCGCCGCAAAATAAGGGCACTGACCGCGGAGACGGGGCACGCCGCTGAGAGGGGGGTTGGGGGCCCCCCAAAAATAATCCGTCATTTCTTTGCATCTGTAGCCGTTCCAAGAGCTATTTGGCTGATATTTTCGTCTAAACGTTCGGAAATCGTTGAAAAAGAGCCTTAAGATCGATCAAACAGCCAGTTGAAAGGCACTTTCAGTAGTAAAAAAGGGCACTGTCGAAAATTAAGGGGGGGGGGCGTGAATCTGCATCTGGAGTCAAATCAAACATAATAAATCAACCAAGAGATAGAACAAGGCGAACACAATAGCGCCTCGTGAGCTGGCGATATCCGTGCCTTTAGCAGTGGTCGACTCTCGTATATCAATTGTTGTCGGTGCTTCAGAAACTGTTAAAGTACTTAACTTGACGAAGATCGTGGGGCTAACCACTTCTGTGGTGTTTGACCCTGATGAAGTACTTAGCTTAGCGGAGATGGTGGGAGTAATCACTTCTGTGGTTGAAACAGTGGTTTCAGTAACTGATGCAGACCCTGATGAAATAATTAGCTTAGTGAACATGGTGGGAGTAATCACTTCAGTGGTTGAAACAGTGGTTTCTGTTACTGATGCAGCCCCTGATGAAGTAATTAGCTTAGCGGAGATGGTGGGAGTAATCACTTCTGTAGTTGGAACAGTGGCTCCAGTAACTGATGCAGACCCTGATGAAGTAATTAGCTTCGCGGAGATGGTGGGAGTAATCACTTCTGTAGTTGAAACAGTGGCTTCAGTAACTGATGCAGACCCTGTTGAAGTAATTAGCTTAGTGGAGATGGTGGGAGTAATCGTTTCTGTGGTTGGAACAGTGGTTTCAGGAACTGATGCAGTGGTTGGATCTGAAACAGACACAAACTAGGACAATTCAGGACTCACATATGGTCTTTATTTCATTTCAAACATTCGCTTGCGCGTAGGGGTCTTTAGCTGTGGGAGGAAACCGGAGTACCCGGGGAAAACCCACGGAGTTGGACAGGCGACCCTACGCCTTGCCACGTGCGACCGGGAATTCGAAACCACGCCAGTTGACTCAATGAAAGGCCGTATGATACAGAGCGCGCACGTTAACCATTCTGCCATCCCCCCCCCCCCCGATCTGAAACAGATGAAGCGCTTAAATAATGAAATGAAATAAGGTTTTGCGTCCTACTGTCCTGCTCCGACTGGGATAATGAAGACGGAAACACCACCGCTAGAGTCGGTAGTTGGTCTCTTTGCACAATGGGATGTGTTCACCATGTCTAAAACAGCAGTTGATGTACCAAATCTAAGGATTAAGTGACTTATGCCATTCTATGACGTTTTTAGCGAATTTTTCTTATTATTGTTTGTTTGACTAAAATGTATACTAATTTGTCAAACGTATGATTATTAGTCAAACATATTCGGATAACTTATCCGTAATCCATCAATTTGTTGCTATCATTCGATCTTCTCAAATAAAAATAAATTCTCAAGTAAATTTCTTCAATGAAATTCTCAAAGTTGAATTTTCCGCCAAACCAATAATGAAACAATAATTGCTCCCAATTTTATTATTATTTTTCAAATTGTAATATTGTCTGACCGTTCGTGTGTCCGTTCACATTCTGTTTGTGGAAACAAGAGTGGTTCACTAGTCCACCGGTTCACTAGTCTGCCGCTATAAGAAATACTATAAATGTGGGTATCAATAAATACAACCTTACCCCAAACCAAATAATAGATATCGGTGGACTAATGAACCCGTGGCATGGATCGGGTCGTAACTTCGTGGATTATGGCCACTGACTGTACGACAAACCACGGGTTTAGCTTAAAGACACTATAGAGGCCATAACATTTGTTATCCGATTTTAATCAAACTTAATATGTATGGTTATAACGTACAAATCTCTATCTAACAGTATCTTACAGGATTATGGTCTCTGACCTTACGAATAATCCCTATTTAGCTTGTAGGCCCTTCAAAGGTCACAGTTGCTATCCGATTTTGATGAAACCTAAACTATATGGTTATATACCAAAAATCTGAGTTACTTCTGATATTGACGCATGTCCGATCATAACGTCCTGAATTATAGTCCCTAATTGTACGAAAATTAGCCTGTTCTCTGCCCGTCTCTTGCAAAATGAAGCCCGACCTTGAATGGCAACCGCTTGTTTCAAATTAAAATAACATGTTTTCTAATTATAATATATTCTAATTTGAAATGAAATACATATTTTTTAAACGTATAATAATTTATTCTTTTATATATTCCTTTATTTAAAAACATTCACACTATAATGACATTTGAATTTTCAAAGCAGAAATCTTTAATTTAAAGGATTTCTAATATATTCTTTATTAAAATATTATTATCCTTTGAAAACAAAATTATTCAATCAAAAATTAACATTATCCTTTGTAAAATTACCAAATTAAATTATCCTATGAAAAATTAAATTTTACCAAATTAAATTCTCCGGAATAATTCATCAAAATAAATTATTTTTTCCAAACCGTTATACAGAAAATATAAACCAGCCCACAAGAGGTGGCTACGCGAAACCGCTGTAGCTTTTAGAAAAAATATATATATTTACGTCTGAAACAATTATTCCGAAAGAATACACGACATATACTTTAGACATTACATGTACCTGATAGTAGAGCAATAGGACATAGATGCAACCACATTCCATAAGCTTCATAGTTACAAAATTATAGTTTGCGAATCTGTAAACAAGCTAACGGCAACGCCCTAATCCCCAAATAAATAGAGAACACTCCATAATTACGTGCACGTGCATCAATAAGTCAATCACACTGATATTTTTTTCCATAACCGGGCGTTCCCTTGACAGTAGCTCTAAAGTGATGTCCTGGAGTGGGATATTTTTTACGCAAACTTAAATACCACCAAAAATGTCAACAAGTAAACCGATAGTTAAACGTTTCTATCTCGGATAGTTTGACAGGTTTGTCATACCATTTTTTACATTTATTTTTTATTTTTGACTATCAATATCAGGAGTAATGATTATTGTTTATTCAATCAAAACAATAAAAAATTACATTGGAACGCAAAAATGATTTTGTTGAATGAAAGTAACAGCGGTTAAATATGGTTATGTTTTCGTTCAATTCAGTCCATTAGTCAATTTTGTCTCATGTACGCATGCTAAATCAATAAAACGACGGCAAACTTTACACCAACCTTTTTGGTGGTATCTATCGGGGCTACATAAATGCTGTCGTTAGTACATTATCTAGTACATTTGTTTGGACTGTCCATAGAACTAATTAAAAATAATTTATGTTAACTTCGTTATGATTTATTAAGTTATTTGACATTCATTGTCTTATTTCTAGAATACAAGAAATCAAATGTTATCTGGTTAAAGAAATGCAATCTCGGTTTCAACGAAATATATAGCTTTGTATACTTGGCATAAAAGCATCATTTGATATCTTGTTGAATTATTCTACCCAAATGCGAGGTATATAATCCCGACAGAATATTACCCAAAACAGAACCCCGTGGGACACCTTCTACACGCCAGTATCTTCATACGACTTGCTTTGCTAGTGACAAAAAAAGATTGGTTTCTATAAAATCAATAATGTAAGATTTTGATAAAAAGATGACTGTCTTACTATAATAGTTCGAAAATAGAAAACTTTATTCATATTTTTTTTCTGAGCGAAGTTATCACTGTTTGAAGTTTTGACAAGATGTGGCATAAGTTGTGTTTTATCGTAGCAACGGTATTTAATCGATACTCGGCATCTGATACGGGCCCATCCCCACAATAATTTGGCCACAAGTACTCTTTTCTTCAGGTTCTTGCAGCCCTTGGGCCCTCGCCTATGAGGACCTAGGATGGAAGCCCCCCCCCCCCAATCAAGAATTGCTTCCGCCGGCCCTGTGATAGTCTATATAGGTTTGCATTGTGAATAACTGAAGCTAAAAAAGACCTGCAATAGGTATTAATGCATCTATAAAACAGATTGTGATGACATAACCAGATATACGGAAATTTGATGTTAAACAAGAATTTAGAAGGTTACGAGCGACCGTCTTAAAGTTTAACAATATACAGAGTGCACAATTATGGTTGTGTAGTGAAGTGATAGTATCGTTTGGAATTCTGACGAGAATCATCACTGTGATGTGATACTCCCAACAGACACTTTCGAATCGTTTTCTAAAAGTTCTTGTCCGATATGTAGGTTTTAATTGATTAATTATGCATTCACCAAAGACTTTCGAGGTAAAACAAAACATTTGAAAGTGATAAATAGTTTTTGTGAAGAGTTGAGCCAAAGATTGTTTTTATATTAAAGGACAAAAGGACCAACGATCGCAGATTTGAAAACATCTGGACTGTGATTACACAGCTGGTCAGGTTGGTTATTGGAGGGTGCATACGGTAGATAGATATTAAAACACGTCTAGAAAACAACTCTGTAATACCGTTTCAAAAACCTTAATGTGTGAGAATCTCCCGATTTTTATTTATTGACGTTCAATAAAGACTTCACTATACTGACGTTGTAAACTTTCAATTGTTAAAACCTGGTCTACATACGCGTGTATATAACAGCAATTCATGAAAGTACAACCGCTATACGTTATACTGTAGTCTGAATTCTACGAGCCTTGAACTCAATGACTGTTCAAACAATTTTAAACAAACTGACAGAAGCCAAAGTTACCCCGTTAATGACTAGTGTTAGTCGTACATCTGAAAAAGGTGAAGCGCTTAAGTAATGAAATGAAATAGGGTTCTGTCCAGACGGAAACACACCCTCTGGGGTCTGTAAATGGTCTTGCGCCTAAAACCGCATTAAAACAAATATAAAAATTAATTAATCATTAATTAAACTTCACTTATGAGGGTTGGGAATGTTTTCCGAGTTTGAATGCTCAACAATATGTCAAATTAAAAATTGTATTTACCTGGTTGAAGATCTACAAAAATCTGGACTTCGCAGAGAGTAAGAGGTTGGTGAAGTAAAGTTGTAATTCTGGTGTATCTAGCGGTACAATTGGTGATTGTAAGATATTGTACCAGTTCTGCTGTCTGGTGATGATAACATTCAGTATAACATTTACTGGTGCTGGTATTATTACAGGGTACTCCACCGGATAAGGTATAATTACTCAATCTGTCTTCTGGAAACGAAAAACAACACATATTTACACACAGTAGGTGACAATGCATAAGCAATCCACATAGATTTCAGTCAGTACTGACACCATTTTCGTCTTTAACATTACTCACCAAAATCGTCTCTGTTGTAGACAATCACTTCTTTAATAGCATACTTTGATTGTAGATCAACTTCCCACCAGCTGTTCCTTTCATATAGGCGAGTATGAGAGCAAGATCCTCCTTTAAAGTTTGCATTAATGTCCCCGTCAACTGCTTTGCTGGCATCTTCGGTTGAGTCGCCATATCTACCATAAAAACTGCTCTGGTATGCAGGTTTATTTTGTGCGATGTTTCTCCTCTGCCCTTTAATCACTGAAAAGAATTGACAGATACAGCAATTAAATTAATCTAGTTGCACTTCCACATATTTTCTTTTACAATGTTTTTCGCCCGACCCTTTGCACAATGATATGTGTTCACCATGTCTAAAACAGCAGTTTGATGTACCAAATCTAAGGATTAAGTGACTTATATGCCATTCCATGACTTCTTTTAACGATTTTTTTATTGATGATATGTTTGATTGACTGGAAAGTATATTAATTTGTTAAACGTATGATTATTGGCCAAACATATTCATATAACATATGCGTAATCCATCAATTTTTTTTCTCAAATATAAATAAATTCTCAAGTAAATTTCTTCAATGAAAATCTGTAAGTTAAAACTTCCGCTAAATCAATAAAGAACAATCATTGCTCCCAATTTTACTATTGTTTTGTCTGTGGAAACTGTACTGGTCACAAATTTTTCCGATTTAGACGAAACTTGAATTATAGGCGAGTATACCACGGATCTCGTATACATACGATATTGGCATGCACCGGGCCGTAACTTCGAATATCTTCGTGGTTTATGACTACTGACTGCATGACAAACCACATTCTTAGCTTAAGACACTCTAGCGGTAACAATATTGTTATCCCGTTTTAATCGAACTTAAAATGTATGGTTATAACCTACAGATCTCGATTCCTTTCCATATTGGCGCATATCTGACAGTACCCTCTTGGGTTATGGCATCTTACCATACGAATAATCCCTTTGTAGCTTATAGAAAGACCTTCAACAGGTCACAATATTTTCATCCGATATTGATGAAACTTAAAATATGTGGTTATATACCAAAGATCTGAGTTCCTTTTGATACTGACGCATGCCGGATCGTAATATCCTTGATTATGGTCCCTAATTGTACAACAATTTGCCTGTTCTCTGCCCGCTTCTTGCAAAATGTAGCCGGATCTTGAATTGCAATTGTTTGTTCTAATATATTCTAATTTGAATTGAAATATATATATATCTTTTAAAAGTATGATAATTTATAAGGTTTTTTTATATACATATATTACAACATTAAAAAATATTCAAACTATAATGACATTTGAATTTTAAAGAAAGACATCTTTAATTTAAAGACTTTCTAATACTATATTCTTGGCAACAAATTAAAATAAAATTATCCAATCAAAACAAAATTATCAATAAAAAATTAAATTATCTAATGAAAAAATAAAATTATGCAATAATCCAATGAATAAAATTATCCAATAAATTATCCAATGAAAAAAAAAATACCAAATTTTAAAATTCTCCAAAGAATAATTCACCAAAATGTATTATTATTATTATTTTTTTAAAAAATAAATATCCATTTACGCCAGAAACAATTATTCCGAAGGAAAACTCGACATAAAGTTAAGAAATTACGTACCTGATAGTAGAACATAGATGCAACCATATTCCACAAGCTTCATAGTTACAAAACCATATCATGCATTATAGTTTGCGAATCTGCAAATATATATATATATATCAGTGTTTTCTATTTATTTGAGATCAGGGCGTTGCTGGCGGCTGATTATTTATTTATATATATATATATATAAATAAATATTTATTTATATATATATATATATATATATATAAATAAATAATCAGCCGCCAGCAACGCCCTAATCTCAAATAAATAGAAAACACTGATAAATTACGTGCATCAATTCAGTCAGTCCGAATTCCGGATAGTTAAGTCTCATCAATCGCTCCGAATTGTGGTGTTCCAAGCATCGAACTGATCTTTAATAAGTTAACATATAGGGAAATGATGATCGGGCAAGTATAATTATTCCGCCTACTATAAAATTCATTACATAATTTCACTACTCATATATGGACTGTATAGTTTGCATTTTTGTTTAAAAATTTAATTCTTATCATAACTTACAGTTAACTGATATATTATTGGGTTACCAAGTGGTTACATAGGATTGAACACAATGCACTTTGTTAAATATTAATTTGATCAATAGGCTTGACAGAAGCTTCATCGCATTCACCAAGAAAATAAATGTATTCAAAATAATCATAAATTCACATTGTCGAAAATTCCAGTACTTACCTGGAGTGAGGTATATTTCACGGGTTTTCTCCGGGCCTTTCCGTTTCCTCCCACTGCCATACACCCAAACGCACAAGGGAATTATTGAAATAAAATTAAACCATACCAAGTTGTCGCGAGAACGTTAAACCCTCCCTCTCTCTCTCAGATTTACAAAAGGAGCTGGCCTATCTTACTACAATATAGTTCGAAAATACATTGAAAACTTTATTCAAATTATTTTTTTACAGAGCGACATTATTGTTTGAATTTTTGCCCATAGAATTAGTTAATCCAGACTCGGCCAAGAATCAACTTTTTAAAATTAAATCGTGTTTGAGTCCGTTTAAATCTCCACTATCTGAATAGTCTATATAGTTGATTATAGGCTTGCGTTGGGAATAAATGTCTACCTAATAGTTAACATAATAGTTGAAGCTAAAATAAAGACCTGTAATAAGCTGATTTAGCAGTCACATAATACATCTTTAAGTAAGGTGTTAAGAGAATTTTGAATTTTATGAGCGACCGTATCAAAGTTCAACAATATACGGAGTACACAATTATAGTTCTCTAGTGAATTGAAAGTATCGTTTTGAATTCTGACGAGAGCCATCACTGTGATGTGATTTATCCGACAGACAATTTCAAATATTTTCTAAAAGTTCTTGTCCGATATGTAAGTTTTAATTTATTAATTATGCATTTATTTATCAAAGACTTTCGAGATAAAACATAAGACTTGAAAGTGATAGATAGTTTTTGAGCCTAAGATTGTTTTATATTAAAGGACCAATGATCGCAGATTTGAAAACATCTGGAATGTGATTACACAGCTGGCCAGGTTGGTTATTGAAGGGTACATACGGTAGATAGGTATATAAAGCACTTCCAGAAAACAACTCTGTAAGAATCTCCTGATTTTTTCTAATGTGTTGATGATCAAAAAAGACTTCACTATATTGACTTCACGTTGTAAACTTTGAAAAATTAAAATCTAGTCTAAATCCGTGTGTATATAACAGTAATTCAAGGAAGTACAACCGTTATATGTTATAGTCTGAACTCCACGAGCCTTGTTCAGACCATCTTAAACAGACTAACAGAAGCCCAAGCTACCCCCTATTAAGGACTAGTGTTAGTCGTACAGATGGGATGGACCGTGTACAGGTTGGTGCATCTTTAACAACCGTTATTCAGCCCTGTAGGACTTTATGCAAGCACTAGACTCTGGTTATTAGAATTGAGACGTTACATGCGATTCATGAGTACAATAAACAGAGCCAGTTGTGACCTAATGAGCCACATACTCCTAAACTGCAATCAAATTCAAAGTTCAAAATTAAAATTATAGGTGTTTGCGGGTTTCGGAGGGCAAAAGAAACGAGCGTCTATTTAGTGACTATAAATGTGCGAAACTGATTTAAGGGTTGGTATAAATATAAAATTAGGTGATACAGTTGTGATAAGTTTTTACGCACCGCTTGGCTTTGTTGTTTGTGTTTTACAGGTTTATGTGGTTTCATTGGTCCCCGTTCTATTTACGGGAGTGTCAAGCGATCAGCCCTATCCATAAACTGGGAATGAGTTACGGGTTACGTGGTACTAATCACAACAACATCAGTTCCTCCAACGCTCGCTATATAATAAGTATTATTGAACGGCTAACATTTCTATTGTATAGAGTTTTTTGTTTATAATAATAAATAAAATTGCAAACTTGTTGAACTTTTGTCTTTATCTATTAAAAGCTGCAATGAAACAAATACGGGTTACGTAAGTTGCACTAATTTCAGCACGCAAAACAATAAACTGGCTATGAGTTACGGGTTGCGCGGTACTCATTTAAAACAATGAACTGGCAATGAGGTACTGTTTACTTGGTACTCATTTCAAGACACAAAACAATAAATTGTCAGAACAAAAGAATATATATAGAGACATACGGTAAATTTAGCTCATCGCTATATACCCCGATATATTCAAATTGGGGTCTGACTGCGTTGCATCAGAGTAGTTTTAGAGTTTCAGCAGATTCTTGCGTCACTCAGCTGAGCTGAGCTGAGTTCTGTACAGCATGATGGCAGTTATCTACCAAGATCACCACCACCTTGAGATATTATAAAAAATTAATGTCGCATCTTATTTAAACAGCAATTTTCGGTTTCACTAATTTTTCATTTAAACCCCTTTACCATAGAATCACATCATTTACAGATTTGCAAGTTCACATATCTACCTAAATCTAGCACGTAGATCAACCAGCGTGCTGAAAGACAGACGGGAAAAGTATGAAAATTCCGAGAAAAACCCATCAAAAATAATAATTAAATTTCAGTCTTTATTATGGTTAAATTCACATCAAATATACACCCCCGTGTTCTAAGATACACACAGATTCATAAAAACGCTATGATAAAACATTTCAGCGTCTAAAAGACGACAATGTTATACGGACCATCTCCGTGTGAAAGCTGTTCGATACGGGTTGTCGTATCCGTGTGCCGTTTCACGTATGATAAATACACACACATTGATGACGTCAAACACAAAATGCATACGAATACGCGATACGTACTAGGAATTTACGCTTGCCAAAAGTCTCTGATATATTAATAAAATGACTCAAACTAAATAAAGAAAAACCTAGATATGCACTAACTGGCTTCTATAGTGAGAAATGTTCTTAATGTGCCCGTTCCAAATTTCGCGGCACACTTATAGGAAGATCTCGCGACACACCTGTGTGTCGCAGCATACTGGTTGAGAATCAATGCATTCGTTAAATAAAAATAACGACAACAATAGAAGTTAAATCAAAATATAAAAAAAAACTTCCCAAAACACTTGATGATGTTCAAATTTTAATATAACAATCAAATCAGACATAATAAAACAACCAATAGATAGAACAAAGAGAATAAAATGGCGCCTCGTGCGCTGGCGACATCCGTGCCTTTAGCAGTGGTCGACTCTCCTATATCAATTGTTGTCGGTGCTTCAGAAACTGTTAAAGTACTTAACTTGACGAGGATCGTGGGACTAACCACTTCCGTGGTGTTTGACCCCGATGAAGTAATTAGCTTAGCGGGGATGGTGTGAGTAATCACTTCTGTGGTTGAAATAACTGATGCAGTGTTTAGATCTGAAACAGATGAAGCGCTTAAATAATGAAATGAAATAAGGTTTTGCGTCCTACTTTTCTGCTCCGACTGGGATAATGAAGACGGAAACACAACCACTAGGGTCGGTAGTTGGTCTCGCGCCTAAAACCGTATTTAACAAATACAAAAATTAATTAATCATTAATAAAACTTCACTTAGGAGGGTTGGGAATGTTTTCCGAGTTTGTATGCACAACAATATGTCAAATTAAAAACTATATTTACCTTGTTGAAGATCTCAAAAAATCTGGACTTCGCAGAGAGTAAGACCGTCGTGTAGTAAAGTTGTTATTCTGATGTATCTAGCGGTACAGTTGGTGATTGTAAGATTCTGTACCAGTTCTGCTGTCTGGTGATGATAAAATTCAGTATAACATATACTGATGCTTGTATTATTACAGGATACTCCACCGGAAAAAGTATAATTACTCAATCTGTTTTCTGGAAATGAAAAGCAACACATATGTACACACTGTGGGTGACAAGCCATAAGCAATTCACATAGATTTCAGTCCGTACTGACACCATTTTCATCATAAACATTACTCACCAAAGCCTTCTCTGTTGTAGACAATCACATCTTTAATATCATACTGTGATTGTAGATCAACTTCCCACCATCTGTTGCTTTCATTTAGGCGAGTATGAGCGCAAGATCCACCATGAAACTTCGTATTAGTGTCTCCGTCCACGGCTTTGCAAGCATCTCCGGGGAAGCCCACGGAGGTAACATAACGACTGCTCTGGTATGCAGGTTTATCTTGTGCAATGTTTCTCCTCTGCCCTTTAATCACTGGAAATAATTGACAAAAATGACAATGAAATGAAATAGGGTTATACATTGGTTGATGTATAACATGTAGACTTAACTATTTTTTAATTATTTGTGATACGTTGCTGTGATGGCTTAGTTATTAAATTTTGTCTCCTAATGATGACCTGACGCGACCTTGACAACCCTGGACCCCAATGGAAATAAGCAATCGATGTTATTTACGTCAAGCTTTATGGGCTATCCTAAGTAACATCATACATCATGACATCATACGTATCATACTTCTCATTTCTCATTCCAATCATACAATGCATCAGAACGTCTTTATTTTATATGCACAACTTAATAATATTATACTGTTGCCACTTTCCCGATCATACAATGCAGGTCATAGTTCTTAGTACATGTACTTTAATTTATTGTTGTCATGTTGTAACCTTTACTTGAAGAATAAATAAATAAATAAATAAATAAATACTGTTCAGCTCCTAAACTTAACTAATGAAGATTGACATACGCTATACAGTGTGCTATGAGGGAAATTTTGCCCGTACTACGGCCAATTCTTATATCGAATTCCAATTACCAATGTGTACACAGGGCCTTCGTTTTTGGTCCCATCCGAACGACTAGACAACTGTCTTTGTCAGGTCCTGCATCGGAAAATCAAGCTGAACGTTCTCGGTCAATACAGGGATCGAACACCCGACCTCCAGGCTAGCGAGCGGAAAAAATTAACACATAAGCGAGATCGAGATAATTTTACAGCTGTATGGACAGAATTGACTCAAATAGCGATAACATTATTCCCGCCGCACTTTCACGCGTTTTCTTTTACAATGTTTTTCGATCGACCCTTTGCACAATGGGATGTGTTCACAATTTCTAAAACAGCAGTTTGGTGTACCAAACCTAGGGATTAAATCATTAACGCGCGTGACTAATGCTTTTTAATGGCGTTTCTTCAAGATCTTTTTATTGTTGATGATTTACGGTGACCATTTCGTCTGGCAATTTTGGTACGATTTTCACGAAATTCGAACTCCACCTTCCTTACGATGCAACAGTAATATAATCAGAGTTTTTTTATGAATCAGATAACAATAATTGTTCGAGAGATAGACAGAGAACAAGCAATACCGAAAGTGATTTTTCCTACAATCAAAGGCCATAGTTCATTAAGTTACAATTTGATATGCGCAAATATCGAAAAGAATAAAGATCTTTAGGTTATAAACAAGCATTTCAGGTTTCATCAAAATCGAATTAAAATTGTGACCTCTACAGGGTCCACAACTTTGATATACCATATTTTCACACTGTTCGCGTACAAACGGCGGCCATTTTTTCTGGCTATTATGGTCCGATTTTCTCGAAATTCGAACTCAACCTTCCGTAGGGTGTAACGGTGATAGAGTCAAACGTTTTTTTTTTTAAATCATATAATAATTGTGACCTCCAGAGGGACCATAGGTGATTTTTCGGACAATCAGGGGACATAATTCAGGAAGTTACGATCCGATATGCGCAAATAACGAAAGGAACCAAAATCTTTGGGTTATAACCATGCATTTCAAGTTTCATCAAAATCAAATTAACATTGTGACCTCTAGACTACAGGCTCCACAACCATGATATACAATTTTTTAACAGTTTTCGCGTACAAACGGCGGCCATTTTGTATGGCAATTTTGGTCCGATTTTCCCGAAATTCGAACCTCAACCTTCCTTACGGTGTAACGGTAATATTATCAACCGTTTTATTAAATCAGATAATAATTGTGACCACCAGAGGGACCACAAGCTAAAATAAGGCGATTTTGCGTATAATCAGGGGCCATAATTCAGGAAGTTACGTTCCGATATGCGCAAATATCGAAAGGAACCAAGATCTTTGGGTTATAACCGTGCATTTCAAGTTTTATCAAAATCGAATTAAAAATGTGACTTCTACAGTGTCCACAACCTTGATATACCATTTTTGAACAGTATTCGCGTACAAACGGTGGCCATTTTGTATGGCAATTTTCGTCCGATTTTCCCGAAATTCGAACTCAACCTCCCTTAGGGTGTAACGGTGATATAATCAAACGGTTTTTTTTTAAATCGGATAATAATTGTGACCTCCAGAGGGACCATAGGTGATTTTTCGGACAATCAGGGGCCATAATTCAGGAAATTACATTCCGATAGGTGCAAATATCGAAAGGAACCAAGATCTTCGGGTTATAAACATGCATGTCAAGTTTCATCAAAATCGGTTCAAAATTGTGACCTCTATAGGGTCCACAAGCTAAAAACGTGATTTTTCGTACAACCAGGGGCCATAATCCATGAAGTTTTCATCCGACACATGCCAATATCGAAAGCAGCCGAGATTTTTTTTGGATAAACCTATATTTCAAGTTTCGTCAAAATCGGATAAGAATTGTGAACTGTAGAGAGTCCACAAACAATTTGTGGACGGACGGGCGACGACAATATACGTCCACATAAAAATGTGGGCGTATAATAAAATGATCAAATTTTAAAATTCTACAGTCAAAGAATAATTCACCAAACTAAATCATTTTCAACAAAAAGTTATGGAGAAAATATAAAATAACCCACATGAGCTTGGCAACGGTGTAGATCTTCTTTTTCGGAAGAAAAACTTGACATATAGTTTAGAAATTACATGTACCTGATAGTAGAACATAGATGCAACCATATTCCATAAGATTCATATTTACAAAACCATGTCATGCATTATAGTTTGCGAATCTGTAAAAATAAAAATATACATATAAATAACGAGCCGCCAGCAACGCCCCAACCCCAAAATAAACAGAAAACATGTAGGGAAATGATGATCGGGCCAGTATCATTCTACCTACTATAAAATTCATAACATGATGTCGCTGGTCATATATGGACCGTATAGTTTGCATTTTGTTCAAAGATTAATTTTTTTTCATAACTTACAGATATCTGATATTTTCCATAACCGGACTGTTCCTTGGCAGTATCTTTAAAGCAATATACAAAAAAAACCTGTTTTAAATATATAATATACTATTGGGTTATAGTGGTTACTATTTTAAGTAGGATTGAACACAATGCACTTAGTTAAATATTAATACGATCAATGGGCTTCAAAGAAGCTTCATCGCATTCGCAAAGAAAATAAATATACTCAAAATAACCATAAATTCACATTGTCGAAAATGCCACCACTTACCTAGTGTTCGAAGCTAAGTCGGTAACATTTGGGACGTAGGAACTGACACAAATTGGTCGCAACGCATATAATAATTTGATACGAATGTATTTCAACTGACTTACATTCAAGCGTTTCCGATTCACACTTATTTCAAATCAGTTATGTTCGGTGGAATATGCCAGAAGTCACAATTTGAATGGTATATGTCTAGTCTCGTTCTCCGAGTCCCTTGTTACAAATGACACTGAAACGTGTACCAATGGTAAAATATTCATTGGATATCAGAATCCCATCTTTTCCTGCTAAGATCACAACATCAATATTGATTTAAATTGACAAATAATTCGTGTTTTCAAAGTCGGAAGACTTTCGGTGATATTGAGTTGGAGACTTAGCTACTTTAAATACATGCGTGTACCACCAAAATGGTCTACATAGTTCCACACGTTTGTCACACCATTGTTTATTTTTGTTCATATAACCTGTGTCGCTGTAAGGAGTAATTATTATTGTTTATTCAACCCAAACAATAAAATTACATCAGAGCCGAAAACTCATTTCGTCGAATCAAATTAACAGCGGAAAACATGTTTTTGTTCAATTCAGTCCATTAGTCAACTTTGTTTCATGTACGAATGCTAAATCAATAAAACGTCTGCAAAAGTTACACCAACATTCGTATTTACCTGGGCTACAGAAATACCGCCGATGAAGATACTGCATTATCTGGTACATTTGTTTGGCCTGTTTATACAACTAATTAAATCTAATTTATTTTATCTTCATTGTGTTTTATTAAGTTGGTTGACATCCAATGTCTTAATTCTAGGATACTAGGACCCAAATGTTATATCGTTAAAATATTGCAATCTTGTTTTCAACAAAATGTATAATTGTGTATCCTTTGCATAAAGACAACATTGGATATATTGTTGAATTTTATTAGCCAAAGTGGTATACAAACGCAATAGAAAAGGATCCGTAGGACACCTCGTACAGGCCGTTATCTTCATATGATTTGCAACTGTTAACAGAAAATTGTTTTCTGTAAAATCAATTATCTAATATTTATATAAAGCACTGGTCGTTCTTTATAATAGATATTGTCAAATGAATATATTGAAAACTTTATTCAAATTATTTTTTTCTGAGCGACGTTATCTCTGTATGAAGTTTTAACAAGATATGGCATAAGTTTATTCTATCGTAGCAACGGTAATAGTTAATCGAGACTCGGCCAAGAATCAACTTTTTAAAATTCAATCATTAAATCGTGTTTCAGCCCGTTTAAATCTCCACCATCCGATAGTCTAATTAGTTGATCATGGGCTTAAATTGTGAATTAAAAGTGAATATAATAGTTGAAGTTAAAATAAAGATCTGCAATACACAGATTTAGCAGTCACATAAAGCATCTTTAACAAAGATTTATGTCGGTTGAAGAATATACGGAAATCAAATGTTGAAAGAGAAATTAGAATGTTATGAGTGACCTTCTTAAAGTTTAACAATATAAGGATTACACAATTATGGTTTCAAGTGAATTTCTAGTACCATTCTGAATTCTGTCGAGAGTCATCACTGTGACGTGATAATTTCGACATACACTTTCAAATATTTTCTAACAGTTCTTGTCCGATATGTAAGTTTTAATTGATTAATTATGCATTTATAAAAGACTTTCGAGATAAAACCTAAGATTTTAAGTGATATATGGCTTTTTTGATGAGTTGGTCAAACTATTACTTTTATACGCCCACATTTTCATATGGACGTATATTGTCGTCGCCCCTGTCCGTCCACAATTGTTTGTGAACACTCTACAGGTCACAATTTTTATCCGATTTCAATGGAACTTGAAATATAGGTTCATCACCCTACGACCGCGATTTCTTTCGATATTGGCATGTATCGGACTGCTACTTCATGGATTGTGGCCCCTGATTGTACTTAAAATCACGTTTTTAGCTTGTGAACACTGTAGAGGTCATAATTTTGATGAAACTTGAAATGTATGATTATAACCCCACGATCTTAGTTCATTTCGATATTTGCGCATATCGGATAGTAACTTCGTGAATTATGGCCCATGATTGTACGAAAATCGCCCTTTTTTTTAGCTGGTGGTCCCTCTGCAGGTCAAAATTATTATCCGATTTAATAAAACCGTTTGATTATATCACGTGATAGAACTTACGAAGCGAGGCCGCTGTTGAGCGAGACTTGATCACCCAGTTCCTATGCACATATCGAGTAATGATAGGTTTATAAAGGGACTGGCTGATACAGACTTCTTTTGACCTTTTTTCGGGTTACTTCCGGTCTCGGGAAGTTGATCGTCGATAAATGATAGCGGTTCAAGTTTGATTTGTTATCAATAACGGTGTTAAATGACCAATTTAATTACATCGGAAGGTGAATAATAATCAAATAAAGTCTTGTTAGCTTTAAAAATGACATGAGGTGTTAGAACTAGTGAGTATTCTGAGATGATATCAGACGATACATGGTAAATCAGTCAAAACAAAGATGGCGTCTGACTTACATTGTATTCTTGTATTAAGCAGTGGTAAGAAGTTTTATTTTAATCCCTTCAAGTGCCTGTGATAAAACATTATTAAACTGTGATAAACTGACGGGATAAGGGAGACAACTGCATTATTTTCAATGGAGGCAGACCACCATTAATTTCCCCATTGACGTCAATGTTAATTCTGGACTCTTTGCCCACCTCCAACTTTTCCCCAAATTTTGGTTGGGCGAAATGCTTTTCACCGCAGACAGAGGAACAAATGGCCATGTCTTTGCACTAAAATTTGTATCAGGTTGACCTCCAAAATTTTGAGATACACCAACGTGAAGAAGCATACTCAAAACATGTATCTATTTGCCGTACATATCACCGTAGCCAACCTCATAACCCGTTACAATTACGTCTCAAAATCATGAATATTTACCAAAACCTGGCAGAAAATATTAATTTAAACCCTCCTTGTCCATTCTAGACCAAAAGAAAAATAGGCATGCAAAAGGGGAGAAAAGAGACAGAGAGAGAACTGATAAATATAGACGAACTACAATTTAATGGTGGTCTGCCTGCAAATGTTTGCCTGTCCATTATCCACAATGAAAAATATAGTGTGATCTTTGGTGAGACAAAATGAGAAAAGTTTTTCCAATTACAAGTGTATAAAGTAGGTCAATGCATATAATTTTTGATAATTTTCTCTTGGGTTATTTCAGAGATTTCTTTGCATGGAAATACAAAAAATATAAATCCCAGAAATTCGTAAATAGCAAAAGGCGCAACTACAGTAATAGGTTGATGTGTGTGTAAAGTTTCAAAAAGATATCTTTAACGGTTTATGAGATATGCCCCGGGAACAAAATTATACACCAAAAGCTAAGTCAAACTTGTTTCTATGGAAACACAAAAATGTAAATCCCCGAATTTCCTAAATAGTAAAAGACAACTACTATATAATAAGTCGATGTGTGTACAAAGTTCAAAAAGATATCGGTTTATGAGATATCCTCCGGAAACAAAATTATACACCAAAAGCTAAGTCACATTTGATTCCATGGAAACACAAAAAATAAAAATCTCAGAAATTCCTAAACGGCAAAAGACTCAACTACTTTAATAGTTTGATGTGTGTACAAAGTTTCAGAAATATATCTAGAACGTTTTATGAGATATTCTCCGGAATCGAATTCGGGACGGATGGACGGATCACGTTTCAGTATCCCTTGCTTTGCTCTAATGTATACCCCCCCCCCCTCCTCGACAAAATCCTGGATCGGGGCCTGAGTAGTAGTAGTAGTAGTAGTAGTAGCGTGCGAAGCAATTGGTGTATTCGGACTCAGTCCAGCAGAGGTTCTGATCACTGCCATCAATGAATTAGGAAAAGAATTCAACATAGAACCCAATGTCGTAATCCATTTGTTGGTGTGGCAGATCTGGAACTAAGGAACTGGGGTCGTCGCCTGTGATATTATGGGTGATGCAGATGAAATTGTCGCCGTGAAATATGAGGGTGCAAAAGTGACTTATGGGGTTACAGAAATGGCGGAAGAAATCTCGTTGGTTTCCTCCGAGCACTCCGGTTTCCTCCCACTGCGCATGCGAATAATTGAAATAAAATTAAACCATATGTTAGTCCCGAAATGAACTAGTTTGTGTTGAGTGGACGTTAAACCCCATTTCTCTCTCTCTCTCATTAGCCCATTCGGAACAGAATAGAAGGATGGTTAACCCCAGCTTGTAGGAACTATTCCTTCTGGTCATTATGTATTGAATTATTCTAAAATAAAGTATGTAATGACCCTGATAGTTTTCTTGACATTCTATATTTTATTTGATCTTCGCCAATCGCCGAAATGAGTTGGAAATTAACAAATGAAGAGATGTTATATATTTAAAATCGAACAGAGTTGAATTCATTTGCAATTACTGTTGATTCTCTAGTTAACACATTTAATACCCTTAATCCCCACCAAAGACTGCCGCTGTCGACTGTACGGGAATTAGAAATCTGATTGGGTCCGCGAAACGACAAGACACCTATTTATGAAGGTTTCCAGGATGACATGTTTTTATTGTTTGGCTATACCTTCTGAAATATTTCGAAATGCTAAAGAATTGTCATCATACAATATAATCGAAAAACGTGGCATCATAGAATCTCAGTTTCTACGATTCCAAAGAATATGCTTTTGACTTTGATTGTCAAATGGCTATCAAAACTAATGTTGAGGCTTTCGCGTTGGTCAAGGCACCTTTGTATGATAAGCGCCTGCCACGAAATTGGGGGTACATATTTCAACAATTTGATTAAAACGCAGATCCTATTTCGTTTCTTTTTTTAAAGTTCAAAATTTCGTTTTACTTGTGTTTACTACACTAGGATCTGGAAGAGTTGTGATCATTGACGTGTTCTGCATGATGTGATGCATATGAAACGATCTGTTATGGGGAGCTTTATGCGTTTTTGCACGGAACCGTGGGTAATCCACTAGTAACCTCAATGCTAATTCATAAATTATATTCCTGACGTCATAGGATCAAAAGGCTCTCGTATGACCTCTGACGTGAACTCCCACTAGATCTTCATTTAGTATATGGCCATTGAAAGTGTAAAAAAACGAAATATAGATCTGTGTTTTAATCAGGTTTATATGTTTTACCCACACAATAACCATTCCAGCTCCAGAGTGATTTAGACTTGATCACCGACAATGGTGATTAGCGAGCGTGATTGGAACACAGCCATGCTCAATAACAGATTATGGCGGGGTATCAGATTCCATCCCAAAATAAAATTGAAAATGTCCAATAGTATAACGGATAAAAAACGCGTAAGAACGACTCTTCATTCATGGTAAAAGTGTCTCGATTTTGTTAAAAAAAAAAAAAAAGGTCCCTAACTTCAGTGCAAGTATCTATGAATCAAATAATAAGACACATGAACCATGAACCATCCCACCAGTCATCAGTTAGGCCAATTATAGGTCGTCTCTGAAAACTTGTCTATCAAAGGGTCCGTGGTCAAATAGTCTATGGCTTTGGGTAGCGAATATCATCCGTATTGTTAATATACAAATAAAAGCAATATTGTGAATCGTTACAGGGGATTTGTACGTTCCATAATTTCATAGAATCTCGTTGAAATACAACACGGGATCATATATTTGTTGTTATGCATCTTTTATTTTCCTTTTATGTACATAAATTCACATATTTATGATTTTGAGGATGTAGCTGTTCCGAACGTGTAATCCAAGCTGTATATTTTTCGTCGGACACATTCAGCACTAGTCAGTATATCGTGGAAATGAGTAAGAGATCCCAAGTGACTTTCTGCATGAGTACCCTGGTTATTCTTAATATGCTGGATAATATCATCCTAGAAAATTTTAATAGAAAATGTATAAGGAATAATAAGTGATGTAAAGTAAAGTAGAAGCCATTGTTTCCTAAAACCTTTTACTTTTTTCCCATGACCATCTGTATAATTCTAACATATTTTTACGGCGGTTTCTTGAAACGTTTGGTTTCTTTCATCCAGGTAAAACGACCACGCAGCAATTACCATTTCAGTGCATGCCGATATTTGAACCCGGGACATTCTGACTTCAATTTGCTACCGTAGTGTCTCGATGGGGTAATGGCACTGGGATATTGATAACAAGGCTCTTTTACTTAGACACAATACAATCTGATTAAAACACTGGTCCTATTTCGCTGCGTTTCTTATAGTTCAAAGTATCGTTTTACTTGTCTTCATAACTCTAGGATTTGTAAGAGTTGTTATATAGCAGGTGATCCAGTTGATGTGAGATATCCAATAAACGGCGAGTTCATGTCAACGTTGATTGATTAATCAATCTGTGACGTCATAAGGTAAAAAGTCGCTCGTATGCCCCCCCCCCCTCCTAGTACAACTGGTCAGATCTTCACGTAGTGTAAGACATCAAAAGTATTTAAAAAAAAAAAATAATAGATCGGTATTTTAATCAGATTGGACGAAATATAAATTAAAATCAATATTGATATCTACCTCCACGGTGTCTCTTGTAGCCTTATCCACGAAAGTATCAACAAGGCTCTTGTCAGCATGGATCAAATAACAGTTTCCAGTATCCCGAACTACCAACAAATGCTATAAAATAGAGTGGGGATGCTAAAGTATTTTAACAAGACATTTTGTTAGTCGAATCAAAACTTGTTTGCAATCAGAATTCAGTAATTGTTTAGATAACAAGGTACATTTCTGTGTATTTATTTGGTGTTTTCCTTCTTTTTTACCGTTGTATAGTTACGTGGATATAAATGTGCGAACATTTTTTGGTTATTTCTTTTGTATTTTCTTTTCTAGATAAAATGTTTATAATTTAGAAAAGAAATTTATCAGATATTGATAAAAAAAATAAGAGATTTTTGTTTTTCTCAAAGGTCCATTATTAGTACCCTCAAAAAATAAAATAAATGTAATTATGACTTATAAATAGCGTTTATTGTAGACTAAATTGACACAAACTTACGCTTCGACTGTGATACTCAAATTGATAACCATCATGACGATCACGGTTGCCGCTATTCCAGAAGGGAAACAACTGAGCCTATAATGTAAAGATAAGAATTTGGCCATAGATCACTAATTATTCCCCCATTCATTTTAATGTTAATTCTCGTATTTTAGACCGGATGTAACATTTCGCCATATATTAGTTGTGTAGAACGCTTTCTGCTACAGATGGAGTAACATGTGGCACACTCTTGCTCAAAAGGTTCACCATGATTGAGATTCTCAAGCTGGAAGTAGAGACAACTAAACATGCAATTTTTACGGCCCTCCTTTCAACGTAACCAACCTCGCAACTCTTGTATCCTTCCGCCTCAAAATCATGAATATTCACCAAAACCTGACAGAAAATGTATTTTCAAACCCTTTTCTTCGATTCTACACAAAAAAAGTCAACAAAAATCCCCATGGAACAGGGAAACGGGGAGAAAGAGACTAAAAATAACTTTCGCGCTACATTCCTGGGTGACTGACGGCGTAGGATGAAATATTTAGTGATCTGTGCCCTTTTAATTGCAATCATCGGGCTGGAACAAAATAAAATCCCCGTGGACGTTGTACTGTAAAATTTAAATTGAATATAAATAGATCTTTATATTTAAAGGTCGTAAAATAGCATTATGTGAGATTAGATAAAGAGTTTACAGTTCTCGCTATAATAGTTACAAAAAAGAAAACGTAAATAGAATATCATGCTGAATTTTAGGCTAGCTTCGATCATCATTACTAAAGTCGGCACGATAAAAACAAAGTCTCGATTATCCATTATTACGTTCAATTATTATTCAAAAAATGTATTCTAACCCGCTAAATATCACAGGCTATCCATAGCATCGAGAGCCTGGATAGGTTAATTAACGTCTAATTAATAATTTAGATAACATTTCAGGCATAAAGAAAGACCCGGAATAGGCAGATTTAGCTCTTGCATAATGTATGTTTAAAAGAAAGTTCCGTATTACAAAGACATCTTCGTCTGATAAGAAGGAATTTGGTAATACTTACACCAGTCAGGACAAGTAGAGACAATACAACCAGAAACCTCATGATGGCTAGATTACACAAGAGTTAGAAGTGATGTGTCTAGATTAAGGTGTAGGTATATATACTATCATTCTCTTTTTTTTTTTTTTAAAAAGGTGTGTAGTTCGCGTGTAACAACAGGTGGGTTTGCACATTTAAGCGAGTGACACACTTTGTGTAATTTGAATGAAATGAAATTTGGTTTAACGTCCCACCGTTCTGCCCCGACTGGGTAGATTGCAATCTGAATTAAGTATTTAATGAGAGAGAGAGAGAGAGAGAGAGAAATGGGGTTTAACGTCCACTCAACACAACTAGGCCACTCCGGGACTAACATATGGTTTAATTTTTATTTCAATAATTCCCTTGCGCGTAGGGGTCTTTAGGAGTGGGAGGAAACCGGAGTACCCGGAGGAAACCCACGAGGTTGAGAAGGCGCCCCTATCTCCATGCCACATACGCTCACACCAGGGCTCGAAACCACAGCCGCAAGCCAGAGGTGACCGGCCAGCTAGAGGTCGAAGCGCGGCACTCTAGACCACTAGGCCATCCCAACCCCCCAAGTATTTAATGCATATGTGTAATATGATAAAGGATGCAGTATAAATGTTACATGAAAATCTATTTCGTAATTGGATTGTGTTATTAGATCATCGGACGTTGAGACCGCTAGTGTAGTAACACCAAACCAGGTAAAGTACTTACTCTATATGATAGCTATTTGTAACCCGGTGGGTTTAAACGATCATATCGATGTGTCACTGTCAGGGATAACGCTATGGGTCTGTCTGAGAAAGTTCATCGAATCATTTTCGAAACGTAGTTTTCAATTGTTATCCATAGACGTCACTTACGTCACTTACTAATTAAATGACACTTAAAAGAATATTAAAGGAATAATATTCCAGGCTACAGGGCGAATATTCTAACTAAAATGTATGTCGGTTCAAAACTATTAAAATCTCCATTCTTAGCGGAATCATGATCATCTAAAAGATACCACTAATTTATATTGCTTTTGTTTTTAATTGATAGTCCAGGTAATTGTCTAAAGTGACACCCAGACCTTATTTTTGACTTAGAGTTACGAATAATTGTGTGTATCATAGTCACTTTATATGAAATTAAATCGTGTACAGATATCTATTCCCGTCAGGTGCACATGAAACATTATAGATAATCACGAAAGAACTGTGATTTTCCTACAACAAAAGAAGGGAGAGTTTAAATCCGCTCGATCCAACCGATGGGTCTTTAGCAACTGCCTCTAGATGTATAGTTGCTAAATATTGGGTGATGTAATCTGCAGTTTGCACTGCGAAAAACACCTTAGAAATGTGTATATACATTATTATTACCAGGTACGTCAGTGGGCTCGTTTGGTGTGTGCCTGTTTGACGTCTTGCATGATCTGAACTAACAGATAAGCTCATGAACTTTACATTGATATAAACAAAGTGAGTAACTGGGACTGGTCATCCTCAGATAATTTAAAAACTAGAATATGGACATATTGTTGACATGGAATAATATAATGATAAATGGATGCTAGGACGGGTGGGGGGCATTTGTCCCTGGCAGCAACACTGCGACCAGTTCTTATTTAGAATTCAAGCTGTCAGGGGTTCATTTTACGTGGACGGCAATGGATGTCTCTAGCGAGTGGACGGGCGGACGAGCAGAGGAATCCATCTTATCGGAAGGCGAGGTACACCAAATTATTGTAATAATGTCGACTGGTGATATCAGGATTTTTATAAATATTACAAACATTCGGTTCACAGCTACCAGATCTCTCTCCATATAATTTTTTTTTATTTTTAAATTACTGATTTTTTTCTTGACCCATTACTAAGCTGCCATTAATAAACTACTTTGATAGCAATTAAAATTAATAACGCATGGGTCCTAATCGATTTTAAACTACTATCCACTCGAAGTACTAGGGGTTCTGTTACGCTACTAAGAACCATCGTATTAAATATTTAATGATCTATGAAAATTCAAGATTTCTTTGCCGTGTATCGTAATAGTAGACCCCACAGGGTATGCTGCATTTTTCATTTAGATGCCTAAGGATAAAAACCACTTTTGTTGTTGATCAAACCGCTTCATTATTACTTTATGAAACAATTATGGTGCGGAATTCACGACACGATTTTAAAATGTTTAACCTAACAAGCTGCTCTTGGTTTACACAGTGGTCCCTCGGTTCATCCATCGGGAAAACACGTATTCGAATTATCAGCATTTGATGATTGTGCTATTTTTTTTATCGATGAATGTGGTTAATAAAACATCTTGCCCACGAAAATGGTGTTTAAGGCATCCTGTTGTGTGCATGGCATAATCGAGCGAACAAGTCGTCTTTAAATTGTGAATGTAAACTTTCCCTTTGTCTTATTTAATGCAAAATGTGATGTATATATATATATATAATATATATATATATATATCTAGGGGGTCCACAAATTATATGTGGCGTGGAGATTGGGGCAGACAACCTATATAAATTCTCCAGAAAGGTATGCTACTAACTGAAGCACATAGCCCAATAACCACGAAAGATCCCCTTAAGTGCAAGGTGCAATGAAGACAGAACAACAAAGGGAAATAACGTTGGAAGTTATTATTGGATATAATACCAATCAATCGGCGTTCTTCATTTCAATAATATACAGGAACAATATAACTATTTTGGGTTAATGTCCAAAGATTATCGAAAATTTGCTAGTGATTTCAAAGATAGCAGTACAAGATATGACAAGTCTCTAAAACAATAAAACCATAGATTCCAGTTAATCCAGGAAATACTTGGATGTTGAGCAAATTTTATTAAGACCATTTATTCCAAGCTTTTCCTAGTACATAATATATGTGCGGAACAGAAACTCCTGGGTTAACAAGGTTCTCGGAAAAGGGGTGGTAATTCCTGTTATCATTTCTTCTCTTTCTATGGGGGCGGGGTGAGGGGTACAATAAATCAAACAAAAGACACTTGACATATAACATGGCTATTTTTAAGCAGGATGGTACTTGAACAACATAAAATAATGTATTATTTCTTCTCTTTCCATGGGGCTTTACAATAAATTATACAAACGACTACTTGACATATATATACTTCAAATAATGTATTATTTCTTCTCTTTCTAAGGGGGCTTTAAAATAAATTATACAAAAGACTACTTGACATATACCATGGCCATGTTTAAGCAGGATGGTACTTTAATAACAACAAATAATGTTGTTTTGCCAACGACCCACCATGGAACACATAAAACAATAGCGCCACAAATGGCAACATATAAATATATATGAAAAATATTTGAATTTTGCAAAATGAAAAGATGCCAACTCGTAGACGGCATACAACCGTAGACACAGAATAATATATTTATAAAATGACTCAACCTAATTAAAGAACAAGCCATTAGTGAAACTGTTGTCCCCCTCCGAAATCCCAAAATAAATAGATGACACATATTAATTAATTGCACATTTTTTTCAAAAGTATGGATCAATCAAACTATGCACTAAGTTTCATCACTCTCTATCACATATATTTGATAAAATCAGAATATATGTCCCCAAAGCATCAACCAAAAATTGATTAGCTCTGTTTTAGCTTCAGCTCAAAATGTAAATCATTGAACTCAAGTTTAACAATTCTACCTCAATCCAAAGTAGAGTTGTTATGTTCCAAAGTCTTGACCAGTCAAATTGATTATCACCCCTTAGCCTAAGCAGAAAATTATCACTATCAAACTTAGTCAAGGTAATGATATAATGAATCTATATTTTGAGTTTCACCACTCTCACCTCATAATCAAATTTATTGTGCCCCTCATCATCAACCAATCAGATTGCTTATCTCTGCTTACTGTAAGCAGAAAATGTTCACCATCGAACTCCATCAAGGCATTCACCTAATGAACGCCTACACCAAAATTGAATATACTAGCTCAGTTATAAGGTGAGTTATTGTGTTCCAAAGTTTCGGCCAATCAAATTGCTTATCGCTCTGCTTACCCTGTGCAGAAAATGTTCGTTACCAGACTTAGTCAATGTATTGATGTAATGAAACTATAAACCAAGTGTCATGACCATCACTTATCGCTCTGCTTATCCTGAGCAGAAAACACTCATCATCGAACCGAGTCACGGTATTGATGTAATGAAACTTTATATTCATCACTCTCACTTAATTAGAACTAAAGTTATTGTGTCCCAAAGAATCAACCAAAGAAATTGCTTATCTCTGCTTACCCTAAGTAGAAAATGCCCATCTTCGCATTCCATGAAGGTATCAATATAATAAACACCTACACCAAGTTGGAAAATCTAGCTCAATTAGGAGGAGAGTTACTGTGCCCCAAAAAGTGTGATTGGCTTACAAACGGATGGACAGACGGACGAACCCATTTTAATAGTCCCCCACTTTTTATGCTCTTAACTGGCTTTTTTTAATGTGCCTGTTCTAAATGTGCCCCGGCACACTGATTGAGAATCAGTGCCTTCGTCGAATGAAAATAACGACGACAATATAAGTTAAAGCAAAATATGAAAAAAAACCTTAAATAATACTTGATACCTATAAATCTTGAAATTATAATATTCTGAACACATTTAATGATGTTCAAATTTTAATATAACAGTCCTGGGGCGGATTTAGATTTAGGAATTTTGAAAAGTGGGGGGGGGGGGCGCCGCAAAAGAAGGGCACTGACCGCGGAGACGGGGCACGCCGCTGAGAGGGGGGTTGGGGGCCCTAAAAAAATTATCCGTCATTTCTTTGCATCTGTAGCCGTTCCAAGAGCTATTAGGCTGATATTTTCGTCTAAACGTTCGGAAATCGTTGAAAAAGAGCCTTAAGATCCATCAAATTGCCAGTTGAAAGGCGCGTTCAGTAGTAAAAAAGGGCACTGTCGAAAATTAGGGGGCGGGGGCGTGAATCTGCATCTGGAGTCAAATCAAACATAACTAGACCTGCAAGCAGCACTGAACCGGCTTTCAGGAATCATACAGGAAGTTCATTATACCATAGCCGATCCATTGAGCTACCAAAGTATACTTTAGTTGTTTTGCTTCAGTGACACCCTCTATCATATGTAAAAGTAATATTTGCTGGCGAAAAGACCGGTCAAAATTGTAAATTATGGCAAAATTACGTCACTTCCGATGCCGAAAGAAATTTTTATAGGTGAAAAATAAGTCGAAAATTCGCAACATACAAAATACAAACTTTGTTTTATACATATCGGGCAATAAATAATCAACCTATAACCCATAAACTGAAATTAAGAAGGTATAAAATTTAAAAGTGACCCTGAGAAAATTGGCTATCATTCGACAAGGGAACATGCTAGAAGCCTTTTCTTGATATCAATATGATGGTATTGATTCAATCTTACTGCCCATTAGAGTCAGACGTTATAAAGTTAAACGAATAATAAATATAAATCCCTTCAATATAATGTTTGTTTTGATGGCTAAAAATACGTTTTTTGCAAAAATTACATTACTTCCGGAGATATTGAAAATGTTAATTTAGTTTATAGGAGTCATAAATGGCATAAGGCATCAAATGGTAAAAAAATTATAAAAATCGAATAATAATTGACACTTTTATAGACCAAAAACCTTGAAAAGTGACTTATAGAAGATCGCCTATTTCTCTGTAACCGTACAAGTTAGAAACCATTTTGTGGTATCCGTATGATCGTATGGCTTTATTCTATTCGTTGGTGGGAATCAAATATCATGATTTTAAAAATATTATAAGGCAGACTCATTTGAATAAAATATTTGTTTTTTAGGTTAAAAATACAGTTTTTGCCCAAATGACGTCATTTCCGGTCACAGTGAAAATTTAAAATTGGCTTGACCTAGTCCAAATTGGCATTAGGCATCAAATGGCAAAAAATTATTGCAAATCGAATAATAATTCACTCTTTTATAGGCAAAATAACGTGAAAAGTGATGCATGCAAAATTGCATATTTCTCGGCAACTGCTCATATTACAAACTAATTTTCGCATACATTTTCTTCGTCTGGATTATTGCTACGAGTTTATGAAAATTACAAATAAATATTTCAAAATATGAAGACGCTGAATGAATTGTAAATAACTGAATTTTACACTTTATTTTACATTTTATTCGAAATTGCCCGAAAATGAAATTGAAATTAAAAAATATGAGCTAAGGATTTTGTCCACCTTTGCAGGGTGCATCCTTTTAGTTATATCAGTTTTGAAAAAAAAATAATATTTGCTTTCAAAAAGTGGTACCGAACTGTCAAAATTGTAGTTTTTGTTAATATTACGTCACTTCCGTTGCCAACAGAAAAATTTCACCGTAACAAAAAAAATTGCAATTGTGACCACGGTGCATATGAACTTTGTTTTATACAAATCGAACAATAAATAATTTTTCTGGGTACGAAAAACTAAATTAGCCGATGGCGGCTAACGCAAATTACCGAGACAATTTTTTTTCTCATTTCTGCTCAAGTAGGATGATATTTTTAACCCTGTGTAAAATATCATCAAAAAATATTCATAAATAAAAACGGTTTTCGTAAAATAAATAATTTTTTTCAAAATATCGGACATTTTTTCGACTACTTCCGGTTTTACGATCGTTGTCATGATAGCTTTACGAAGTTCTCTGGATAATTAACTTTCTGTACCAGAAGTGTCAGAAACATCCATTGAGTAGTTTGGGAAAAAAAGATAAATTAAAGAGCGTTTCCAAAAATTTAACGATTTTTCAGTTTTTTTCAAAGTTTGAGGCCATTTTTCGACCACTTATATTATTTCAATGCTTTTCATTTTGGATTCACTATATAGACAACCGATAGGACTTTGAGTAAGAAAAGTTTAAGAAAAATCTGCGGCGTCGTTTTCGAGAAAAGGACGTCTCAGAATGTTAAAAAATCGGAAAATACTAGATTTTTGGCACACAATAATTTATTTCCTTACCATCGATATCGTATTATTTAGATACCATATGATGGTCCATTAATAGGGCTATCCAACGACACTTTAGTTCTTTTGGTCCGCTATTACCTAAGGGAGAAATCAAGTTTTTTGCAAGTGCGACAATGTTTTTAACCTTTTTTTTACATTTTTTGAATACTTCCGGTATGGTTATTATTGTCGATATAGTTTTGATAACCGGTTTAGGCACTAAAATAGCCACAGGACTCTGTAATGATATATTACATTATCTGATCAGATAAAATGCCCCTGAGAAATCCTAGGTTCAAAAGTGCCAAAAATGCAAAAAATTTAAAATATCAAAAATTAAATTTCAATAACTACATACATATTATACATCGTTAGAATCGTAATTAGGTCAGCGATCTGAATATACAATTTTTTTTTGAAAATCTCTTAAAATAAAAAAATAGCAGAGCATTTTCCAAAATTTCACGATTTTTCGACTTTTTTCGATTTTCAGTCCGTTATTTCACCTTTTCCAGATATTTCAAAGTCGTAATGGAATGTTTCGTACACAAGATTACTGCAAGGTCTCTCGATAGAGAAAGTTTCATAAAAAACTGTGGAGCAGTTTTCGAGATACAGGCATCTAAAAACGCTCCAAATCAGAAAATACTTGATTTTCAGCGAGCCATATTTTGCTTCCTGCTGATCGTATCCGTACGAATTGGGTATCATTCAGTGGTCCAATTACCGCCCGACCAAATGATACCTTAATTTGTTTAATCCGTTGATATCGGACGGAAAAATCGTGTTTTTACCCAAAACACCCATTTTTCACTTTTTTTTCAAAATATCGCATAGTATTTCGACTACTTCCGGTTTACGGATTGTTGTTGAAATTGCTTTAAACGGTGGTTTGACCATATTACTTCATGTTCCAGGAATTTCAGAAACGTCGATCTGGCCGTAAAACGAAACTTAAGCTCACAAAATGTGAAGAAAATTCGAAAAAAATCGAAAAATAAAGGGCGATAACTCTGAATGAAACTTATATTACTGGAACCGGATTGCCTTCAGGTATCCAAAAATGTAGGTCAAATTTTAAAATTTTGAAAAATAACAAAAAATGTGTCTTAAACAACATATTTTCATTTTTCGAACGCTAGAAGTCAGCGGCGAAGTTTCGAAATTGCAAAATTTTCAACTGCTATCGTCCGAGAAAAGACTCAGGGTTTCCAAAAATGTAATTTGTATGAAAATAGATACAGAATTGACGAATCTACGGCCGTTTTTTAAATATTTGGCACCGCACGAAATTCGGCCACTTCCGGTCTGCGCAGAAGTTTCAAATACAGTGGAAGGGATAGCCATCATATGGTTTCCTAATAGAAAATTATGTCCCAGATCTGTATCTGTTACAGACACTGAGAAATAGGCTCCCCCGAAAAATAAAATAATAATAATAAATAACTAGACCTGCAAGCAGCACTGAACCGGCTTTCAGGAATCATACAGGAAGTTTATTATACCATAGCCGATCCATTGAGCTACCAAACTATACTTTAGTTGTTTTGCTTCATTGACACCCTCTATCATATGTAAAAGTAATATTTGCTGGCGAAAAGACCGGTCAAAATTGTAAATTATGGCAAAATTACCTCACTTCCGGTGCCGAAAGAAATTTTTATAGGTGAAAAATAAGTCGAAAATTCGCAGCATACAAAATACAAACTTTGTTTTATACATATCGGGCAATAAATAATTAACCTATAACCCATAAACTGAAATTAAGAAGGTAAAAAACTTAAAAGTGACCCTGGGAAAATTGGTTATTATCCGACAAGGGAACATGCTAGAAGCCTTTTCTTGATATCAATATGATGGTATTGATTCAATCTTACTGCCCATTAGAGTCAGACGTTATAAAGTTAAACGAATAATGAATATAAATAACTTCAAAAAAATGTTTGTTTTGAAGGCTAAAAATACGTTTTTTGCAAAAATTACATTACTTCCGGTGATATTGAAAATGTTAACTTGGTTCATAGAAGTCATAAATGGCATAAGGCATCAAATGGTAAAAAAATTATAAAAATCGAATAATAATTGACACTCTTATAGACCAAAAACCTCGAAAAGTGACTTATAGAAGATCGCCTATTTCTCTGTAACCGTACAAGTTAGAAACCATTTTGTGGTATCTGTATGGTCGTATGGCTTCATTCTATTCGTTGATGGGAATCAAATATCATAATTTAAAAAATATTATAAGGGAGACTGATTTGAATAAAATATTAGTTTTTTGGGTTAAAAATACAGTTTTTGCCCAAATGACGTCATTTCCGGTAACAGTGAAAATGTAAAATTGGCTTGACCTAGTCCAAATTGGCATTAGGCATCAAATGGAAAAAAAATATTGCAAATCGAATAATAATTCACTCTTGTATAGGCATAATAACGTGAAAAGTGATGCATGCAAAATTGCATATTTCTCGGCAACTGCTCATATTACAAACTAATTTTCGCATACATTCTCTTCGTCTGGATTATTGCTACGAGTTTATGAAAATTACAAATAAATATTTCAAAATATGAAGACGCTGAATGAATTGTAAATAACTGAATTTTACACTTTATTTTACATTTTATTCGAAATTGCCCGAAAATGAAATTGAAATTTAAAAATATGAGCTAAGGATTTTGTGCCCCTTTGCAGGGTGCATCCTTTTAGTTATATCAGTTTTGAAAAAAAATAATATTTGCTTTCAAAAAGAGGTACCGAACTGTCAAAATTGTAGTTTTTGTTAATATTACGTCACTTCCGTTGCCGACAGGAAAATTTCACCGTAACAAAAAAAATTACAATTGGGACCACGGAGCATATGAACTTTGTTTTATGCAAATCGAACAATAAATAATTTTTCTGGGTACGAAAAACTAAATTAGCCGATGGCGGCTAACGCAAATTACCGAGACAATTTTTTTTCTCATTTCTGCTCAAGTACGATGATATTTTAACCCTGTGTAAAATATCATCAAAAAATATTCATAAATAAAAAAGATTTTCGTAAAACAATTAATTTTTTTCAAAATATCGGACATTTTTTCGACTACTTCCGGTTTTACGATCGTTGTTGTGATAGCTTTACGAAGTTCTTTGGATACTTAACTTTCTGTACCAGAAGTGTCAGAAACATCCATTGAGCAGTTTTTGAAAAAAAGATAAATTAAAGAGCGTTTACAAAAATTTAACGATTTTTCAATTTTTTTCAAAGTTTGATGCCATTTTTAGACCACCTATATTATTTCAATGCTTTTCATTTTGGATTCACTATATAGACAACCGATAGGACTTTGAGTAAGAAAAGTTTAAGAAAAATCTGCGGCGTCGTTTTCGAGAAAAGGGTGTCTCAGAATGTTAAAAAATCGGAAAATACTAGATTTTTGGCATACAATAATTTATTTCCTTACCATCGATATCGTATTATTTAGATACCATATGATGGTCCATTAATAGGGCTATCCAACGACACTTTAGTTCTTTTGGTCCGCTATTACCTAAGGGAGAAATCAAGTTTTTCGCAAGTGCGACAATGTTTTTAACATTTTTTTTTCATTTTTTGAATACTTCCGGTATGGTTATTATTGTCGGTATAGTTTTAATAACCGGTTTGGGCACTAAGATAGCCACAGGGCTCTGTAATGATATATTACATTATCTGATCAGATAAAATTCCCCTGAGAAATCCTAGGTTCAAAAGTGCCAAAAATGCCAAAAATTTAAAATATGGAAAATTAAATTTAAATAACTACATACATATTATACATCGTTAGAATCGTAATTAGGTCAGCTATCTGAATATACAATCTTTTTTTGAAAATCTCTGAAAATAAAAAAATAGCAGAGCATTTTCCAAAATTTCACGATTTTTCGACTTTTTTCGATTTTCAGTCCGTTATTTCACCTATTCCAGATATTTCAAAGTCTTATTGGATGGCTTCATGCAAAATAACTCCGAAAGGACTCTCGATAGAAAAAATTACAAAAAAAGTTGCGGTTAAGTTTTCGAGATACAGGCGTTCAAAAACGCTCAAAATCAGAAAATACTTGATTTTCAGCGTGCCATATTTTGCTGCCTGCTCATAGTATCCGTACGAGTTGGGTATCATACGATAGCACAATCCTAGTGCAGTCCAATGGTACCCTAATTTCTTTAATCCATTGATATCGGGCGGAGAAATCGCGTTTTTCCACAAAATATCCATTTTTTGCATTTTTTTCAAAATATTGCACATTATTTCGACCACTTCCGGTTTAAGGATTCTTGTCGAAATTGCTTTATACGTTGGTATTGGACTATAACTTCATGTTCCAGAAGTTTCAGAAACGTCAATTCTACCATAAAACGAAACCCGAGCTGATAAAATGGGAAGAAAATTCGAAAAAAATCGAAAAATAAAGGGCGATAACTCGGAATGAAACTTATATTACTGGAATCGGATGGACTTCAGGTATCCAAAAATGTAGGTCAAATTTGAACATTTTGAAAAATGACAAAAATTGTCTCGTAAACAAAATGTTTTCAATTTTGGAACGATAAAAGTCATAGACGAATGTTCGAAATTGAAAAATGTGAGATAGCCATTGTCTCAGAAAAGATTCAGGGATTCCAAAAATGTAATTTGTTTGAAAATGGGTAAAGAATTGACGAAACTATGGCCGATTTTCAATTTTTAGACAACGTCCAAAGTTCGGTCACTTCCGGTATGCGCAGAAATTTCACAAATATTTTATCAAGTAGCCACCACATGGTTTCCCAATAGAAAATCTAATTCTAGATCGATATCTGTTTTCGATCATGGAGATCTAGGCCCCCGCGGTAAATAATAATAATAATAATAATAACTAGATCTGCTACTGTCCCATGCAGATATGAAAGCTTTCATATTCATCGTCACGTGTCATTGATTGTATCAAGTATCCTAAATAAAAGGATAAGAAGAAAAAATTATTAAAATTGGTCAAAAACTCGCGAAGTTACAAGTCTAAATATAGTATGAAACATTGCACCCAGGCATAACAATAATCTGAAAACTAAAGGGAAATAACTGAAACTTGTATTACTGTAATGAGACGGATGAGAAAATGAAATGAAAATGGCGGGAAAAAAAATAAAAATGGCAGGTTGGACAGGCGACCTTACTCCTTGTCACGTACAACCGGGCATTCGAAAACACGCTAGTTAACTCAATGACAGGCGCGCGTGCTAACCATTCAGCCACCCAACCCCCCTTTGAAATCAGACACGTGCAATATGTCATATAGGAAGAATAAGAAGTCGCTCACAACAAAATGGTAAATTAATGAGTTTAGGTCAAAAGGTTGAGCTACTGTTTTAGAGTACTTAATAGTTTTAAAGAGACACGTTAAGGGTTGTTCATAGTTAAATGAAAGTTTAATTTTAAATAAGACCAATAAAATTAGGATTTAATAGTGCCAGACTAATATTTCCAATATGTTTGGTTATAAGTAGGAAATCGTGACGACTTCTTAAGCATGTTTTAAACAAAGGATCATGTTTGTTTAAACAAGAATGGCACTCTGCAATAAAAAAACTGGCCAAAGCAAGATTTCTATGCAGAAATTAAATAATTGCTAGAACCAGAAAAATATTTATCCACTATAATAAATAAGCAACATAGAGAAAATGAAATGAAATTGAATGGGGTTTAACGTCCGACAGTTCTGCTCCTAAAATGGGCTAATGAAGACGGGCATATGCCATAAAGTGTGCAATGAGGGACATTTTACCCGGGCAGCGGCGGTTACGGCCTACGAGGTTGGACAGGCGACCATACTCCTTGTCACGTACAACCAAGAAATCGAAACAACGCCAGTTGACTCAATGACAGACGTTATGATACAGAGCGCACGTGCTAACCATTCAACCACGCAACCTCCCTAAAATCGGCAAATTGCTGACCTACAGCGAGAAACATTTCAACCGGGCCAAATTTTCTATTGTAACAGTTTAATTTGCACGGTACCTTTAGTTATCAACCGAATATTACAAAACTTTTAAAAATAAGCTCCCCCTGACCAGCTTAAGCGTTCGCAATAAACGTTTGCCCCTTAAAATCGGCAAATTGCTGACTTTAAAGTGAGAAACATTACAACCGGGCGAAATTTTCTGTTTTATCACTTTTAGAGTACCTTTGATTACCAACCGATTATTACAAAACTTTAAAAATAAAAGAGAAAGAGAGAAATGCGGCCTAATGTCCATTCGACACAAACTAGGTCGAAATTTTCTGTTTTAACAGTTTAATGTGCACGGTACTTTAATTACCAACCGATTATTACAAAACTTTTGAAAATAAACTCCAACTGACCAGCTTAATCGTATGCAATAAACGTTTTCGCCTGAATTGAAAGTTCTGCACGGAGAAAGTTCATCTCGATTTCCCGGCGTGGTTCCCCTTGTCAGTGAGGCAGAACGGAGGGCCTGACAAGCACAGCTGTCTAGTCATTCGGATGGGACGAAAAACCAAGGTCTCGTGTACACATTGGAGTGCACGTAAAATATCCCTAAGCAGCTGGAATTCGATACTATTGAATAAGCTCTATACGATGACTAAATGTGTAGATTGTAGTCACCCACACTGCATGTTTCGCTTAACAATGAAAGGGTGCCGTTTTCAATGTTCGATCCTTTTGTTCTTCTACTCCTGATATGTTGGACTGTTGATCGTTGGTTTCATATAAAAGACTACCAATAAGACTCTTTGTAGAAGAAGTTCCCTAAAAATATTATGTTGACTTTACGAGAAAGACCTCTAAACATGCTCTAAATTGTAAAAATACGACTTTTTGGATTTTCAATCTCTTTTTTCGGCTATCCCTGATATTTAGAAAAAATAATACAATGATTTCACACAGCAGGCTAGCTATTAGACTCTGTATTGACAAAAGTTTCACCGCCCTCGCTTCATTATAACCGAAGTTATCGTGCCCTAAAGAATCAACAAATCAGCATGCTTATCTCTGCTTACCCTAAGCAGAAAATGCTCATCTTTAAACTCAATCATAACATTGACCTAGTGAACGTCTACACCAAGTTTGAATATTCTAGCTTAATTAGAAGGAGAATAATTGTGTTCCAAAGTCCCGACCCTTCAAATTGCTTCTATTTTTCATTTTCAATTCAAAATGGTGACCATCACGTGACCGAAATCAAAATTCTATTCGCGACATTTTTTAGGCCTTCCATCAAGGATTCAGAAAATATAACTCCCGAGTCTGTAAGTAAAATAGCAAAAAAGCCTTATTGATTTTTCACTTTTAAATATGGCGGCACTTCCGGTTCGATCGACAAACTCCATATTTTGCGTACAAATCAGTAATTACTTATCTAGTATCCAAAAAAAAAATCAGGTCATTCTGACCTATATTTCGACGATTTTTTTGAAAATTTCGATCCTTAATTTCGTCAAGGGGAGATAATTTAGAAAATTTCTAATTATATTTTTGAAGTCACGTCGGTAAGATCTAGTTAGATACTAAATTTCATGAAAATCGTACAACTATTAAAGAAGTTGTCAAATTGGTCTAAACTTCCGGTTCGAAATCACAGCGACGAATTTTCGAAATTCGAAAATCTGAAACTGCAGATTTATAGTAATTGTCTCAAGGTACTCAAAGAAAAAAGATTTAGTAAAATAGGTCAAATAGTCACAAAGTTACAGCATTGTAGGTCAAATGCATTCGTTCGTAAAATTCGGTGATTTCGGATACGTAAAACGTTTTGAAAATATATTTAATAAACAGCCACCACCCATTTTTGGGGGGATAGGTAAAAGTTTCAGAACGATCCTATGGTTAGATTCTGAGAAATCCGATTTGTGGATAAAACACAAAAAAAAAAATAATAATAATACTAGATCTGCTACTGTCGCATGCAGATATGAAAGCTTTCATATTCATCGTCACGTGTCATCGATTATATCAAGTATCTCAAATAAAAGGATAAGAATAACAAACTATCAAAATTGGTCAAAAACTCGCGAAGTTACAAGTCTAAATATAGCATGAAACATTGAGTAATCTGAAAACTAAAGGGAAATAACTGATACTTGTGTTGCTGTAATCGGGATGACTTCCGATTTCAAAACTTTCAGAAAAATGAAATGAAAATGGTAAGAAAACATCGAAAAATTAAATGAGATAACTTTGAACAAAATTAATACTTTTTGAATCAGGTTGAACTCAACTGTTTGAATATGTACGTTAAATATGTAGATTTGGAAAATTATAAAGACATAATATCAAAATCGGTCAAAAACTCACAAAGTTACAAATTTAAATGTAGTGAGAAACATTGCACCCGGGCAAAAAAATAATCTTTAAACTAAAGGGAAATAACTGAAACGTGTATAGCTGTAATCGGGCTTCCAAGATATGTTATATAATTATGGTTTCCAATATGTTTGGTTATAAGTAGGAAATCGTGACGACTTCTTAAGCATGTTTTAAACAAAGGGTCATAGACTGCAATATACAAGAATGGCACTCTGCAATAAAAAAAAAACTGGCCAGAGATTTCTATGCAGAAATTAAAAGATAGGCTGGCACTGCCAGGCAGGATACGCCCACATTTTCGAGAGATGGATAGAGAACAAACAATACGGAAAGTGATTTTTCCTACATCATTAAGTCCTGTATTTCATACTGTATTGGGAGCAGCCATTTTGTTGGTCAGTTCCAGTCTGATATTCATGAAATTCGAAGTCGACAATGATTATGGTGTGACGGTACACAACCTAGAAATGTGACTTTTCGTCAAAATCGGATAAGAATTGTGACCTGTACAGAGTCAACAACCATGATATACCATATCTTTACACTATTCGCGTACAAACGGCGACCATTTCTTCCGGCAATTTTGGTACCATTTTCACGAAATTCGAATAATTCAGGAAGTTACGATCCGATATGCGCAAATACCGAAAGGAACCAAGATCTTTGGGTTATAACCATGCATTTCAAGTTTCATCAAAATCGAATTAAAATTGTGACCTTTACAGGGTCCACAACCTTGATATACCATTTTTTAACAGTATTCACGTACAAACGGTGGCCATTTTGTATGGCAATTTTGGTCTGATTTTCCCGAAATTCGAACTCAACCTTCCTTACGGTGTAACGGTAATATAATCAAACGTTTTTTTAAATCGGATAATAATTGTGACCTCCAAGCTAAAAAAAAAGGCGATTTTGCGTATAATCAGGGGCCATAATTCCGGAAGTTACGATCCGATATGCGCAAATATCGAAAAGAAGCAAGATCTTTGGGTTATAACCTTGAATTTCAAGTTTCATCACAATCGAATCAAAATTGTGACCTCCACAGGGTCCACAACCTTGATATACCATTTTTTAACAGTATTCGCGTACAAACGGCGGCCATTTTGTATGGCAATTTTCGTCCGATTTTCCCGAAATTCGAACTCAACCTTCCTTAGGGTGTAACGGTGATATAATCAAACGTTTTTTTAAATCGAATAATAATTGTGATCTCCAAGCTAAAAAAAAGGCGATTTTGCGTATAATCAGGGGCCATAATTCAGGAAGTTACGATCCGATATGCGCAAATATCGAAAGGAAGCAAGATCTTTGGGTTATAACCATGAATTTCAAGTTTCATCAAAATCGAATCAAAATTGTGACCTCCACAGGGTCCACAACCTTGATATACCATTTTTTAACAGTATTCGCGTACTAACGGCGGCCATTTTGTATGGCAATTTTCGTCCGATTTTCCCGAAATTCGAACTCAACCTTCCTTAGGGTGTAACGGTGATATAATCAAACGGTTTTTTAAATCGAATAATAATTGTGACCTCCAGAGGGACCACAAGCTAAAAAGGGTGATTTTTCGGACAATCAGGGGCCATAATTCAGGAAATTACATTCCGATAGCCGCAAATATCGAAAGGAACCAAGATCTTTGGGTTACAAACATGCATGTCAAGTTTCATCAAAATCGGTTCAAAATTGTGACCTCTATAGGGTCCACAAGCTAAAAACGTGATTTTTCGTACAATCAGGGGCCATAATCCATGAAGTTTTGATCCGATACATGCCAATATCGAAAGGAACCGAGATCTTTTGGGGATAAACCTATATTTCAAGTTTCGTCAAAATCGGATAAGAATTGTGACCTGTAGAGAGTCCACAAACAAATTGTGGACGGACGGATGTCCGGACGGACGGACGGACGTCCGGACGGACAGGGGCGTCGACATAATACGTCCACATGAAAATGTGGGCGTATAATAATTGCTAGAACCAGAAAAATATTTATCCACTATAATAAATAAGCAACATAGAGAAAATGAAATGAAATTGAATGGGGTTTAACGTCCTACTGTTCTGCTCCTACAATGGGCTAATGAAGACGGGCATACGCATAAAGTGTGCAATGAGGGAAATTTTACCCGGGCAGCGGCGTTGCGGCCTACGAGGTTGGTAAGGCGACCATACTCCTTGTCACGTACAACCAAGAAATCGAAACAAGGCCAGTTGACTCAATGACAGACGTTATGATACAGAGCGCATGTGCTAACCATTCAGCCACGCAACCTCCCTAAAATCGGCAAATTGCTGACCTACAGCGAGAAACATTTCAACCGGGCCAAATTTTCTATTTTAACAGTTTAATTTGCACGGTACCTTTAGTTATCAACCGAATATTACAAAACTTTTAAAAATAAGCTCCCCCTGACCAGCTTAATCGTTCGCAATAAACGTTTGCCCCTTAAAATCGACAAATTGCTGAATTTAAAGTGAGAAACATTACAACCGGGCCAAATTTTCTGTTTTATCACTTTAACAGTACCTTTGATTACCAACCGATTATTACAAAACTTTAAAAAGAGAAAGAGAGAAATGCGGCCTAACGTCCATTCGACACAAACTAGGTCATTTCGGGACTAACATATGTTTTTTAATTTTATTTAAAAACTCCCCTTGCACGTACTGGTCTTTAGCCGTTGGGAGGAAACCGAAGAACACGGAGAAAACCCACGAGGTTGGACATCATACACCATGTCACGTGCAACCTGGAGATCCAAACGACGCCCGTTGACTCAATGACAAAGGTTACGATACAGCGAGCACATGCTAACCATTCAGCCATCCAGCCTCTCTGAATTCGGAAAATTGCTGACTTATAGCAAGAAACATTTCAACCGGGCGAAATTTTCTGTTTTAACAGTTTAATGTGCACGGTACTTTAATTACCAACCGATTATTACAAAACTTTTGAAAATAAGCTCCAACTGACCAGCTTAATCGTATGCAATAAACGTTTTGCCTGAATTGAAAGTTCTGCACAGAGAAAGTTCATCTCGATTTCCCGGCGTGGTTCCCTTGTCAGTAAGGCAGAACGGAGGGCCTGACAAGCACAGCTGTCTAGTCCTTCGGATGGGACGAAAAACCAAGGTCCCGTGTACACATTGGAGTGCACGTAAAATATCCCTAAGCAGTTGGAATTCGATACTGTTGAATAAGCTCTATACGATGACTAAATGCGTAGATTGTAGTCACCCACACTTCATGTTTCGCTCAACAATGAAAGGATGCCGTTTTCAATGTTCGATCCTTTTGTTCTTCTACTCCTGATATGTTGGACTGTTGATCGATGGTTTCATATAAAAAACTACCAATAAGACTCTTTGTAGAAGAAGTTCCCAAAAAATAGTATGTTGACTTTACGAGAAAGACCTCTAAACATGCTCCAAATTGTAAAAATACGACTTTTTGGATTTTCAATCTCTTTTTTTCGGCTATCCCTGATATTTAAAAAAAATGATACAATCATTTCACACAACAGGCTACCCATTAGACTCTCTATTGACAAAAGTTTCACCGCCCTCCCTTCATTATAACCGAAGTTATCGTGCCCTAAAGAATCAACAAATCAGCATGCTTATCTCTGCTCACCCTAAGCAGAAAATGCTCATCTTTGAACTCAATCATAACATTGACCTAGTGAACGTCTACACCAAGTTTGAACATTCTAGCTTAATTAGAAGGAGAGTTATTGTGTTCCGAAGTCCGGGCCTTTCAAATTGCTTCTATTTTTCATTTTCAATTCAAAATTGTGACCATCACATGACCGAAATCAAAATTCTGATCCGATAGATTTTTTGGCATTCCTTCAAGGATTCCGAAAATATAACTCCCGAGTCTGTAAGTAAAATAGCAAAAAAGCCTTTTTGATTTTTCACGTTTAAAGATGGTGGCACTTCCGGTTCGATCGACAAACTCCATATTTTGTGTACGAATCAGCAATTCCTTGTCTAGTATCGAAAAAAAAAATTAGGTCATTCTGACCTATATTTCGACGATTTTTTTGAAAACTTTGATCCTTAATTTCACCAAGGGGAGATAATTTAGAAAATTTCTAATTATATTTTTGAAGTCACATCGGTAAGATCTACTTGTATACTAAATTTCATGAAAATCGTACAACTATTAAAGAAGTTGTCAAATTGGTCTAAACTTCCGGTTCGAAATCACAGCAACGAATTTTCGAAATTCGAAAATGTGAAACTGCAGATGAAAATGATTTTTTTCAAGGTATTCAAAGAAAAAAGAATTAGTAAAATCGGTCAAAAATAACAAAGTTACGACTATGCATTGTCAATTTTTTCGTTCGTAAAATTCGGTGATTTCGGATTCGTAAAACGTTTTGAAAATATATTTAAACAACGTTCGCACCCCATTTTTGGGGGGGTAGGTCAAAATTTCAGAAAGATCCCATGGTTAGATTCTGAGAAATCCGATTTGCAGAAAATACACAAAAAAAAAATAACTAGATCTGCTACTGTCCCATGCAGATATGAAAGCTTTCATATTCATCGTCACGTATCATTGATTGTATCAAGTATCCTAAATAAAAGGATAAGAAGAAAAAATTATCAAAATTGGTCAAAAACTCGCGAAGTTACAAGTCTAAATATAGTATGAAACATTGCACCCAGGCATAACAATAATCTGAAAACTAAAGGGAAATAACTGAAACTTGTATTACTGTAATGAGACGGATGAGAAAATGAAATGAAAATGGCGGGAAAAAAAAATAAAAATGTCAGGTTGGACAGGCGACCTTACTCCTTGTCACGTACAACCGGGCATTCGAAAACACGCTAGTTAACTCAATGACAGGCGCGCGTGCTAGCCATTCAGCCATCCAACCCCCCTTTGAAATCCGACACGTGCAATATGTCATATAGGAAGAATAAGAAGTCGCTCACAACAAAATGGTAAATTAATGAGTTTAGGTCAAAAGGTTGAGCTACTATTTTAGAGTACTTTATAGTTTTAAAGAGACACGTTAAGGGTTGTTCATAGTTAAATGAAAGTTTAATTTTAAATAAGACCAATAAAATTAGGATTTAATAATGCCCGACAAATATTTCCAATATGTTTGGTTATAAGTAGGAAATCATGACGACTTCTTAAGCATGTTTTAAACAAAGGATCATAGACTGAATTATACAAGAATGGCACTCTGCAATAAAAAAAACTGGCCAAAGCAAGATTTCTATGCAGAAATTAAATAATTGCTAGAACCAGAAAAATATTTATCCACTACAATAAATAAGCAACATAGAGAAAATGAAATGAAATTGAATGGGGTTTAACGTCCTACTGTTCTGTTCCTAAAATGGGCTAATGAAGACTGGCATATGCCATAAAGTGTGCAATGAGGGAAATTTTACCCGGGCAGCGGCGTTACGGCCTACGAGGTTGGACAGGCGACCATACTCCTTGTCACGTACAACCAAGAAATCGAAACAACGCCAGTTGACTCAATGACAGACGTTTTGATACAGAGCGCACGTGCTAACCATTCAGCCACGCAACCTCCCCAAAATCGGCAAATTGCTGACCTACAGCGAGAAACATTTCAACCGGCCCAAATTTTCTATTTGAACAGTTTAATTTGCATGGTACCTTTAGTTATCAACCGAATATTACAAAACTTTTAAAAATAAGCTCCCCCTGACCAGCTTAAGCGTTCGCAATAAACGTTTGCCCCTTAAAATCTGCAAACTGCTGACCTTAAAGTGAGAAACATTACAACCGGGCGAAATTTTCTGTTTTATCACTTTTACAGTACCTTTGATTAACAACCGATTATTACAAAACTTTAAAAATAAAAGAGAAAGAGAGAAATGCGGCCTAATGTCCATTCGACACAAACTAGGTCATTTTGTGACTAACATATGTTTTTTAATTTTATTTAAAAACTCCCCTTGCGCTTACTGGTCTTTAGCCTTTGGGAGGAAACCGAAGGACACGGAGAAAACCCACGAGGTTGGACATCATACTTCATGTCACGTGCAACCTGGAGATCGAAACGACGCTCGTTGACTCAATGACAGACGTTACGATACAGCGCGCAGATGCTAACCATTCAGCCTCCCTGAATTCGGAAAATTGCTGACTTATAGCAAGAAACATTTCAACCGGGCGAAATTTTCTGTTTTAACAGTTTAATGTGCACGGTACTTTAATTGCCAACCGATTATTACAACTGACCAGCTTAATCGTGTGCAATAAACGTTTGGCCTGAATTGAAAGTTCTGCACGGAGAAAGTTCATCTTGATTTCCCGGCGTGGTTCCCCGTTGTCAGTGAGGCAGAACGGAGGGCCTGACAAGCACAGCTGTCTAGTCGTTCGGATGGGATGAAACACCAAGGTCCCGTGTACACATTGGAGTGCACGTAAAATATCCCTAAGCAGTTGGAATTCGATACTGTTGAATAAGCTCTATACGATGACTAAATGTGTAGATTGTAGTCACCCACACTGCATGTTTCGCTTAACAATGAAAGGGTGCCGTTTTCAATTTTCGATCCTTTTGTTCTTCTACTCCAGATATGTTGGACTGTTGATCGATGGTTTCATATAAAAGACTACCAATAAGACTCTTTGTAGAAGAAGTTCCCAAAAAATATTATGTTGACTTTACGAGAAAGACCTCTAAACATGCTCCAAATTGTAAAAATACGACTTTTTGGATTTTCAATCTCTTTTTTTCGGCTATCCCTGATATTTAAAAAAAATGATACAATGATTTCAAACAACAGGCTAGCTATTAGACTCTCTATTGACAAAAGTTTCATCGCCCTCCCTTCATTATAACCGAAGTTATCGTGCCCTAAAGAATCAACAAATCAGCATCCTTATCTCTGCTTACCCTAAGCAGAAAATGCTCATCTTTGAACTCAATCATGACATTGTCCTAGTGAACGTCTACACCAAGTTTAAACATTTTAGCTTAATTAGAAGGAGAGTTATTGTGTTCCAAAGTCCCGGCCCTTCAAATTGCTTCTATTTTTCATTTTCAATTCAAAATGGTGACCATCACGTGACCGAAATCAAAATTCGGATCCGATAGATTTTTAGGCATTCCTTCAAGGATTCTGAAAATATAACTCCCGAGTCTGTAAGTAAAATAGCAAAAAAGCCTTTTTGATTTTTCACGTTTAAAGATGGTGGCACTTCCGGTTCGATCGACAAACTCCATATTTTGTGTACGAATCAGTAATTACTTGTCTAGTATCAAAAAAAAAAAATTAGGTCATTCTGACCTATATTTCGACGATTTTTTTGAAAACTTTGATCCTTAATTTCGTCAAGGGGAGATAATTTAGAACATTTATAATTATATTTTTGAAGTCACATCGGTAACATCTACTTACACACTAAATTTCATGAAAATCGTACAACTATTAAAGAAGTTCTCAAATTGGTCTAAACTTCCGGTTCGAAATCACAGCGACGAATTTTCGAAATTGGAAAATGCGAAACTGCAGATGAAAATGATTTTTTTCAAGGTATTCAAAGAAAAAAGAATTAGTAAAATCGGTCAAAAAATAACAAAGTTACGACTATGCATTGTCAGTTTTTTCGTTCGTAAAATTCGGTGATTTCGGATTCGTAAAACGTTTTGAAAATATATTTAATCAACAGCCACCACCCATTTTTGGGGGGATAGGTAAAAGTTTCAGAACGATCCTATCGTTAGATTCTGAGAAATCCGATTTGTGGACAAAACACAAAAAAAAAATAACAATAATAATCTTAACAGAAACAATAAGCTTTCATATGTAATATGAAAGCTTAATAATAATAATAATAATAATAATTTTAGTAATCTCAATAGGCTTTCAGACGAAAGTCTGAAAGCCTAATAATTTTAGTAATCACAATAGGCTTTCAGACGAAAGTCTGAAAGCCTAATAAATCAACCAAGAGATAGAACAAGGCGAACACAATAGCGCCTCGTGAGCTGGCGATATCTGTGCCTTTAGCAGTGGTCGACTCTCGTATATCAATTGTTGTCGGTGCTTCAGAAACTGTTAAAGTACTTAACTTGACGAAGATCGTGGGGCTAACCACTTCTGTGGTGTTTGACCCTGATGAAGTAATTAGCTTAGCGGAGATGGTGGGAGTAATCACTTCAGTGGTTGAAACAGTGGTTTCAGTTACTGATGCAGCCCCTGATGAAGTAATTAGCTTAGCGGAGATGGTGGGAGAAATCACTTCTGTAGTTGAAACAGTGGCTCTAGTAACTGATGCAGACCCTGATGAAGTAATTAGTTTCGCGGAGATGGTGGGAGTAATCACTTCTGTAGTTGAAACAGTGGCTTCAATAACTGATGCAGACCCTGCTGAAGTAATTAGCTTAGTGGAGATGGTGGGAGTAATCGTTTCTGTGGTTGGAACAGTGGTTTCAGGAACTGATGCAGTGGTTGGATCTGAAACAGACACAAACTAGGACAATTCAGGACTCACATATGGTCTTTATTTCATTTCAAACATTCGCTGGCGCGTAGGGGTCTTTAGCAGTGGGAGGAAACCGGAGTACCCGGGGAAAACAAACGGAGTTGGACAGGCGACCCTACGCCTTGCCACGTGCGACCGGGAATTCGAAACCACGCCAGTTGACTCAATGAAAGGCCGTATGATACAGAGCGCGCACGTTAACCATTCTGCCAACACCCCCCCCCCCCCGATCTGAAACAGATGAAGCGCTAGGGTTGGTAGTTGGTCTCTTTGCATAATGGGATGTGTTCACCATGTCTAAAACAGCAGTTGATGTACCAAATCTAAGGATTAAGTGACTTATGCCATTCTATGACGTTTTTAGCGAATTTTTCTTATTATTGTTTGTTTGACTAAAATGTATACTAATTTGTCAAACGTATGATTATTAGTCAAACATATTCGGATAACTTATCCGTAATCCATCAATTTGTTGCTATCATTAGATCTTCTCAAATAAAAATAAATTCTCAAGCAAATTTCTTCAATGAAAATCGGTAAGTTGAATTTTCCGCTAAACCAATAATGAAACAATAATTGCTCCCAATTTTATTATTATTTTTCAAATTATACTATTGTCTGACCGTTCGTGTGTCCGTTCACATTCTGTTTGTGGAAACAAGAGTGGTTCACTAGTCCACCGGTTCACTAGTCTGCCGCTATAAGAAATACTATAAATATGGGTATCAATAAATACAACCTTACCCCAAACCAAATAATAGATATCGGTGGACTAATGAACCCGCGGCATGGATCGGGTCGTAACTTCGTGGATTATGGCCACTGACTGTACGACAAACCACGGGTTTAGCTTAAAGACACTATAGAGGCCACAACATTTGTTATCCGATTTTAATCAAACTTAATATGTATGGTTATAACGTACAGATCTCTATCTAACAGTATCTTACAGGATTATGGCCTCTGACCTTACGAATAATCCCTATTTAGCTTGTAGGCCCTTCAAAGGTCACAGTTGTTATCCGATTTTGATGAAACCTAAACTATACGGTTATATACCAAAAATCTGAGTTACTTCTGATATTGACGCATGTTCGATCATAACGTCCTAGATTATAGTCCCTAAATGTACGAAAATTAGCCTGTTCTCTGTCCGTCTCTTGCAAAATGAAGCCCGACCTTGAATGGCAACCACTTGTTTCAAATTAAAATAACATGTTTTCTAATTATAATATATTCTAATTTGAAATGAAATACATATTTTTAAAAGTATAATAATTTATTCTTTTATATATTCCTTTATTTAAAAACATTCACACTATAATGACATTTGAATTTTAAAAGAAGAAATCTTTAATTTAAAGGATTTCTAATAGTATATTCTTTGCAACAAATTAAAATATTATCCAATGAAAACAAAATTATTCAATCAAAAATTAACATTATCCTTTGTAAAATTACCAAATTAAATTATCCTATGAAAAATTAAATTTTACCAAATTAAATTCTCCGGAATAATTCATCAAAATAAATTATTTTTTCCAAACCGTTATACAGAAAATATAAACCAGCCCACAAGAGGTGGCTACGCGAAACCGCTGTAGCTTTTAGAAAAAATATATATATTTACGTCTGAAACAATTATTCCGAAAGAATACACGACATATACTTTAGACATTACATGTACCTGATAGTAGAGCAATAGGACATAGATGCAACCACATTCCATAAGCTTCATAGTTACAAAATTATAGTTTGCGAATCTGTAAACAAGATAACGGCAACGCCCTAATCCCCAAATAAATAGAGAACACTCCATAATTACGTGCACATGCATCACTAAGTCAATCACACTGATATTTTTTCCCATAACCGGGCGTTCCCTTGACAGTAGCTCTAAAGTGATGTCCTGGAGTGGGATATTTTTTACGCAAACTTAAATACCACCAAAAATGTCAACAAGTAAACCGATAGTTTGACAGGTTTGTCATACCATTTTTTACATTTATTTTTTATTTTTGACTATCAATATCAGGAGTAATGATTATTGTTTATTCAATCAAAACAATAAAAAATTACATTGGAACGCAAAAATGATTTTGTTGAATGAAAGTAACAGCGGTTAAATATGGTTATGTTTTCGTTCAATTCAGTCCATTAGTCAATTTTGTCTCATGTACGCATGCTAAATAAATAAAACGACGGCAAACTTTACACCAACCTTTTTGGTGGTATCTATCGGGGCTACATAAATGCTGTCGTTAGTACATTATCTAGTACATTTGTTTGGACTGTCCATAGAACTAATTAAAAATAATTTATGTTAACTTCGTTATGATTTATTAAGTTATTTGACATTCATTGTCTTATTTCTAGAATACAAGAAATCAAATGTTATCTGGTTAAAGAAATGCAATCTCGGTTTCAACGAAATATATAGCTGTGTATACTTGGCATAAAAGCATCATTTGATATCTTGTTGAATTATTCTACCCAAATGCGAGGTATATAATCCCGACAGAATATTACCCAAAACAGAACCCCGTGGGACACCTTCTACACGCCAGTATCTTCATACGACTTGCTTTGCTAGTGACAAAAAAAGATTGGTTTCTATAAAATCAATAATGTAAGATTTTGATAAAAAGATGACTGTCTTACTATAATAGTTCGAAAATAGAAAACTTTATTTATATTTTTTTTCTGAGCGAAGTTATCACTGTTTGAAGTTTTGACAAGATGTGGCATAAGTTGTGTTTTATCGTAGCAACGGTATTTAATCGATACTCGGCATCTGATACGGGCCCATCCCCACAATAATTTGGCCACAAGTACTCTTTTCTTCAGGTTCTTGCAGCCCCTGGGCCCTCGCCTATGAGGACCTAGGATGGAAGCCCCCCCCCCCCCCCCAATCAAGAATTGCTTCCGCCGGCCCTGTGATAGTCTATATAGGTTTGCATTGTGAATAACTGAAGCTAAAAAAAAAGACCTGCAATAGGCATTAATGCATCTATAAAACAGATTGTGATGACATAACCAGATATACGGAAATTTGATGTTAAACAAGAATTTAGAAGGTTACGAGCGACCGTCTTAAAGTTTAACAATATACAGAGTGCACAATTATGGTTGTGTAGTGAAGTGATAGTATCGTTTGGAATTCTGACGAGAATCATCACTGTGATGTGATACTCCCAACAGACACTTTCTAATCGTTTTCTAAAAGTTCTTGTCCGATATGTAGGTTTTAATTGATTAATTATGCATTCACCAAAGACTTTCGAGATAAAACAAAACATTTGAAAGTGATAGATAGTTTTTGTGAAGAGTTGAGCCAATGATTGTTTTTATATTAAAGGACAAGAGGACCAACGATCGCAGATTTGAAAACATCTGGACTGTGATTACACAGCTGGTCAGGTTGGTTATTGAAGGGTGCATACGGTAGATGGATATTAAAACACGTCTCGAAAACAACTCTGTAATACCGTTTCAAAAACCTTAATGTGTGAGAATCTCCCGATTTTTATTTATTGACGTTCAATAAAGACTTCACTATACTGACGTTGTAAACTTTCAATTGTTAAAACCTGGTCTACATACGCGTGTATATAACAGCAATTCATGAAAGTACAACCGCTATGCGTTATAGTCTGAATTCTACGAGCCTTGAACTCAATGACTGTTCAAACAATTTTAAACAAACTGACAGAAGCCAAAGTTACCCCGTTAATGACTAGTGTTAGTCGTACATCTGAAAAAGGTGAAGCGCTTAAGTAATGAAATGAAATAGGGTTCTGTCCAGACGGAAACACACCCTCTGGGGTCTGTAAATGGTCTTGCGCCTAAAACCGCATTAAAACAAATATAAAAATTAATTAATCATTAATTAAACTTCACTTATGAGGGTTGGGAATGTTTTCCGAGTTTGAATGCTCAACAATATGTCAAATTAAAAATTGTATTTACCTGGTTGAAGATCTACAAAAATCTGGACTTCGCAGAGAGTAAGAGGTTGGTGAAGTAAAGTTGTAATTCTGGTGTATCTAGCGGTACAATTGGTGATTGTAAGATATTGTACCAGTTCTGCTGTCTGGTGATGATAACATTCAGTATAACATTTACTGGTGCTGGTATCATTACAGGGTACTCCACCGGATAAGGTATAATTACTCAATCTGTCTTCTGGAAACGAAAAACAACACATATTTACACACAGTAGGTGACAATGCATAAGCAATCCACATAGATTTCAGTCAGTACTGACACCATTTTCATCTTTAACATTACTCACCAAAATCGTCTCTGTTGTAGACAATCACTTCTTTAATAGCATACTTTGATTGTAGATCAACTTCCCACCAGCTGTTCCTTTCATATAGGCGAGTATGAGAGCAAGATCCTCCTTTAAAGTTTGCATTAATGTCCCCGTCAACTGCTTTGCTGGCATCTTCGGTTGAGTCGCCATATCTACCATAAAAACTGCTCTGGTATGCAGGTTTATTTTGTGCGATGTTTCTCCTCTGCCCTTTAATCACTGAAAAGAATTGACAGATACAGCAATTAAATTAATCTAATTGCACTTCCACATATTTTCTTTTACAATGCTTTTCGCCCGACCCTTTGCACAATGATATGTGTTCACCATGTCTAAAACAGCAGTTTGATGTACCAAATCTAAGGATTAAGTGACTTATATGCCATTCCATGACGTCTTTTAACGATTTTTTTATTGATGATATGTTTGATTGACTGGAAAGTATATTAATTTGTTAAACGTATGATTATTGGCCAAACATATTCATATAACATATGCGTAATCCATCAATTTTTTTTCTCAAATATAAATAAATTCTCAAGTAAATTTCTTCAATGAAAATCTGTAAGTTAAAACTTCCGCTAAATCAATAAAGAACAATCATTGCTCCCAATTTTACTATTGTTTTGTCTGTGGAAACTGTACTGGTCACAAATTTTTCCGATTTAGACGAAACTTGAATTATAGGCGAGTATACCACGGATCTCGTATACATACGATATTGGCATGCACCGGGCCGTAACTTCGAATTTCTTCGTGGTTTATGACTACTGACTGCATGACAAACCACATTCTTAGCTTAAGACACTCTAGCGGTAACAATATTGTTATCCCGTTTTAATCGAACTTAAAATGTATGGTTATAACCTACAGATCTCGATTCCTTTCCATATTGGCGCATATCTGACAGTACCCTCTTGGGTTATGGCATCTTACCATACGAATAATCCCTTTGTAGCTTATAGAAAGACCTTCAACAGGTCACAATATTTTCATCCGATATTGATGAAACTTAAAATATGTGGTTATATACCAAAGATCTGAGTTCCTTTTGATACTGACGCATGCCGGATCGTAATATCCTTGATTATGGTCCCTAATTGTACAACAATTTGCCTGTTCTCTGCCCGCTTCTTGCAAAATGTAGCCGGATCTTGAATTGCAATGGTTTGTTCTAATATATTCTAATTTGAATTGAAATATATATATATCTTTTAAAAGTATGATAATTTATAAGGTTTTTTTATATACATATATTACAACATTAAAAAATATTCAATCTATAATGACATTTGAATTTTAAAGAAAGACATCTTTAATTTAAAGACTTTCTAATACTATATTCTTGGCAACAAATTAAAATAAAATTATCCAATGAAAACAAAATTATCAATAAAAAATTAAATTATCTAATGAAAAAATAAAATTATGCAATAATCCAATGAATAAAATTATCCAATAAATTATCCAATGAAAAAAAAAATACCAAATTTTAAAATTCTCCAAAGAATAATTCACCAAAATGTATTATTATTATTATTTTTTTAAAAAATAAATATCCATTTACGCCAGAAACAATTATTCCGAAGGAAAACTCGACATAAAGTTAAGAAATTACGTACCTGATAGTAGAACATAGATGCAACCATATTCCACAAGCTTCATAGTTACAAAACCATATCATGCATTATAGTTTGCGAATCTGCAAATATATAAATAAATAATCAGCCGCCAGCAACGCCCTAATCTCAAATAAATAGAAAACACTGATAAATTACGTGCATCAATTCAGTCAGTCCGAATTGCGGATAGTTAAGTCTCATCAATCGCTCCGAATTGTGGTGTTCCAAGCATCGAACTGATCTTTAATAAGTTAACATATAGGGAAATGATGATCGGGCAAGTATAATTATTCCGCCTACTATAAAATTCATTACATAATTTCACTACTCATATATGGACTGTATAGTTTGCATTTTTGTTTAAAAATTTAATTCTTATCATAACTTACAGTTAACTGATATATTATTGGGTTACCAAGTGGTTACATAGGATTGAACACAATGCACTTTGTTAAATATTAATTTGATCAATAGGCTTGACAGAAGCTTCATCGCATTCACCAAGAAAATAAATGTATTCAAAATAATCATAAATTCACATTGTCGAAAATTCCAGTACTTACCTGGAGTGAGGTATATTTCACGGGTTTTCTCCGGGCCTTTCCGTTTCCTCCCACTGCCATACACCCAAACGCACAAGGGAATTATTGAAATAAAATTAAACCATACCAAGTTGTCGCGAGAACGTTAAACCCTCCCTCTCTCTCTCAGATTTACAAAAGGAGCTGGCCTATCTTACTACAATATAGTTCGGAAATACATTGAAAACTTTATTCAAATTATTTTTTTACAGAGCGACATTATTGTTTGAAGTTTTGACCATAGAAGTAGTTAATCCGGACTCGGCCAAGAATCAACTTTTTAAAATTAAATCGTGTTTGAGTCCGTTTAAATCTCCACTATCTGAATAGTCTATATAGTTGATTATAGGCTTGCGTTGGGAATAAATGTCTACCTAATAGTTAACATAATAGTTGAAGCTAAAATAAAGACCTGTAATAAGCTGATTTAGCAGTCACATAATACATCTTTAAGTCAGGTGTTAAGAGAATTTTGAATTTTATGAGCGACCGTATCAAAGTTCAACAATATACGGAGTACACAATTATAGTTCTCTAGTGAATTGAAAGTATCGGTTTGAATTCTGACGAGAGCCATCACTGTGATGTGATTTATCCGACAGACAATTTCAAATATTTTCTAAAAGTTCTTGTCCGATATGTAAGTTTTAATTTATTAATTATGCATTTATTTATCAAAGACTTTCGAGATAAAACATAAGACTTGAAAGTGATAGATAGTTTTTGAGCCTAAGATTGTTTTATATTAAAGGACCAATGATCGCAGATTTGAAAACATCTGGAATGTGATTACACAGCTGGCCAGGTTGGTTATTGAAGGGTACATACGGTAGATAGGTATATAAAGCACGTCCAGAAAACAACTCTGTAAGAATCTCCTGATTTTTTTTTAATGTGTTGATGATCAAAAAAGACTTCACTATATTGACTTCACGTTGTAAACTTTGAAAAATTAAAATCTAGTCTAAATCCGTGTGTATATAACAGTAATTCAAGGAAGCACAACCGTTATATGTTATAGTCTGAACTCCACGAGCCTTGTTCAGACCATCTTAAACAGACTAACAGAAGCCCAAGCTACCCCCTATTAAGGACTAGTATTAGTCGTACAGATGGGATGGACCGTGTACAGGTTGGTGCATGTCTAACAGCAGTTATTCAGCCCTATAGGACTTTATGCAAGCACTAGACTCTGGTTATTAGAATTGAGACGTTATACATGCGATTCATGAGTACAATAAACAGAGCCAGTTGTGACCTAATGAGCCACATACTCCTAAACTGCAATCAAATTCAAAGTTCAAAATTAAAATTATAGGTGTTTGCGGGTTTCTGAGGGCAAAAGAAAGGAGCGTCTATTTAGTGACCATAAATGTGCGAAACTGATTTAAGGGTTGGTATAAATATAAAATTAGGTGATACAGTTGTAATAAGTTTTTACGCACCGCTTGGCTTTGTTGTTTGTGTTTTATAGGTTTATGTGGTTTCATTGGTCCCCGTTTTATTTACGGGAGTGTCAAGCGATCAGCCCTATCCATAAACTGGGAATGAGTTACGGGTTACGTGGTACTAATCACAACAACATCATTTCCTCCAACGCTCGCTATATAATAAGTATTATTGAACTGCTAACATTTCTATTGTATAGAGTTTTTTTTGTTTATAATAATAAATAAAATTGCAAACTTGTTGAACTTTTGTCTTTATCTATTAAAAGCTGCAATGAAACAAATACGGGTTACGTAAGTTGCACTAATTTCAGCACACAAAACAATAAACTGGCTATGAGTTACGGGTTGCGCGGTACTCATTTAAAAACAATGAACTGGCAATGAGGTACCGTTTACTTGGTACTCATTTCAAGACACAAAACAATAAATTGTCAGAACAAAAGAATATATATAGAGACATACGGTAAATTTAGCTCATTGCTAAATACCCGGATATATTCAAATTGGGGTCTGACTGCGTTGCGTCAGAGTAGTTTTAGAGTTTCAGCAGATTCTTGCGTCGCTGAGCTGAGCTGAGTTCTGTACAGCATGATGGCAGTTATCTACCAAGATCAACACCACCTTCAGCTATTATAAAAAATTAATGTCACATCTTATTTAAAGCCCCAATAACACTCTTGTTGTAACTGACTAATATGCCCCAATCTTCATTCTGGTCAACAAATCGTATTATTTTAGAATATTCCAATTAAATGATGATATAAATTCCATCTTAACACACCTATTTTAAAAAATTGGAAAATTTCAACCAATTGATTTGAAAAGTCTAACGTAAACCTTTTCAAATGTGACTTGGATTTTAAAATATTTTCGAACCCTCTGGACAAGTAAAATAGGTTGTATATAATGGATAATTTACACAACAGGTAGGGCACTTAAGCATCTAGTACTTAGAATAAGGGTATTATTTATTTTCTGGAGCTACCAAGCCAGCAAGAATGTTACTGTCCCTTTAAACAGCAATTTTCGGTTTCACTAATTTTTCATTTAAACCCCTTTACCATAGAATCACGCATCATTTACAGATTTGCAAGTTCCCATATCTACCTAAATCTAGCACGTAGATCAACCAGCGTGCTGATAGACAGACGGGAAAAGTATGAAAATTCCGAGAAAAACCCATCAAAAATAATAATTAAATTTCAGTCTTTATTATGGTTAAATTCACATCAAATATACACCCCGTGTTCTAAGATACACACAGATTCATAAAAACGCTATGATAAAACATTTCGACGACAATGTTATACGGACCATCTCCGTGTGAAAGCTGTTCGATACGGGCTGTCGTATCCGTGTGCCGTTTCACGTATGATAAATACACACACACACTGATGACGTCAAACACAAAATGCATACGAATACGCGATACGTACTAGGAATTTACGCTTGCCAAAAGTCTCTGATATATTAATAAAATGACTCAAACTAAATAAAGAAAACCCTAGATATGCACTAACTGGCTTCTACAGTGAGAAATGTTCTTAATCTGCCCGTTCCAAATTTCGCGGCACACTTATAGGAAGATCTCGCGACACACCTGTGTGCCGCAGCATACTGGTTGAGAATCAATGCCTTCGTTAAATAAAAATAACGACAACAATATAAGTTAAATCGAAATATCAAAAAAAAACTTAAATAATACTTGATGCCTATAAATCTTGAAATTAAAATATTCTCAAAACATTTGATGAGGTTCAAATTTAAATATAACAATCAAATCAGACATAATAAAACAACCAAGAGATAGAACAAGGAGAACACAATAGCGCCTCGTGAGCTGGCGACATCCGTGCCTTTAGCAGTGGTCGACTCTCCTATATCAATTGTTGTCGGTGCTTCAGAAACTGTTAAAGTACTTAACTTGACGAGGATCGTGGGGCTAACCACTTCCGTGGTGTTTGACTCCGATGAAGTAATTAGCTTAGCGGGGATGGTGGGAGTAATCACTTCTGTGGTTGAAACAGTGGTTTCAGTAACTGATGCAGTGTTTAGATCTGAAACAGATGAAACGCTTAAATGATGAAATGAAATAAGATTTTGCGTCGTACTTTTCTGCTCCGACTGGGATAATGAAGACGGAAACACAACCGCTAGGGTCGGTAGTTAGTCTCGCGCCTAAAACAGTATTTAACAAATACACAAATTAATTAATCATTAATAAAACTTCACTTTTGAGGGTTGGGAATCTTTTCCGAGTTTGTATGCACAACAATATGTCAAATTAAAAACTATATTTACCTTGTTGAAGATCTAAAAAAAATCTGGACTTCGCAGAGAGTAAGACCGTCGTGTAGTAAAGTTGTTATTCTGATGTATCTAGCGGTACAGTTGGTGATTGTAAGATTCTGTACCAGTTCTGCTGTCTGGTGATGATAACATTCAGTATAACATATACTGATGCTTGTATTATTACAGGATACTCCAACGGAAAAAGTATAATTACTCAATCTGTTTTCTGGAAATGAAAAGCAACACATATGTACACACTGTGGGTGACAAGGCATAAGCAATTCACGTAGATTTCAGTCCGTACTGACACCATTTTCATCATAAACATTACTCACCAAAGCCTTCTCTGTTGTAGACAATCACATCTTTAATATCATACTGTGATTGAAGATCAACTTCCCACCATCAGCTGTTGCTTTCATTTAGGCGAGTATGAGCGCAAGATCCACCACGAAACTTCGTATTAGTGTCTCCGTCCACGGCTTTGCAAGCATCTCCGGGGAAGCCCACGGAGGTAACATAACGACTGCTCTGGTATGCAGGTTTATCTTGTGCAATGTTTCTCCTCTGCCCTTTAATCACTGGAAATAATTGACAAAAATGACAATGAAATGAAATAGGGTTATACATTGGTTGATGTATAACATGTAGACTTAACTATTTTTTAATTATTTGTGATACGTTGCTGTGATGGCTTAGTTATTAAATTTTGTCTCCTAATGATGACCTGACGCGACCTTGACAACCCTGGACCCCAATGGAAATAAGCAATCGATGTTATTTACGTCAAGCTTTATGGGCTATTCTAAGTATCATCATACATCATGACATCATACGTATCATACTTCTCATTTCTCATTCCAATCATACAATGCATCAGAACGTCTTTATTTTATATGCACAACTTAATAATATTATATTGTTGCCACTTTCCCGATCATACAATGCAGGTCATAGTTCTTAGTACATGTACTTTAATTTATTGTTGTCATGTTGTAACCTTTACTTGAAGAATAAATAAATAAATAAATACTGTTCAGCTCCTAAACTTGACTAATGAAGACTGACATACGCTATACAGTGTGCTATGAGGGAAATTTTGCCCGTACTACGGCCAATTCTTATATCGAATTCCAATTACCAATGTGTACACAGGGCCTTCGTTTTTGGTCCCATCCGAACGACTAGACAACTGTCTTTGTCAGGTCCTGCATCGGAAAATCAAGCTGAACGTTCTCGGTCAATACAGGGATCGAACACCCGACCTCCAGGCTAGCGAGCGGAAAAAATTAACACATAAGCGAGATCGAGATAATTTTACAGCTGTATGGACAGAATTGACTCAAATAGCGATAAAATTATTCCCGCCGCATTTGCACGCGTTTTCTTTTACAATGTTTTTCGATCGACCCTTTGCACAATGGGATGTGTTCACAATTTCTAAAACAGCAGTTTGGTGTACCAAACCTAGGGATTAAATCATTAACGCGCGTGACTAATGCTTTTTAATGGCGTTTCTTCAAGATCTTTTTATTGTTGATGATTTACGGTGACCATTTCGTCTGGCAATTTTGGTACGATTTTCACGAAATTCGAACTCCACCTTCCTTACGATGCAACAGTAATATAATCAGAGTTTTTTTTATAAATCAGATAACAATTGTTCGAGAGATAGACAGAGAACAAGCAATAACGAAAGTGATTTTTCCTACAATCAAAGGCCATAGTTCATTAAGTTACAATTTGATATGCGCAAATATCGAAAAGAATAAAGATCTTTAGGTTATAAACAAGCATTTCAGGTTTCATCAAAATCGAATTAAAATTGTGACCTCTACAGGGTCCACAACTTTGATATACCATATTTTCACACTGTTCGCGTACAAACGGCGGCCATTTTTTCTGGCAATTATGGTCCGATTTTCTCGAAATTCGAACTCAACCTTCCGTAGGGTGTAACGGTGATAGAGTCAAAGGTTTTTTTTTTTAAATCGGATAATAATTGTGACCTCCAGAGGGACCATAGGTGATTTTTCGGACAATCAGGGGACATAATTCAGAAAGTTACGATCCGATATGCGTAAATAACGAAAGGAACCAAAATCTTTGGGTTATAACCACGCATTTCAAGTTTCATCAAAATCAAATTAACTAATCAAGATGTCATTAAGAGTATTCCACAGACTTTGAGAATAAGGGCATTGAATAAACAGATGCTCGACAGTTTCCAGCGTGCTGTTACAGAAATCGCATAGACCTGAAGCCACTTTTCCAAATTTAAGTAATCGATTATTTGTGTATATTATTTTGTGTATATATTTGAACTGGAAATTTCGGACTTTTATATGTGTACAAATATTATGACTTAAATTAAATATGGATTTTATAGTTTTTTCATCTATTATTCTACCTAAATATTCTTCCCATTTTAATATAGCAGTTGGTTTAATAAACTTCGCATTAATTCTTTTTAAATAAATATCCTTTGGCTTTAAAGTGTCTGAGTGAACATTATAAAATAGATTCAAATTATTTAATATATCAGTATATATTCTTAGTTTATATTCATCTTTATTCGCACTCGAGATATCTATTATTTCGTTTCCAATCTTTAAATTGTGATCATTGCATAATTTACTTATCGCTAGTTTCAAACCTCTGAAAAGGAATTTTTCGTTGGACTTAAGTGCCGATGCTGGATAGTTAAGGAAATCTTGTATAAATATTAAATTTCTACTCAAGAAATGTAAGGTGTCACTGGTTGTTTTGTTTTTCAAATTCGTATTAATATACGCTATTTGATTTGTTATTGAGACTCTATCTCCGATCTTTGAATTGTATATAGTATGCCAGTTTGTGAAAAGTTGTTCATAGAACTTAATACTAAACTTTGCATATTTAGGGTTATAATTACCTCCAGATAAAAGTAAAGGGTGAAGTGGTGAAATGCAGAATGAAAATATTTTAAACCATGGGCTAGTATTGTCTGTGAATATCTTATTAATCCAAAAGAATGATTTACATCTTAAATATTCATAAATGTCTATCATTTTTAAACCACCATGAGCTAAATCCTTGCAAATCACATCCCTTTTTATTTTATCTCGTCCCTCCCATAGAAAGTTGTATAATAGTGTGTTTAATTTATCGGCAACATAACCAGGAACATAAAGTGACTGTAGTTGATGGGATAGCGCAGGTAGACAAAATGTTTTTATTATAACTATTTTACCCATCAAAGTCAATTTTCGTAATTTCCATCTATTTAATGTGTTTTTTAATTCCTTAAGTTTATTTTCAAAGTTCAATTGATTACGGCTTTTTGTGTCGAATGAAAAATATATACCTAGGATTTTAATTGCAGAAGTACATAGCGTCAAACCTAATTTCTTTATTTTCTGTTCTAGGTCTGGGATTTTCGAGTTAAGATCGAACGCTTCAGTTTTTGAAAGGTTAACCGATAAACCTGAAATAAGTTTAAATTGATTTAAAACTTCTATTAAATGTCGTGCTGATTTATAGTCACGTAATAAACATGTGACATCATCTGCGAAAGCGATTATTTTTATTGTAGAATTACCAAATATGATACCTGAAATATTACTATCATCTCTAATATATGTACACAGAGTTTCGAGGATTAAATTGAACAAATTTGTGGACATCGGATCGCCCTGTCTTACGCCACACTCTATTGGGAAATAGTTGGTTGTGTATCCTTGATTTATAACTGCACATTTTATGTTTTTGTACAATGTTTTGATCCACCGAATGAACTTTCGTTTGAAACCTAAATAGCGCAATACTTCAAACATATACGAATGTGCTATGGAATCAAATGCTTTAGTAAAGTCGATAGCCAGAAGAAACCCAGTAATTTTCCGTTGCTGAGCCAAACTGAAGCAATCATCTAAAGATCTTATATTTTCATAAATATGTCGCCCCGGTACGAAGGCGGTTTGACTTGGGTTGATAAGCTTTTCTAAAAAAGGTTTCAATCTCATACAGAGAACTTTACTGGCTATTTTAACGTCCACATTAATTAAAGTTATCGGTCGCCAATTACTTAGTTCGAATTTATTCTTATTGGGTTTAGGAATTAGTTTTATAATAGACTGACGCTGGCTTACCGAGAAGCATTCCTGTTCAAAACCCTCATTCAATGAGTCCAGAACAGCTGAACTTATTGAAGGCCAAAAGCACGAGTAAAATTCAGCAGTCAGCCCATCATTACCTGGCGAAGAGCCAATTTTAAAAGAGTCAACTGCACACTTGCACTCTTGTTCATCCAACTTATGTTCTAAACAATCTGCCTCGTAATCGTCAAGAAATGAACCTGAATTTGAGTTATTAATATATTTGGAAATCCCTTTATTATTAGTGGCTTTCTCAGAATACAGTTGTTTATAAAACCTCTCGATTTCTCTCATTACCTCAATAGGATTATCAATAATTTCATTATTGGAGACGTTAAACAATTTACTTAATGTAATAGCAGTCTGTTTCTGTTTTTCAAGATTTAGGAAAAATTTAGTATTCTTTTCACTTTCAACGTAGTACTTCACTTTAGCTCGTATTAAAGCGCCTTCACTTTCATCTTTGTACAAGGCTTCAAGTCTTTCCTTAACATGTTCAAACTCTGAGATGGCGCATTGATTACTTCCTTCGATGGTCGATTCTAGATGTTCGTATTCTTTTAGTAGGGATTGTTTCAGTGATTGTTTGACTTTTTGTTTTTGTTTACAGTATTTAATTGAACTTACTTTAATTTTATATTTCAAATAATCCCACAAACCTCGTTTGTCACAGTAATCAAAATATTCGTTTTTCCAATTTGGTATTGAATTTATTATTAAATTTTTGTAATTTTTATCGGAGACTAAAGAAGAGTTGAATATCCATAAGTTTGGACCGCGTTTAAAATCTGATATTTTCAAAACTAACTGTATTGCAGAATGATCACTAAGAAAGCATGGGATTATTTTCGTATCATGAATATTTTGTAAAGAATTTTCAGATGCTAACCAAAAATCTATTCTGCTGTGTATCGGAGGAGACTTTTTCTTCCAGGTAAACTGTTTGGTATTGGGGTATAACGTTCTGTATATGTCAACTAAGTTAAAATCGTTTATAATTTTTAAGATAATATCTTGTCCTTTCTTTTTCATTCGGTAATTACCACCTAATCGATCTAAATTTTTGTCAATAATGTTGTTAAAATCTCCTCCTAAAATTATTATGGAATCACGGTTAACAGTGAAATCTTTAATTTTATCGTATAACTTATTATAATAAAATTCTTGATCCTTATCGCTAATGGGACTGTATGTATTAATTATTATAAAAGGTTTATTTTCAATTTCAATCTGTAAAATATTATAATATCCTATAGGATCACCTATATGTTTAATAAGATCTACATTTTTAAGTCCTTTGTGGAGAAGGATTGCGGTGCCGGCGGAATTACTTTTTCCATGAGCAAAGAGGATATCACCACCCCATTCGTCTTTCCATAACAGTTCGTCATTTAAAATACTATGAGTTTCCTGAAGTAAGATTATGTCAAATTTTTTATCCGACAGCCAAGTGTATAACTTTTTTCTTTTTGATTTCTCTCTGATTCCCCGAATATTTAGAGAAGCAATTTTATAACCATAGTTAGACATTTATATAATAAATAAATAGAAAAATTGTAATACTTTGTAAATAACCAGTACAATGTAGCATAAGACATAATTAGTACAGTATTTGGTTTGACTAATTGCTTTATAGGATATCAATATCATAACATGCAAGGTTGGAATCAATTTTAACATATTACAGCCAATAAAATATAAACAAATAATAAAAACAGTACAATGATTGATGATAATCATTTTTTGGATACTTTATAGTAAGGGGGTGTGACTCTGATATTCTTCCGACATCAATTTATTTGGAGCGTCTAACCTAGTGCTTGTGTATAGGTGTGTGTGTGTAGGGGGGAGGGGTAGTCAACGATTTGCATTATATAAACCTTGAACAACCATTTAGTATTTTAACATCATCAGTGGTGATGTAAGGCACAATAGGAGACATGATCAAACATAATGGTTCAAATTACTAAGATGAGGTTATATCACAATAAGTTACACCAATGGCCTTCCATACAACCGATTGGAAAAGTCTGTTTATTGCGGACAGTTTTCTTGTTACCAACACTGCCAGCAGCAATAAGTATTTCATCTGAGATTATTGTATATGTTGGACATTGTATAATGATAACACACATAATAAGTTAGAAATTGGAAAATTCGCAATTTAATATCGTGATTGTGTTTCAATATTAATCATGTTGATTAGTTCGATGCAGGTTTACTTTGTCAGTGATGTTGTCAAATAGATCAAAGCTAAGACGTTCATCTTGGTAGGTCTTCGCATGAACGGAGCCATTAAACACCCACGCACTGTCGATGCTGTTGTGGTTTTTCAGCCGATTTATCAGTTGAGTGTTTCGTTTTGTTATGTCCTCAAAGAGGAGGATACCTTTCACTTTAAATTTTTGTCTTTTCCTCATGAGGGCGATTTTGACATCAGACTGGAGTAGTTTAACAATGATTGGTCTGGGGTAGTCAATGTTATTAGAGGGTAGCCTATGGATGGCGACTATCTGTGTGTCATTTAATCGGACCCCAGCATATTCGAACGATATTTTTTTAAAATCGGCTCTCAGGTTCTCCCCATCTTTCTCAATAACTCCCAAAACTTTAATGTTTTTTTTCCTTGAGTATTGTTCATTTCTATTCCCAAGTTTTATTGAATCTTTGATACCATTTTCCATACGTTGTTGATTAGTAGCCAGTGAAAGCATTTCTGACTTGAGTTGATCTCTCTCTAACACCAATGCCTGCACCTTCTCTTTTTCTTCTGAAAGTGTTGTCTTTAATTCAGTGATCTCAACTGATATTTCGGCTTTGATTTCTTTACATATATCTGATCTGATGTTTTCCAGCGAAATCCGTAACGATTCATCAAGATTTGTCCGAGTCACAACAGATTTAAGTTGTTCTTGAATGGATGCTAAAAGATTATGTATTTGTGCCAAGTCTGTCCCAAATACTTCGTCCCCCGAGGAACTAGACACATGTACTCTCTTTACACTTGGTTTATTTGGGGCAGTTTGTTTACTCATGGCTGACTGACTTTATGTAGTTGTTACAGGTAATTAGTTGTTACAGGTAAGGTCAAAGTGACAGTGGACAAAGTATAGTTGTATGTTAGTTTATAAATAGACAATATGGCTTGATCTCACCCAGTGTTTCTTCTAAAGTCTTTATGTCTATATAGTGCCTTCAACAACCCAACGATTGGTTCACTAATTGTATATAAAGTTTCTCTACATCTATAACCACATATTCATATACTTTTAAGCGCTATTTTACTTTCCTAGGTGATATAACTTCAAAAAATATCAGAGCCCCACTGACTATCAGCTACCTGTTTTCAGCCATCTTCTATTAGAAATAGAATATACAGTAATCTATCACCTTCTGTTATTCATCTTGGATACTACAGTTTACATGAAGATATTGGCGAATTTGAAAACAAATCCCAGTTAGATTTTATCAATTATATAATTATTCTTACAAAATATTTTATCTTCAAATTAAAATGTATAGGAAAAATTCCCTCTAACGAACATTATATGGCATACATAAGAAACAAAATTGATCTCGAACTAACAGCAAACCCTAACTTGAGTTCAAAATGGCAATATGATGTTTAGTAAGTAAATGATGCGTTGTAACTCTGATTCCTCGATCAACCCCAGTACAATGTATACTACATTATCTACCATGTACCTTTATAAAAACGTTTTGATGTATAATTGAGCCAATAAATATATTTTGAAAAAAAAAAAAAAAAAAAAAAAAAAAAAAAATTTAATTAACATTGTGACCTCTAGACTACAGGCTCCACAACCATATACAATTTTTTAACAGTTTTCGCGTACAAACGGCGGCCATTTTGTATGGCAATTTTGGTCCGATTTTCCCGAAATTCGAACCTCAACCTTCCTTACGGTGTAACGGTAATATTATCAACCGTTTTATTAAATCAGATAATAATTGTGACCACCAGAGGGACCACAAGCTAAAATAAGGCGATTTTGCGTATAATCAGGGGCCATAATTCAGGAAGTTACGTTCCGATATGCGCAAATATCGAAAGGAACCAAGATCTTTGGGTTATAACCGTGCATTTCAAGTTTTATCAAAATCGAATTAAAAATGTGACTTCTACAGTGTCCACAACCTTGATATACCATTTTTGAACAGTATTCGCGTACAAACGGTGGCCATTTTGTATGGCAATTTTCGTCCGATTTTCCCGAAATTCGAACTCAACCTCCCTTAGGGTGTAACGGTGATATAATCAAACGTTTTTTTTTAAATCGGATAATAATTGTGACCTCCAGAGGGACCATAGGTGATTTTTCGGACAATCAGGGACCATAATTCAGGAAATTACATTCCGATAGGTGCAAATATCGAAAGGAACCAAGATCTTCGGGTTATAAACATGCATGTCAAGTTTCATCAAAATCGGTTCAAAATTGTGACCTCGCTAGGGTCCACAAGCTAAAAACGTGATTTTTCGTACAACCAGGGGCCATAATCCATGAAGTTTTCATCCGACACATGCCAATATCGAAAGCAGCCGAGATTTTTTTTGGATAAACCTATATTTCAAGTTTCGTCAAAATCGGATAAGAATTGTGACCTGTAGAGAGTCCACAAACAATTTGTGGACGGACGGGCGACGACAATATACGTCCACATAAAAATGTGGGCGTATAATAAAATGATCAAATTTTAAAATTCTACAGTCAAAGAATAATTCACCAAACTAAATCATTTTCAACAAAAAGTTATGGAGAAAATATAAAATAACCCACATGAGGTCGGCAACGGTGTAGATCTTCTTTTTCGGAAGAAAAACTTGACATATAGTTTAGAAATTACATGTACCTGATAGTAGAACATAGATGCAACCATATTCCATAAGATTCATATTTACAAAACCATGTCATGCATTATAGTTTGCGAATCTGTAAAAAAAAAATATACATATAAATAACAAGCCGCCAGCAACGCCCCAACCCCAAAATAAACAGAAAACATGTAGGGAAATGATGATCGGGCCAGTATCATTCTACCTACTATAAAATTCATAACATGATGTCGCTGGTCATATATGGACCGTATAGTTTGCATTTTGTTCAAAGATTAATTTTTTTTCATAACTTCATAACTTTTCATATCTGATATTTTCCATAACCGGACTGTTCCTTGGCAGTATCTTTAAAGCAATATACAAAAAAACCTGTTTTAAATATATAATATACTATTGGGTTATAGTGGTTACTATTTTAAGTAGGATTGAACACAATGCACTTAGTTAAATATTAATATGATCAATGGGCTTCAAAGAAGCTTCATCGCATTCGCAAAGAAAATAAATATACTCAAAATAACCATAAATTCACATTGTCGAAAATGCCACCACTTACCTAGTGTTCGAAGCTAAGTCGGTAACATTTGGGACGTAGGAACTGACACAAATTGGTCGCAACGCATATAATAATTTGATACGAATGTATTTCAACTGACTTACATTCAAGCGTTTCCGATTCACACTTATTTCAAATCAGTTATGTTCGGTGGAATATGCCAGAAGTCACAATTTGAATGGTATATGTCTAGTCTCGTTCTCCGAGTCCTTTGTTACAAATGACACTGAAACGTGTACCAATGGTAAAATATTCATTGGATATCAGAATCCCATCTTTTCCTGCTAAGATCACAACATCAATATTGTTTTAAATTGACAAATAATTCGTGTTTTCAAAGTCGGAAGACTTTCGGTGATATTGAGTTGGAGACTTAGCTACTTTAAATACATGCATGTACCACCAAAATGGTCTACATAGTTCCACACGTTTGTCACACCATTGTTTATTTTTGTTCATATAACCTGTGTCGCTGTAAGGAGTAATTATTATTGTTTATTCAACCCCAACAATAAAATTACATCAGAGCCGAAAACTCATTTCGTCGAATCAAATTAACAGCGGAAAACATGTTTTTGTTCAATTCAGTCCATTAGTCAACTTTGTTTCATGTACGAATGCTAAATCAATAAAACGTCTGCAAAAGTTACACCAACATTCGTATTTACCTGGGCTACAGAAATACCGCCGATGAAGATACTGCATTATCTGGTACATTTGTTTGGCCTGTTTATACAACTAATTAAATCTAATTTATTTTATCTTCATTGTGTTTTATTAAGTTGGTTGACATCCAATGTCTTAATTCTAGGATACTAGGACCCAAATGTTATATCGTTAAATTATTGCAATCTTGTTTTCAACAAAATGTATAATTGTGTATCCTTTGCATAAAGACAACATTGGATATATTGCTGAATTTTATTAGCCAAAGTGGTATACAAACGCAATAGAAAAGGATCCGTAGGACACCTCGTACAGGCCGATATCTTCATATGATTTGCAACTGATAACAGAAGATTGGTTTCTGTAAAATCAATTATCTAATATTTATATAAAGCACTGGTCGTTCTTTATAATATATAATGTCAAATAAATATATTTATTATTTTTTCTGAGCGACGTTATCTCTGTATGAAGTTTTAACAAGATATGACATAAGTTTATTCTATCGTAGCAACGGTAATAGTTAATCGAGACTCGGCCAAGAATCAACTTTTTAAAATTCAATCATTAAATCGTGTTTCAGCCCGTTTAAATCTCCACCATCCGATAGTCTAATTAGTTGATCATAGGCTTAAATTGTGAATTAAAAGTGAATATAATAGTTGAAGTTAAAATAAAGATCTGCAATAGACAGATTTAGCAGTCACATAAAGCATCTTTAACAAAGATTTATGTCGGTTGAAGAATATACGGAAATCAGATGTTGAAAGAGAAATTAGAATGTTATGAGTGACCGTCTTAAAGTTTAACAATATAACGATTACACAATTATGGTTTCAAGTGAATTTCTAGTACCATTCTGAATTCTGTCGAGAGTCATCACTGTGACGTGATAATTTCGACATACACTTTCAAATATTTTCTAACAGTTCTTGTCCGATATGTAAGTTTTAATTGATTAATTATGCATTTATAAAAGACTTTCGAGATAAAACATAAGATTTTAAGTGATATATGGCTTTTTTGATGAGTTGGTCCAACTATTACTTTTATACGCCCACATTTTCATATGGACGTATATTGTCGTCGCCCCTGTCCGTCCACAATTGTTTGTGAACACTCTACAGGTCACAATTTTTATCCGATTTCAATGGAACTTGAAATATAGGTTCATCACCCTACGACCGCGATTTCTTTCGATATTGGCATGTATCGGACTGCTACTTCATGGATTAGAATGATTGTACTTAGAATCACGTTTTTAGCTTGTGAACACTGTAGAGGTCATAATTTTGATGAAACTTGAAATGTATGATTATAACCCCACGATCTTGGTTCATTTCGATATTTGCGCATATCGGATAGTAACTTCGTGAATTATGGCCCATGATTGTACGAAAATCGCCCTTTTTTTAGCTGGTGGTCCCTCTGCAGGTCAAAATTATTATCCGATTTAATAAAACCGTTTGATTATATCACGTGATAGAACTTACGAAGCGAGGCCGCTGTTGAGCGAGACTTGATCACCCAGTTCCTATACACATATCGAGTAATGATAGGTTTATAAAGGGACTGGCTGATACAGACTTCTTTTGACCTTTTTTCGGGTTACTTCCGGTCTCGGGAAGTTGATCGTCGATAAATGATAGCGGTTCAAGTTTGATTTGTTATCAATAACGGTGTTAAATGACCAATTTAATTACATCGGAAGGTGAATAATAATCAAATAAAGTCTCGTTAGCTTTAAAAATGACATGAGGTGTTAGAACTAGTGAGTATTCTGAGATGATATCAGACGATACATGGTAAATCAGTCAAAACAAAGATGGCGTCTGACTTACATTGTATTCTTGTATTAAGCAGTGGTAAGAAGTTTTATTTTAATTTATTTTAATCCCTTCAAGTGCCTGTGATAAAACATTATTAAACTGTGATAAACTGACGGGATAAGGGAGACAACTGCATTATTTTCAATGGAGGCAGACCACCATTAATTTCCCCATTGACGTCAATGTTAATTCTGGACTCTTTGCCCACCTCCAACTTTTCCCCAAATTTTGGTTGAGCGAAATGCTTTTCACTGCAGACAGAGGAACAAATGGCCATGTCTTTGCACTAAAATTTGTATCAGGTTGACCTCCAAAATTTTGAGATACACCAACGTGAAGAAGCATACTCAAAACATGTATCTATTTGCCGTACATATCACCGTAGCCAACCTCATAACCCGTTACAATAACGTCTCAAAATCATGAATATTTACCAAAACCTGGCAGAAAATATTAATTTAAACCCTCCTTGTCCATTCTAGACCAAAAAAAAAATAGGCATGCAAAAGGGGAGAAAAGAGACAGAGAGAGAACTGATAAATATAGACGAACTACAATTTAATGGTGGTCTGCCTGCAAATGTTTGCCTGTCCATAATCCACAATGAAAAATATAGTGTGATCTTTGGTGAGACAAAATGAGAAAAGTTTTTCCATTTACAAGTGTATAAAGTAGGTCAATGCATATAATTTTTGATAATTTTCTCTTGGGTTATTTCAGAGATTTCTTTGCATGGAAATACAAAAAATATAAATCCCAGAAATTCGTAAATAGCAAAAGGCACAACTACAGTAATAGGTTGATGTGTGTGCAAAGTTTCAAAAAGATATCTTTAACGGTTTATGAGATATGCCCCGGGAACAAAATTATACACCAAAAGCTAAGTCAAACTTGTTTCTATGGAAACACAAAAATGTAAATCCCCGAATTTCCTAAATAGTAAAAGACAACTACTATATAATAAGTCGATGTGTGTACAAAGTTCAAAAAGATATCGGTTTATGAGATATCCTCCGGAAACAAAATTATACACCAAAAGCTAAGTCACATTTGATTCCATGGAAACACAAAAAATATAAATCTCAGAAATTCCTAAACGGCAAAAGACTCAACTACTTTAATAGTTTGATGTGTGTACAAAGTTTCAGAAATATATCTAGAACGTTTTATGAGATATTCTCCGGAATCGAATTCGGGACGGATGGACGGACCACGTTTCAGTATCCCTTGCTTTGTAATTGTTGTAGTTCACATAAATATGATATAAACACTATTTTCGCATTGTCTCCACCCGTGCAATTAAAGGTTGCAACGTATTACCCTTTGCTCTAATGTATACCCCCCCCCCCTCCTCGACAAAATCCTGGATCCGGGCCTGAGTAGTAGTAGTAGTAGCGTGCGAAGCAATTGGTGTATTCGGACTCAGTCCAGCAGAGGTTCTGATCACTGCCATCAATGAATTAGGAAAAGAATTCAACATAGAACCCAATGTCGTAATCCATTTGTTGGTGTGGCAGATCTGGAACTAAGGAACTGGGGTCGTCGCCTGTGATATTATGGGTGATGCAGATGAAATTGTCGCCGTGAAATATGAGGGTGCAAAAGTGACTTATGGGGTTACAGAAATGGCGGAAGAAATCTCGTTGGTTTCCTCCGAGCACTCCGGTTTCCTCCCACTGCGCATGCGAATAATTGAAATAAAATTAAACCATATGTTAGTCCCGAAATGAACTAGTTTGTGTTGAGTGGACGTTAAACCCCATTTCTCTCTCTCTCATTAGCCCATTCGGAACAGAATAGAAGGATGGTTAACCCCAGCTTGTAGGAACTATTCCTTCTGGTCATGATGTATTCTAAAATAAAGTATGTAATGACCCTGATAGTTTTCTTGACATTCTATATTTTATTTGATCTTCGCCAATCGCCGAAATGAGTTGGAAATTAACAAATGAAGAGATGTTATATATTTAAATCGAACAGAGTTGAATTCATTTGCAATTACTGTTGATTCTCTAGTTAACACATTTAATACCCTTAATCCCCACCAAAGACTGCCGCTGTCGACTGTACGGGAATTAGAAATCCGATTGGGTCCGCGAAACGACAAGACACCTCTTTATGAAGGTTTCCAGGATGACATGTTTTTGGTCAAGGCACCTTTGTATGATAAGCGCCTGCCACGAAATTGGGGGTACATATTTCAACAATTTGATTAACGCAGATCCTATTTCGTTTCTTTTTTTAAAGTTCAAAATTTCGTTTTACTTGTGTTTACTACTCTAGGATCTGGAAGAGTTGTGATCATTGACGTGTTCTGCATGATGTGGTGCACATGAATCGATCTGTTATGGGGAGCTTTATGCGTTTTTTGCACGGAACTGTGGGTAATCCACTAGTAACCTCAATGCTAATTCATAAATTATATTCCTGACGTCATAGGATCAAAAGGCTCTCGTATGACCTCTGACGTGAACTCCCACTAGATGACATCGCGCCTGGTACGTTCGTGCATTTTTATGCGCGAACTCTTAGTTTTCCTATTACTGGCACGCGCACGGGCACTATTTCTTTTTCTTTTGCATGTACCAAAATCGGGGGTTTTGCGCGGAGGTACTTTTGAGGTATTAGCCTGAGAAGCATAACACTTGCCACTGTACCTGTATATCGCTAATTATAAATCGAGTGTGTGAAGACAGTTTATATAGATCACGCGAAAATTTTTCAGTACAGAGTTTATTCTCGCTGTATTTGCAGCTAAGAAACCCAATGGGACTATTTTCTCAACAGTGTATGAACTTTTTCATAAGCGATAATATCCTTACACCGAGAGAAACTATCTAGTCTCGGTGAAAAACCATGATCATCTGGTAAAAAATTACTTTTCTATTTTTTGGAACGAAAAGCAGTGTTTTTAAAAACAAACGAACCTGCCGCACATGAGGAAGTCATTATACTAATAATAACAGGCGAGAACTCTTTTTGGGCACAGGCTTTCTTACTGAGTAGTAAATCGTCCACAAAAAATCATGAATGAACTATAATAAAGAGTAGCGACGACTGTAGACAGTAAGTAGGTTATACACTATACTTTTGAGTCGAGATTATTCGCTTTGAGTCGAGATTACCAGCTTTCAGGTCACCGATAACCAATTATGTCAGAAATACCATACTGACATTCGGTTTTTTCAAGTTGTACGCGAACTAACAATCGGCGCCCTAACTGTCTTCGTCAGCTACTTCCAGTTTCACAATGGCGTACGACATTCGGTTTTTCAAGTTGTACGCGAACTAACAATCGACGCCCTAGCTGTTTCGTCAGCTATTTTCAGTTGCTGGCGTACGGCCAGTGCCGGTGGGAAAAGACAACATTAAAATCAGAAATAGTTTATTTATTATTGTCGGACTTACGGTATCAATCCTGTCTAACAAATCATAAAGCTGTGGTGATACGGTAGCGGCATAGTATTTCAACGTAACACCACAGCCACTGTAACAATTCATAATACATCTAACTATCACTCCCTACACATTTCCCCTCGACCTATTTTCCCAAACGTCAACAACACATCTCATACATCCAGTTCACTGATTAACCCTTGTACCACGTCTACTGGATCTTCATTTAGTATATGGCCATTGAAAGTGTAAAAAAACGAAATATAGATCTGTGTTTTAATCAGGTTTATATGTTTTACCCACACAATAACCATTCCAGCTCCAGAGTGATTTAGACTTGATCACCGACAATGGTGATGGTGGTGATTAGCGAGCGTGATTGGAACACACCCATGCTTAATAACAGATGATGGCGGGGTATCAGATTCCGTCCCAAAATAAGATTGAAAATGTCCAAAAGTATAACGGATATAAAACGCGTAAGAACGACTCTTGATTCATGGTAAAAGGGTCCCGATTTCGTTAAAAAAAAATGGTCCCTAACTTCAGTGCAAGGATCTATGAATCAAATAATAAGACACATGAACCATCCCACCAGTCATCAGTTAGGCCAATTATAGGTCGTCTCTGAAAACTTGTCTATCAAAGAGTCCATGGTCAAATAGTCTATGGCTTTGGGTAGCGAATATCATCCGTATTGTTAATATATAAATAAAAGCAATATTGTGAATCGTTACAGGGGGTTTGTACGTTCCATAATTTCATAGAATCTCGTTGAAATATAACTCGGGATCATATATTTGTTGTTATGCATCTTTTATTTTCCTTTTATGTACATAAATTCACATATTTATGATTTTGAGGATGTAGCTGTTCCGAACGTGTAATCCAAGCTGTATATTTTTCGTCGGACACATTCAGCACTAGTCAGTATATCGTGGAAATGAGTAAGAGAGCCCAAGTGACTTTCTGCATGAGTACCCTGGTTATTCTTAATATGCTGGATAATATCATCCTAGAAAATTTTAATAGAAAATGTATAAGGAATAATAAGTGATGTAAAGTAAAGTAGAAGCCATTGTTTCCTAAAACCTTTTACTTTTTTCCCATGACCATCTGTATAATTCTAACATATTTTTACGGCGGTTTCTTGAAACGTTTGGTTTCTTTCATCCAGGTAAAACGACCACGCAGCAATTACCATTTCAGTGCATGCCGATATTTGAACCCGGGACATTCTGACTTCAATTTGCTACCGTAGCGTCTCGATGGGGTAATGGCACTGGGATATTGATAACAAGGCTCTTTTACTTAGACACAATACAATCTGATTAAAACACTGGTCCTATTTCGCTGCGTTTCTTATAGTTCAAAGTATCGTTTTACTTGTCTTCATAACTCTAGGATTTGTAAGAGTTGTTATATAGCAGGTGATCCAGTTGATGTGAGATATCCAATAAACGGCGAGTTCATGTCAACGTTGATTGATTAATCAATCTGTGACGTCATAAGGTAAAAAGTCGCTCGTATGCCCCCCCCCCCTCCTAGTACAACTTCCCAGATCTTCACGTAGTGTAAGACATCAAAAGTATTAAAAAAAAAAAAAAAAAATAATAGATCGGTATTTTAATCAGATTGGACGAAATATAAATTAAAATCAATATTAATATCTACCTCCACGGTGTCTCTTGTAGCCTTATCCACGAAAGTATCAACAAGGCTCTTGTCAGCATGGATCAAATAACAGTTTCCAGTATCCCGAACTACCAACAAATGCTATAAAATAGAGTGGGGATGCTAAAGTATTTTAACAAGACATTTTGTTAGTCGAATCAAAACTTGTTTGCAATCAGAATTCAGTAATTGTCTAGATAACAGGATACTTTTCTGTGTATTTATTTGGTGTTTTCCTTCTTTTTTACCGTTGTATAGTTACGTGGATATAAATGTGCGAACATTTTTTGGTTATTTCTTTTGTATTTTCTTTTCTAGATAAAATGTTTATAATTTAGAAAAGAAATTTATCAGATATTGATAAAAAAAATAAGAGATTTTTGTTTTTCTCAAAGGGCCATTATTAGCACCCTCAAAAAATAAAATAAATAGCGTTTATTGTAGACTAAATTGGCAGAAACTTACGCTTCGACTGTGATACTCAAATTGATAACCATCATGACGATCACGGTTGCCGCTATTCCAGAAGGGAAACAACTGAGCCTATAATGTAAAGATAAGCATTTGGCCATAGATCACTAATTATTCCCCCATTCATTTTAATGTTAATTCTCGTATTTTAGACCGGATGTAACATTTCGCCATATATTAGTTGTGTAGAACGCTTTCTGCTACAGATGGAGTAACATGTTGCACACTCTTGCTCAAAAGGTTCACCATGATTGAGATTCTCAAGCTGGAAGTAGAGACAACTAAACATGCAATTTTTACGGCCCTCCTTTCAACGTAACCAACCTCGCAACTCTTGTATCCTTCCGCCTCAAAATCATGAATATTCACCAAAACCTGACAGAAAATGTATTTTCAAACCCTTTTCTTCGATTCTACACAAAAAAAGTCAACAAAAATCCCCATGGAACAGGGAAAGGGGGAGAAAGAGACTAAAAATAACTTTCGCGCTACATTCCTGGGTGACTGACGGCGTAGGATGAAATATTTAGTGATCTGTGCCCTTTTAATTGCAATCATCGGGCTGGAACAAAATAAAATCCCCGTGGACGTTGTACTGTAAAATTTAAATTGAATATAAATAGATCTTTATATTTAAAGGTCGTAAAATAGCATTATGTGAGATTAGATAAAGAGTTTACAGTTCTCGCTATAATAGTTACAAAAAAGATAACGTAAATAGAATATCATGCTGAATTTTAGGCTAGCTTCGATCATCATTACTAAAGTCGGCACGATAAAAACAAAGTCTCGATTATCCATTATTACGTTCAATTATTATTCAAAAAATGTATTCTAACCCGCTAAATATCACAGTCTATCCATAGCATCGAGAGCCTGGATAGGTTAATTAACGTCTAATTAATAATTTAGATAACATTTCAGGCATAAAGAAAGACCCGGAATAGGCAGATTTAGCTCTTGCATAATGTATGTTTAAAAGAAAGTTCCGTATTACAAAGACATCTTCCTCTGATAAGAAGGAATTTGGTAATACTTACACCAGTCAGGACAAGTAGAGACAATACAACCAGAAACCTCATGATGGCTAGATTACACAAGAGTTAGAAGTGATGTGTCTAGATTAAGGTGTAGGTATATATACTATCATTCTCTTTTTTTTTTAAAAAAAAAAGGTGTGTAGTTCGCGTGTAACAACAGGTGGGTTTGCACATTTAAGCGAGTGACACACTTTGTGTAATTTGAATGAAATGAAATTTGGTTTAACGTCCCACCGTTCTGCTCCGACTGGGTAGATTGCAATCTGAATTAAGTATTTAATGAGGGAGAGAGAGAGAGAAATGGGGTTTAACGTCCACTCAACACAACTAGGCCACTCCGGGACTAACATATGGTTTAATTTTTATTTCAATAATTCGCTTGCGCGTAGGGGTCTTTAGGAGTGGGAGGAAACCGGAGTACCCGGAGGAAACCCACGAGGTTGAGAAGGCGCCCGTATCTCCATGCCACATACGCTCACACCAGGGCTCGAAACCACAGCCGCAAGCCAGAGGTGACCGGCCAGCTAGAGGTCGAAGCGCGGCACTCTAGACCACTAGGCCATCCCAACCCCCCCAAGTATTTAATGCATATGTGTAATATGATAAAGGATGCAGTATAAATGTTACATGAAAATCTATTTCGTAATTGGATTATGTTATTAGATCATCGGACGTTGAGACCGCTAGTGTAGTAGCACCAAACCAGGTAAAGTACTTACTCTATATGATAGCTATTTGTAACCCGGTGGGTTTAAACGATCATATCGATGTGTCACTGTCAGGGACAACGCTATGGGTCTGCCTGGGAATGTTCATCTAATCATTTTCGAGACGTCGTTTTCAATTGTTATCCATAGACTTCTGCTACGTCACTTACTAATTAAATACCACTTAAAAGAATAATAAAGGAATAATATTCCAGGCTACAGGGCGAATATTCTAACTAAAATGTATGTCGGTTCAAAACTATTTAAATCTGCATTCTTACCGGAATCATGATCATCTAATTGCTTTTGTTTTTAATTGATAGTCCAGGTAATTGTCTAAAGTGACACCCAGACCTTATTTTGGACTTAGGAGTTACGAATAATTGTGTGTATCATAGTCACTTTATATGAAATTAAATCGTGTACAGATATCTATTCCCGTCAGGTGCACATGAAACATTATAGATAATCACGAAAGAACTGTGATTTTCCTACAACAAAAGAAGGGAGAGTTTAAATCCGCTCGATCCAACCGATGGGTCTTTAGCAACTGCCTCTAGATGTATAGTTGCTAAATATTGGGTGATGTAATCTGCAGTTTGCACTGCGAAAAACACCTTAGAAATGTGTATATACATTATTATTACCAGGTACGTCAGTGGGCTCGTTTGGTGTGTGCCTGTTTGACGTCTTGCATGATCTGAACTAACAGATAAGCTCATGAACTTTACATTGATATAAACAAAGTGAGTAACTGGGACTGGTCATCCTCAGATAATTTAAAAACTAGAATATGGACATATTGTTGACATGGAATAATATAATGATAAATGGATGCTAGGACGGGTGGGGGGGCATGTGTCCCTGGCAGCAACACTGCGACCAGTTCTTATTTAGAATTCAAGCTGTCAGGGGTTCATTTTACGTGGACGGCAATGGATGTCTCTAGCGAATGGACGGGCGGACGAGCAGAGGAATCCATCTTATCGGAAGGCGAGGTACACCAAATTATTGTAATAATGTCGACTGGTGATATCAGGATTTTTATAAATATTACAAACATTCGGTTCACAGCTACCAGATCTCTCTCCATATAATTTTTTTTTATTTTTAAATTACTGATTTTTTTCTTGACCCATTACTAAGCTGCCATTAATAAACTACTTTGATAGCAATTAAAATTAATAACGCATGGGTCCTAATCGATTTTAAACTACTATCCACTCGAAGTACTAGGGGTTCTGTTACGCTACTAAGAACCATCGTATTAAATATTTAATGATCTATGAAAATTCAAGATTTCTTTGCCGTGTATCGTAATAGTAGACCCCACAGGGTATGCTGCATTTTTCATTTAGATGCCTAAGGATAAAAACCACTTTTGTTGTTGATCAAACCGCTTCATTATTACTTTATGAAACAATTATGGTGCGGAATTCACGACACGATTTTAAAATGTTTAACCTAACAAGCTGCTCTTGGTTTACACAGTGGTCCCTCGGTTCATCCATCGGGAAAACACGTATTCGAATTATCAGCATTTGATGATTGTGCTATTTTTTTATCGATGAATGTGGTTAATAAAACATCTTGCCCACGAAAATGGTGTTTAAGGCATCCTTTGTGTGCGTGTCATAATCGAGCGAACAAGTCGTCTTTAAGTTGTGAATGTAAACTTTCCCTTTCTGGACCCCTGTCTTATTTAATGCAAAATATATATATATATATATATCTAGGGGGTCCACAAATTATATGTGGCATGGAGATTGGGGCAGACAACCTATATAAATTCTCCAGAAAGGTATGCTACTAACTGAAGCACATAGCCCAATAACCACGAAGGTCCCCTTAAAGTTCCAATTTCATATTTTCTAAGAAAGTCAAAACATAATTATTTCTATGTCTTTTGCTCAAAAGGTTGTCAACTCACTATTATACGATCATGGGCAAAATTTTAGAGGTGTTAAAATGGGTGACACAAGCTGATTGAGGATATAGTAACTGAATTACCTCCCTTGTTTTCCCATTCCTCACCATGGACGGCCATCTTCAAACGTTTGAATTTGAAGTTAAAAATGATATTTTTGCCAATTTCTCAACTGGCAATAGTGAATTATAGGATTAATAGGATTATTCTTTAACAAGGTAGGACTGTTTATAGGTACAATCTATTTTAGGGCTTTATTTTAATAAATTTTAAAAATATAACTTAAAAATATGCTATTGGAACTTTAAAGTTCAAGGTGCAATGAAGACAGAACAACAAAGGGAAATAATGTTGGAAGTTATTATTGGATATAATACCAATCAATCGGCGTTCTTCATTTCAATAATATACAGGAACAATATAACTATTTTGGGTTAATGTCCAAAGATTATCGAAAATTTGCTAGTGATTTCAAAGATAGCAGTACAAGATATGACAAGTCTCTAAAACAATAAAACCATAGATTCCAGTTAATCCAGGAAATACTTGGATGTTGAGCAAATTTTATTAAGACCATTTATAGTACATAATATATGTGCGGAACAGAAACTCCTGGGTTAACAAGGTTCTCGGAAAAGGGGTGGTAATTCCTGTTATCATTTCTTCTCTTTCTATGGGGGCGGGGTGAGGGGTACAATAAATCAAACAAAAGACACTTGACATATAACATGGCTATTTTTAAGCAGGATGGTACTTGAACAACATCAAATAATGTATTATTTCTTCTCTTTCCAAGGGGATACAATAAATTATACAAACGACTACTTGACATATACTTCAAATAATGTATTATTTCTTCGCTTTCTAGGGGGGCTTTAAAATAAATTATACAAAAGACTACTTGACATATACCATGGCCATGTTTAAGCAGGATGGTACTTTAATAACTACAAATAATGTTGTTTTGCCAACGACCCACCATGAAACACATAAAACAATAGCGCCACAAATGGCAACATATAAATATATATGAAAAATATTTGAAATTTGCAAAATGAAAAGATGCCAACTCGTAGACGGCATACAACCGTAGACACAGAATAATATATTTATAAAATGACTCATCCTAATTAAAGAACAAGCCATTAGTGAAACTGTTGTCCCCCTCCGAAATCCCAAAATAAATAGATGACACATATTAATTAATTGCACATTTATTTTTTTCAAAAGTATGGAGCAATCAAACTATGCATTTAGTTTCATCACTTTCTATCACATATATTTGATAAAATCAGAATATATGTCCCCAAAGCATCAACCAAAAATTGATTAGCTCTGTTTTAGCTTCAGCTCAAAATGTAAATCGTTGAACTCAGTCAAGACATTCACCTAATGAACATCTACACTAAGTTTAACAATTCTACCTCAATCCAAAGTAGAGTTGTTATGTTCCAAAGTCTTGACCAATCAAATTTATTGTGCCCCTCATCATCAACCAATCAGATTACTGTAAGCAGAAAATGTTCACCATCGAACTCCATCAAGGCATTCACCTAATGAACGCCTACACCAAAATTGAATATACTAGCTCACTTATAAGGTGAGTTATTGTGTTCCAAAGTTTCGGCCAATCAAATTGCTTATCGCTCTGCTTACCCTGTGCAGAAAATGTTCGTTACCAAACTTAGTCAATGTATTGATGTAATGAAACTATAAACCAAGTGTCATGACCATCACTTATCGCTCTGCTTATCCTGAGCAGAAAACATTCATCATCGAACCGAGTCACGGTATTGATGTATTGATGTAATGAAACTATATATTCATCACTCTCACTTAATTAGAACTAAAGTTATTGTGTCCCAAAGCATCAACCAAAGAAATTGCTTATCTCTGCTTACCCTAAGCAGAAAATGCCCATCTTCGCATTCCATGAAGGTATCAATATAATAAACACCTACACCAAGTTGGAAAATCTAGCTCAATTAGGAGGTGAGTTACTGTGCCCCAAAAAGTGTGATTGGCTTACAAACGGATGGACAGACGGACGAACCCATTTTAATAGTCCCCCACTTTCTATGCTCTTAACTGGCTTTTTTTTAATGTGCCCGTTCTAAATGTGCCCCGGCACACTGATTGAGAATCAGTGCCTTCGTCGAATGAAAATAACGACATCAATATAAGTTAAAGCAAAATATGAAAAAAAAACTTAAATAATACTTGATACCTATAAATCTTGAAATTATAATATTCTGAACACATTTAATGATGTTCAAATTTTAATATAACAGTCCTGGGGCGGATTTAAGAATTTTGAAAAGTGGTGGGGGGGGCGCCGCAAAATAAGGGCACTGACCGCGGAGACGGGGCACGCCGCTGAGAGGGGGGTTGGGAGCCCCCAAAAAAATATCCGTCATTTCTTTGCATCTGTAGCCGTTCCAAGAGCTATTTGGCTGATATTTTCGTCTAAACGTTCGGAAATCGTTGAAAAAGAGCCTTAAGATCGATCAAACAGCCAGTTGAAAGGCACTTTCAGTAGTAAAAAAGGGCACTGTCGAAAATTAAGGGGGGGGGCGTGAATCTGCATCTGGAGTCATATCAAACATAATAAATCAACCAAGAGATAGAACAAGGCGAACACAAAGGCGCCTCGTGAGCTGGCGATATCCGTGCCTTTAGCAGTGGTCGACTCTCGAATATCAATTGTTGTCGGTGCTTCAGAAACTGTTAAAGTACTTAACTTGACGAAGATCATGGGGCTAACCACTTCTGTGGTGTTTGACCCTGATGAAGTAATTAGCTTAGCGGAGATGGTGGGAGTAATCACTTCAGTGGTTGAAACAGTGGTTTCAGTTACTGATGCAGCCCCTGATGAAGTAATTAGCTTAGCGGAGATGGTGGGAGTAATCACTTCTGTAGTTGCAACAGTAGCTCTAGTAACTGATGCAGACCCTGATGAAGTAATTAGTTTCGCGGAGATGGTGGGAGTAATCACTTCTGTAGTTGAAACAGTGGCTTCAGTAACTGATGCAGACCCTGTTGAAGTAATTAGCTTAGTGGAGATGGTGGGAGTAATCGTTTCTGTGGTTGGAACAGTGGTTTCAGGAACTGATGCAGTGGTTGGATCTGAAACAGACACAAACTAAGACAATTCAGGACTCACATATGGTCTTTATTTCATTTCAAACATTCGCTGGCGCGTAGGGGTCTTTAGCAGTGGGAGGAAACCGGAGTACCCGGGGAAAACCCACGGAGTTGGACAGGCGATCCTACGCCTTGCCACGTGCGACCGGGAATTCGAAACCACGCCAGTTGACTCAATGAAAGGCCGTATGATACAGAGCGCGCACGTTAACCATTCTGCCAACACCCCCCCCCCCCGATCTGAAACAGATGAAGCGCTTAAATAATGAAATGAAATAAGGTTTTGCGTCCTACTGTCCTGCTCCGACTGGGATAATGAAGACGGAAACACCACCGCTAGGGTCGGTAGTTGGTCTCTTTGCACAATGGGATGTGTTCACCATGTCTAAAACAGCAGTTGATGTACCAAATCTAAGGATTAAGTGACTTATGCCATTCTATGACGTTTTTAGCGATTTTTTCTTATTATTGTTTGTTTGACTAAAATGTATACTAATTTGTCAAACGTATGATTATTAGTCAAACATATTCGGATAACTTATCCGTAATCCATCAATTTGTTGCTATCATTCGATCTTCTCAAATAAAAATAAATTCTCAAGTAAATTTCTTCAATGAAAATCGGTAAGTTGAATTTTCCGCCAAACCAATAATGAAACAATAATTGCTCCCAATTTTATTATTATTTTTCAAATTATAATATTGTCTGACCGTTCGTGTGTCCGTTCACATTCTGTTTGTGGAAACAAGAGTGGTTCACTAGTCCACCGGTTCACTAGTCTGCCGCTATAAGAAATACTATAAATATGGGTATCAATAAATACAACCTTACCCCAAACCAAATAATAGATATCGGTGGACTAATGAACCCGCGGCATGGATCGGGTCGTAACTTCGTGGATTATGGCCACTGACTGTACGACAAACCACGGGTTTAGCTTAAAGACACTATAGAGGCCACAACATTTGTTATCCGATTTTAATCAAACTTAATATGTATGGTTATAACGTACAGATCTCTATCTAACAGTATCTTACAGGATTATGGCCTCTGACCTTACGAATAATATAGTAGGGTGAATTACGGCCCAATAGTAAATGTTTAATACGTCGTGCTAATCCGCACAGTATTACTCAATTTTGAAGGCCATATTTTAATGGATCTTAATCCACCTTAATTACTCCCATTTATATACATTTATATTGTCTTATATATCTCATTAATCACATGTCTCCAGTATTCTTTGTTTTACACTTTAAATCTATCTTATTAATTGTAATTAACGTCTACGGGCTATAGCATTTTAGTTGCCAACGTGTACTGTTTGTAGACGATAGATTTATAGGATTAATGCCCTAGGCAATGCATGGGTATATATAGACCCAATGGACAGAATTAAAGAAAAAACCTGGTTACGCACCTGTCTTGGGAGATCAGCTCAGATCACATTCCTAAGAACAGACCTGTATTTGGATATTTGGAGACACAAGTTTATGTCAATTTCCTTATCCGTATTGGAGCTTATATTCTATTAAGCATTTAACCAATAATTGTTATATTAATTATCTGCTATTAAGTATTGTTGACTAAAGAATATATCGAATTATTAACAACCAACAAGAGTCCTGTCTTCATTTTATCTACGACGAAGATTCCAGAAGATACACAAAAGTGCACTTCTACAAATGGGGAGATTGCTTTGAGTGGTAAGATTTCGTCGTACCTCAAACAGCCAAGCGAGAAGTTTAGAACGAGCCAGAACACCTTCCAAAGAGTTAATATTCAGCAGTTGGAATTGGATACCAATAGTTCTGAGGAAGAATCACAGATACACCTACCCAGAAAAGCAAAAGCGGGAAGAAAGCAGAAATGTTCCAGTCATGTAATGCAAGATACCCAGACCTTGGTGGAAATTCGTACAGTCAAGACCGAAGAATATTCAATCCGACGTCATCAAGTGCGGCTTTAAATAACAGAAGACAAAAAGGTATGTGGTCTTTTTATCAGGGTAATCTCCATGCGCCGTCGGGTTATTGTCAGTTTAATTATCAACATCATAGTCCTCGTGCTCTTGCTCCTAAACATGAGTATAAAGTCAAGCGATCTGTTTCCTTAAATGTTCAAAGAAATAAAAATAAAACTTCGGCTAAAACTGAGCGCGACACTAAAAGAAAACATGAGTATGAAACGCGAAAATTCTTTATGAGACAACTTCCATTTTCTCAAATTGGCATACGAGCGTTTCATGAAATTCAAAACTTAAACGGCGTGATAAAGCAACAGTTAAAAGCAGTGTTGAAAAAATTAGACGTTACACATACAATTGGGAATACGCCTGTTCAAAATCTAAGCCATGATAATTGTAACATTGAAACTAATAAATTAAATACGAAAATCTCCAAACTGACCTCGGAACTTGAAAGCGCGAATAAACATAAACTTGAGATGTGCCTTGATTTCAACGAATTGTTACGGTCTAAAGAACAAATAGAAAAGACATATGAAAACGCTATGCTCGAAATTGAGAGATTGAACGTGAGAGAAAACTTTTTAGAATCTAGCAAGAGTGACGTAATATGCGAGCTTATTGAACATCAGAAACAGATCGAAGACCTTCAAGAAGAAAATGAACATTTAAAACACGATTTGAACGAATGTTACGACTATGATGAAAACGATTTTTGTGATGGTCCACCCAATACTTGGTCCTGTAATAACGGGGACAATTTTTATGATGGCCCACCCAATATGGGCTCATATAATAATGGTGGCAACGATTTTAATGGTGGACCTCCCAATACTTGGAAGTATGATAATGGAGACGATTGCTATGGGGGTCCATCCAATATGTGTCCATACAACAATAGAGGGAACTCTTTTAATAATGGCCCACCAAATAATAGGCCAAATAACAGTGGACCAGTATATAAAAAGAAATTTAGAAACAAATCTTTTAACAAGCGATTTTAATTATTTTATTTAATTACGTGATGAAAACTGACAATACAATTACCTTGATAAACCACATACCTATTCCAATTTATATTTTGTATTCCATATATTTAGTGTGTATTTTATTATGACTTTTTATATTGTTGTTTTATGATTTTTTATTAAAAGGGGGAGGGCATCCATATCTACTATATGTTGATTTCCATCTGCTACACAGAATTGATTAATTTTTGTATTTGTACTTATATATATATTAATATATTATGATTGTTTTTATATGTTACCGATTAATATTCGGGACGAATATTTTTTTTAAAATCTGAGAGTATTATAGTAGGGTGAATTACGGCCCAATAGTAAATGTTTAATACGTCGTGCTAATCCGCACAGTATTACTTAATTTTGAAGGCCATATTTTAATGGATCTTAATCCACCTTAATTACTCCCATTTATATACATTTATATTGTCTTATATATCTCATTAATCACATGTCTCCAGTATTCTTTGTTTTACACTTTAAATCTATCTTATTAATTGTAATTAACGTCTACGGGCTATAGCATTTTAGTTGCCAACGTGTACTGTTTGTAGACGATAGATTTATAGGATTAATGCCCTAGGCAATGCATGGGTATATATAGACCCAATGGACAGAATTAAAGAAAAAACCTGGCTACGCACCTGTCTTGGGAGATCAGCTCAGATCACATTCCTAAGAACAGACCTGTATTTGGATATTTGGAGACACAAGTTTATGTCAATTTCCTTATCCGTATTGGAGCTTATATTCTATTAAGCATTTAACCAATAATTGTTATATTAATTATCTGCTATTAAGTATTGTTGACTAAAGAATATATCGAATTATTAACAACCAACAAGAGGCCTGTCTTCATTTTATCTACGACGAAGATTCCAGAAGATACACAAAAGTGCACTTCTACAATAATCCCTATTTAGCTTGTAGGCCCTTCAAAGGTCACAGTTGCTATCCGATTTTGATGAAACCTAAACTATATGGTTATATACCAAAAATCTGAGTTACTTCTGATATTGACGCATGTCCGATCATAACGTCCTGGATTATAGTCCCTAATTGTACGAAAATTAGCCTGTTCTCTGCCCGTCTCTTGCAAAATGAAGCCCGACCTTGAATGGCAACCGCTTGTTTCAAATTAAAATAACATGTTTTCTAATTATAATATATTCTAATTTGAAATGAAATACATATTTTTTAAAAGTATATTAATTTATTCTTTTATATATTACAATATTTAAAAACATTCATACTATAATGACATTTGAATTTTAAAAGAAGAAATCTTTAATTTAAAGGATTTCTAATATATTCTTTATTAAAATATAATTATCCTTTGAAAACAAAATTATTCAATCAAAAATTAACATTATCCTTTGTAAAATTACCAAATTAAATTATCCTATGAAAAATTAAATTTTACCAAATTAAATTCTCCGGAATAATTCATCAAAATAAATTATTTTTTCCAAACCGTTATACAGAAAATATAAACCAGCCAACATGCGGTGGCTACGCGAAACCGCTGTAGCTTTTAGAAAAAATATATATATTTACGTCTGAAACAATTATTCCGATAGAATACACGACATATACTTAAGACATTACATGTACCTGATATTAGAGCAATAGGACATGGATGCAACCACATTCCATAAGCTTCATAGTTACAAAATTATAGTTTGCGAATCTGTAAACAAGCTAACGACAACGCCCTAATCCCCAAATAAATAGAGAACACTCCATAATTACGTGCACATGCATCAATAAGTCAATCACACTGATATTTTTTCCCATAACCGGGCGTTCCCTTGACAGTAGCTCTAAAGTGATGTCCTGGAGTGGGATATTTTTTACGCAAACTTAAATACCACCAAAAATGTCAATAAGTAAACCGATAGTTAAACGTTTCTATCTCGGATAGTTTGACAGGTTTGTCATACCATTTTTTACATTTATTTTTGACTATCAATATCAGGAGTAATGATTATTGTTTATTCAATCAAAACAATAAAAAATTACATTGGAACGCAAAGATGATTTTGTTGAATGAAAGTAACAGCGGTTAAATATGGTTATGTTTTCGTTCAATTCAGTCCATTAGTCAATTTTGTCTCATGTACGCATGCTAAATCAATAAAACGACGGCAAACTTTACACCAACCTTTTTGGTGGTATCTATCGGGGCTACATAAATGCTGTCGTTAGTACATTATCTAGTACATTTGTTTGGACTGTCCATAGAACTAATTAAAAAATAATTTATGTTAACTTCGTTATGATTTATTAAGTTATTTGACATTCATTGTCTTATTTCTAGAATACAAGAAATCAAATGTTATCTGGTTAAAGAAATGCAATCTCGGTTTCAACGAAATATATAGCTGTGTATACTTGGCATAAAAGCATCATTTGATATCTTGTTGAATTATTCTACCCAAATGCGAGGTATATAATCCCGACAGAATATTACCCAAAACAGAACCCCGTGGGACACCTTCTACACGCCAGTATCTTCATACGACTTGCTTTGCTAGTGACAAAAAAAGATTGGTTTCTATAAAATCAATAATGTAAGATTTTGATAAAAAAAAGATGACTGTCTTACTATAATAGTTCGAAAATAGAAAACTTTATTATTTTTTTTTTCTGAGCGAAGTTATCACTGTTTGAAGTTTTGACAAGATGTGGCATAAGTTGTGTTTTATCGTAGCAACGGTATTTAATCGATACTCGGCATCTGATACGGGCCCATCCCCACAATAATTTGGCCACAAGTACTCTTTTCTTCAGGTTCTTGCAGCCCCTGGGCCCTCGCCTATGAGGACCTAGGATGGAAGCCCCCCCCCCCCAATCAAGAATTGCTTCCGCCGGCCCTGTGATAGCCTATATAGGTTTGCATTGTGAATAACTGAAGCTAAAAAAGACATGCAATAGGTATTAATGCATCTATAAAACAGATTGTGATGACATAACCAGATATACGGAAATTTGATGTTAAACAAGAATTTAGAAGGTTACGAGCGACCGTCTTAAAGTTTAACAATATACAGAGTGCACAATTATGGTTGTGTAGTGAAGTGATAGTATCGTTTGGAATTCTGACGAGAATCATCACTGTGATGTGATACTCCCAACAGACACTTTCGAATCGTTTTCTAAATGTTCTTGTCCGATATGTAGGTTTTAATTGATTAATTATGCATTCACCAAAGACTTTCGAGATAAAACAAAACATTTGAAAGTGATAAATAGTTTTTGTGAAGAGTTGAGCCAAAGATTGTTTTTATATTAAAGGACAAAAGGACCAACGATCGCAGATTTGAAAACATCTGGACTGTGATTACACAGCTGGTCAGGTTGGTTATTGAAGGGTGCATACGGTAGATAGATATTAAAACACGTCTAGAAAACAACTCTGTAATACCGTTTTCAAAAACCTTAATGTGTGAGAATCTCCCGATTTTTATTTATTGACGTTCAATAAAGACTTCACTATACTGACGTTGTAAACTTTTAATTGTTAAAACCTGGTCTACATACGCGTGTATATAACAGCAATTCATGAAAGTACAACCGCTATACGTTATAGTCTGAATTCTACGAGCCTTGAACTCAATGACTGTTCAAACAATTTTAAACAAACTGACAGAAGCCAAAGTTACCCCGTTAATGACTAGTGTTAGTCGTACATCTGAAAAAGGTGAAGCGCTTAAGTAATGAAATGAAATAGGGTTCAGTCCAGACGGAAACACACCCTCTGGGGTCTGTAAATGGTCTTGCGCCTAAAACCGCATTAAAACAAATATAAAAATTAATTAATCATTAATTAAACTTCACTTTTGAGGGTTGGGAATGTTTTCCGAGTTTGAATGCTCAACAATATGTCAAATTAAAAATTGTATTTACCTGGTTGAAGATCTACAAAAATCTGGACTTCGCAGAGAGTAAGAGGTTGGTGAAGTAAAGTTGTAATTCTGGTGTATCTAGCGGTACAATTGGTGATTGTAAGATATTGTACCAGTTCTGCTGTCTGGTGATGATAACATTCAGTATAACATTTACTGGTGCTGGTATCATTACAGGGTACTCCACCGGATAAGGTATAATTACTCAATCTGTCTTCTGGAAACGAAAAACAACACATATTTACACACAGTAGGTGACAATGCATAAGCAATCCACATAGATTTCAGTCAGTACTGACACCATTTTCGTCTTTAACATTACTCACCAAAATCGTCTCTGTTGTAGACAATCACTTCTTTAATAGCATACTTTGATTGTAGATCAACTTCCCACCAGCTGTTCCTTTCATTTAGGCCTGTATGAGAGCAAGATCCTCCTTCAAAGTTTGCATTAATGTCCCCGTCAACTGCTTTGCTCGCATCTTCGGTTAAGTCGCCATATCTACCATAAAAACTGCTCTGGTATGCAGGTTTATTTTGTGCGATGTTTATCCTCTGCCCTTTAATCAATGAAAAGAATTGACAGATACAGCAATTAAATTAATCTAATTGCACTTCCACATGTTTTCTTTTACAATGCTTTTCGCCCGACCCTTTGCACAATGATATGTGTTCACCATGTCTAAAACAGCAGTTTAATGTACCAAATCTAAGGATTAAGTGATTTATGCCATTCTATGACGTTTTTAACGATTTTTTTTATTGATGATATGTTTGATTGACTGGAAAGTATATTAATTTGTTAAACGTATGATTATTAGTCAAACATATTCGGATAGCTTATCCGTAATCCATCAATTTGTTGCTATCATTCGATCTTCTCAAATAAAAATAAATTCTCAAGTAAATTTCTTCCATGAAAATCGGTAAGTTGAATTTTCCGCCAAACCAATAATGAAACAATAATTGCTCCCAATTTTATTATTATTTTTCAAATTATAATATTGTCTGACCGTTCGTGTGTCCGTTCACATTCTGTTTGTGGAAACAAGAGTGGTTCACTAGTCCACCGGTTCACTAGTCTGCCGCTATAAGAAATACTATAAATATGGGTATCAATAAATACAACCTTACCCCAAACCAAATAATAGATATCGGTGGACTAATGAACCCGCGGCATGGATCGGGTCGTAACTTCGTGGATTATGGCCACTGACTGTACGACAAACCACGGGTTTAGCTTAAAGACACTTTAGAGGCCATAACATTTGTTATCCGATTTTAATCAAACTTAATATGTATGGTTATAACGTACAGATCTCTATCTAACAGTATCTTACAGGATTATGGCCTCTGACCTTACGAATAATCCCTATTTAGCTTGTAGGCCCTTCAAAGGTTACAGTTGCTATCCGATTTTGATGAAACCTAAACTATATGGTTATATACCAAAAATCTGAGTTACTTCTGATATTGACGCATGTCCGATCATAACGTCCTGAATTATAGTCCCTAATTGTACGAAAATTAGCCTGTTCTCTGCCCGTCTCTTGTAAAATGAAGCCCGACCTTGAATGGCAACCGCTTGTTTCAAATTAAAATAACATGTTTTCTAACTATAATATATTCTAATTTGAAATGAAATACATATTTTTTAAAAGTATAATAATTTATTCTTTTATATATTACATTATTTAAAAACACTCATACTATAATGACATTTGAATTTTAAAAGCAGAAATCTTTAATTTAAAGGATTTCTAATAGTATATTCTTTGCAACAAATTAAAATATTATCCAATGAAAACAAAATTATCCAATCAAAAATTAAAATTATCCTATGAAAAATTAAAATTATCCTATGAAAAATTAAAATTACCAAATTAAATTCTCCAGTTCAAGAATAATTCACCAAAATAAATTATTTTTTCCAAACCGTTATACAGAAAATATAAATCAGCCCACATGAGGTGGCTACGCGAAACCGCTGTAGCTTTTAGAAAATATATATATATATATATATTCCGAAAGAATACACGACATATACTTTAGACATTACATGTACCTGGTAGTAGAGCAATAGGACATGGATGCAACCACATTCCATAAGCTTCATAGTTACAAAATTATAGTTTGCGAATCTGTAAACAAGCTAACGGCAACGCCCTAATCCCCAAATAAATAGAGAACACTCCATGCACGTGCATCAATAAGTCAATCACACTGATATTTTTTTCCCATAACCGGGCGTTCCCTTGACAGTAGCTCTAAAGTGATGTCCTGGAGTGGGATATTTTTTACGCTAACTTAAATACCACCAAAAATGTCAACAAGTAAACCGATAGTTTGACAGGTTTGTCATACTATTTTTTACATTTATTTTTGACTATCAATATCAGGAGTAATGATTATTGTTTATTCAATCAAAACAATAAAATATTACATTGGAACGCAAAAATGATTTTGTTGAATGAAAGTAACAGCGGTTAAATATGGTTATGTTTTCGTTCAATTCGGTTCATTAGTCAATTTTGTCTCATGTACGCATGCTAAATCAATAAAACGACGGCAACCTTTACACCAACCTTTTTGGTGGTATCTATCAGGGCTACATAAATGTTGTCGTTAGTACATTATCTAGTACATTTGTTTGGACTGTCCATAGAACTAATTAAAAATAATTTATGTTAACTTCGTTATGATTTATTAAGTTATTTGACAAATGTTATCTGGTTAAAGAAATGCAATCTCGGTTTCAACGAAATATATAGCTGTGTATACTTGGCATAAAAGCATCAGTTGATATCTTGTTGAATTATTCTACCCAAATGCGAGGTATATAATCCCGACAGAATAGTACCCAAAACAGAACCCCGTGGGACACCTTCTACACGCCAGTATCTTCATACGACTTGCTTTGCTAGTGACAAAAAAAAAGATTGGTTTCTATAAAATCAATAATGTAAGATTTTGATAAAAAGATGACTGTCTTACTATAATAGTTCGAAAATAGAAAACTTTATTAATTTTTTTTTTCTGAGCGAAGTTATCACTGTTTGAAGTTTTGACAAGATGTGGCATAAGTTGTGTTTTATCGTAGCAACGGTATTTAATCGATACTCGGCATCTGATACGGGCCCATCCCCACAATAATTTGGCCGCAAGTACTCTTTTCTTCAGGTTCTTCCAGCCCCTGGGCCCTCGCCTATGAGAATCTAGGATGGAAGCCCCCCAATCAAGAATTGCTTCCGCCGGCCCTGTGATAGTCTATATAGGTTTGCATTGTGAATAAATGTCTACATAATGGTTATTGTTATAACTGAAGCTAAAAAAAGACCTGCAATAGGCATTAATGCATCTATAAAACAGATTGTGATGACATAACCAGATATACGGAAATTTGATGTTAAACAAGAATTTAGAAGGTTACGAGCGACCGTCTTAAAGTTTAACAATATACAGAGTGCACAATTATGGTTGTGTAGTGAAGTGATAGTATTGTTTGGAATTCTGACGAGAATCATCACTGTGATGTGATACTCCCAACAGACACTTTCTAATCGTTTTCTAAAAGTTCTTGTCCGATATGTAGGTTTTAATTGATTAATTATGCATTCACCAAAGACTTTCGAGGTAAAACAAAACATTTGAAAGTGATAGTTTTTGTGAAGAGTTGAGCCAATGATTGTTTTTATATTAAAGGACCAACGATCGCAGATTTGAAAACATCTGGACTGTGATTACACAGCTGGTCAGGTTGGTTATTGAAGGGTGCATACGGTAGATGGATATTAAAACACGTCTCGAAAACAACTCTGTAATACCGTTTCAAAAACCTTAATGTGTGAGAATCTCCCGATTTTTATTTATTGACGTTCAATAAAGACTTCACTATACTGACGTTGTAAACTTTCAATTGTTAAAACCTGGTCTACATACGCGTGTATATAACAGCAATGCATGAAAGTACAACCGCTATGCGTTATAGTCTGAATTCTACGAGCCTTGAACTCAATGACTGTTCAAACAATTTTAAACAAACTGACAGAAGCCAAAGTTACCCCGTTAATGACTAGTGTTAGTCGTACATCTGAAAAAGGTGAAGCGCTTAAGTAATGAAATGAAATAGGGTTCTGTCCAGACGGAAACACACCCTCTGGGGTCTGTAAATGGTCTTGCGCCTAAAACCGCATTAAAACAAATATAAAAATTAATTAATCATTAATTAAACTTCACTTTTGAGGGTTGGGAATGTTTTCCGAGTTTGAATGCTCAACAATATGTCAAATTAAAAATTGTATTTACCTGGTTGAAGATCTCCAAAAATCTGGACTTCGCAGAGAGTAAGAGGTTGGTGAAGTAAAGTTGTAATTCTGGTGTATCTAGCGATACAATTGGTGATTGTAAGATATTGTACCAGTTCTGCTGTCTGGTGATGATAACATTCAGTATAACATTTACTGGTGCTGGTATCATTACAGGGTACTCCACCGGATAAGGTATAATTACTCAATCTGTCTTCTGGAAACGAAAAACAACACATATTTACACACAGTAGGTGACAATGTATAAGCAATCCACATAGATTTCAGTCAGTGCTGACACCATTTTCATCTTTAACATTACTCACCAAAACCTTCTCTGTTGTAGACAATCACTTCTTTAATAGCATACTTTGATTGTAGATCAACTTCCCACCAGCTGTTCCTTTCATATAGGCGAGTATGAGAGCAAGATCCTCTGTTAAAGTCTGCATTAATGTCCCCGTCAACTGCTTTGCTGGCATCTTCGGTTGAGTCGCCAGAGCTACCATAAAAACTGCTCTGGTATGCAGGTTTATTTTGTGCGATGTTTCTACTCTGCCCTTTAATCACTGAAAAGAATTGACAGATACAGCAATTAAATTAATCTAATTGCACTTCCACATGTTTTCTTTTACAATGCTTTTCGCCCGACCCTTTGCACAATGATATGTGTTCACCATGTCTAAAACAGCAGTTTGATGTACCAAATCTAAGGATTAAGTGACTTATATGCCATTCCATGACGTCTTTTAACGATTTTTTTTATTGATGATATGTTTGATTGACTGGAAAGTATATTAATTTGTTAAACGTATGATTATTGGCCAAACATATTCATATAACATGCGTAATCCATCAATTTTTTTTTCTCAAATATAAATAAATTCTCAAGTAAATTTCTTCAATGAAAATCTGTAAGTTAAAACTTCCGCTAAATCAATAAAGAACAATCATTGCTCCCAATTTTACTATTGTTTTGTCTGTGGAAACTGTATTGGTCACAAATTTTTCCGATTTAGACGAAACTTGAATTATAGGCGAGTATACCACGGATCTCGTATACATACGATATTGGCATGCACCGGGCCGTAACTTCGAATTTCTTCGTGGTTTATGACTACTGACTGCATGACAAACCACATTCTTACCTTGAGACACTCTAGCGGTAACAATATTGTTATCCCGTTTTAATCGAACTTAAAATGTATGGTTATAACCTACAGATCTCGATTCCTTTCCATATTGGCGCATATCTGACAGTACCCTCTTGGGTTATGGCATCTTACCATACGAATAATCCCTTTGTTGCTTATAGAAAGACCTTCAACAGGTCACAATATTTTCATCCGATATTGATGAAACTTAAAATATGTGGTTATATACCAAAGATCTGAGTTCCTTTTGATACTGACGCATGCCGGATCGTAATATACTTGATTATGGTCCCTAATTGTACAACAATTTGCCGGTTCTCTGCCCGCTTCTTGCAAAATGTAGCCGGATCTTGAATTGCAATTGTTTGTTCTAATTTGAATTGAAATATATATATATCTTTTAAAAGTATGGTAATTTATAAGGTTTTTTTTTATATACATATATTACAACATTAAAAAATATTCAAACTATAATGACATTTGAATTTTAAAGAAAGACATCTTTAATTTAAAGACTTTCTAATACTATATTCTTGGCAACAAATTAAAATAAAATTATCTAATGAAAACAAAATTATTCAATAAAAAATAAAATTATCCAATGAAAAAATAAAATTATGCAATAATCCAATGAATAAAATTATCCAATAAATTATCCAATGAAAAAAAAATACCAAATTTTAAAATTCTCCAAAGATAATTCACCAAAATGTATTATTAAGCTTTCATATTACATATGAAAGCTTATTGTTTCTGTTAAAGTTATTATTATTAAGCTTTCATATGTATTACATATGAAAGCTTATTGTTTCTGTTAAAGTTATTATTATTATTATTTTTTTTTTTGTGTGTTTTCTGCAAATCGGATTTCTCAGAATCTATCCATAGGATCTTTCTGAAATTTTGACCTACCCCCCCAAAAATGGGGTGCGAACCTTGATTAAATGTATTTTCAAAACGTTTTACGAATCCGAAATCACCGAATTTTACGAACGAAAAAACTGACAATGCATAGTCGTATCTTTGTTATTTTTTGACCGATTTTACTAATTCTTTTTTCTTTGAATACCTTGAAAAAAATCGTTTTCATCTGCAGTTTCACATTTTCGTATTTCGAAAATTCGTCGCTGTGATTTCGAACCGGAAGTTTAGACCAATTTGACAACTTCTTTAATAGTTGTACGATTTTCATGAAATTTAGTATACAAGTAGATCTTACCGATGTGACTTCAAAAATATAATTAGAAATTTTCTAAATTATCTCCCCTTGGTGAAATTAAGGATCAAAGTTTTCAAAAAAATCGTCGAAATATAGGTCAGAATGACCTAAAAAAAATTTTCGATACTCGACAAGTAATTACTGATTCCTACACAAAATATGGAGTTTGTCGATCGAACCGGAAGTGCCACCATCTTGAAACATGAAAAATCCCTAAGGCTTTTTTGCTATTTTACTTACAGACACGGGAGTTATATTTTCTGAATCCTTGAAGGATGGCCCAAAAATCATAGGGAGCAGAATTTTGATTTCGGTCACGTGATGGTCACCATTTTGAATTGAAAATGAAAAGTAGTAGCAATTTGAAGGGCCGAGACTTTGAAACACAATAACTCTCCTTCTAATTGAGCTAGAATGTTCAAACTTGGTGTAGACGTTCACTAGGACAATGTCATGATTGAGTCCAAAGATGAGCATTTTCTGCCAAGGGTAAGCAGAGATGGGCATGCTGATTTGTTGATTCTTTAGGGCACGATAACTTCGGTTATAATGAAGGGAGGGCTGTGAAACTTTTGTCAATAGAGAGTCCAATAGCTAGCCTGTTGTGTGAAATCATTGTATCATTTATTTTAAATATCAGGGATAGGCGAAAAAAAGAGATTGAAAATCCAAAAAGTCGTATTTTTACAATTTGGAGCATGTTTAGAGGTCTTTCTCGTAAAGTCAACTTAATATTTTTTGGGAACTTCTTCTACAAAGAGTCTTATTGGTAGTCTTTCATATAAAACCATCGATCAACAATCCAACATATCAGGAGTAGAAGAACAAAAGGATCGAACATTGAAAACGGCATCCTTTCATTGTTAAGCGACACATGCAGTGTGGGTGACTACAATCTACACATTTAGTCATCGTATACAGCTTATTCAACAGTATCGAATTCCAACTGCTTAGGGATATTTTTTAGAATCTAACCATAGGATCTTTCTAAAACTTTGACCTACCCCCCCAAAAATGGGGTGCGAACCTTGATTAAATATATTTTCAAAACGTTTTTCGAATCCAAAATCACCGAATTTTACGAACGAATGCTTTTGACCTACAATGCTGTAACTTTGTGACTATTTGACCTATTTAATTAATTCTTTTTTCTATGAGTACTTTGAGACATTTACTTCAAATCTGCAATTTCGGATTTTCGAATTTCGAAAATTCGTCGCTGTGATTTCGAACCGGAAGTTTAGACCAACTCGACAACTTCTTTAGTAGTTTTACGATTTTCATGAAATTTAATATGTAAGTAAACCTTAATGATGCGACTTGAAAAAATACTTTGGAAATTTTCTAAATTATCTCCCCTTGGAGAAATTGAGGATCGAAATTTTCAAAAAAATCGACGAAATATAGGTCAAATCATCTTGAATTTTTTTTTTAGGTACTAGCTACGAGACCACTGATTAGTACACAAAAAATGGAGTTTGTAGCTCAATCCGGAAGTGCCACCATCTTGAAATGTAAAAACCTCAAACGCCATTTTGCTATTTTACATACAGACACGGGGGTTATATTTTCTGAATCCTTGAAGGGATGGCTATAAAATGTTGGCAGTAGAATTTTGATTTAAGTCAATGGATAGTCACCATATTGAATTGAATATCAGAAATAGTGAAAAATGGACATTAACGGGCATGTAAATTATCAGAACAGACCGTAGTTTGTTGAATTCGTTTCTTATCTTTGAAATTAATACATTTGGGGATAGCCTAGCTCATTGTCGAATTTTTGGTATTTGCAAATTTCAAAATTTCAAATTTCGCCTTTGATGTTTTCCGTGCCGACAAAGTTGTTTTCGCGTGAATAACTCCGATTAACAGCTTGAAAATAATCAAATGGATCGCAGTTTCGCGATTTTGTCTCAAATCTGGGAAATCAATACATTTCTGGTTAGCCTCCTTTCAAAAATGGGTGGTGGCCTTGGAATCAATATATTTTCAAAACGTTTTGCGAATCCAAAATCACCGAAAACAACTGATGAAAAAATTGACCTTGACAGCTGTGTTACTTCGTGATTTTGTGATCTATTTTACTTTTCTGGTTAGCCTCCTTTCAAAAATGGGTGGTGGCCTTGGAATCAATATATTTTCAAAACGTTTTGCGAATCCAAAATCACCGTAAATAACTGATGAAAAAATTGAGCTTTGATGGAAACTATATAGAAAAATAAAAGGAAACATCAACAATATATAGGTCTTGCACACATAGGCTTAGAACTTTGCAGCCAGTCCTCATATTAATTGAAATTGAATAGGTTTGATTTGATATAATTATTTGTTTTCTATTTTAAAACTATCTAAAAAAAATATTTTTAATCATTTATGTTATTGATTTAGATTAATACTGTTTATATTGTGTACATTTTAACACCTTCATCGATTAATAATGGTTTGCATAGTCATCGTATAGAGCTTATTCAACAGTATCGAATTCCAACTGCTTAGGGATATTTTACGTGCACTCCAATGTGTACACCGGACCTTGGTTTTTCGTCCCATCTATATGTTAGTTTGTGTCGAATGGAGGTTAAGCCGCATTTATCTCTTTCTCTTTTATTTTTAAAGTTTTGTAATAATCGGTTGTACTGTACTGTAAAAGTGATAAAACAGAAAATTTCGCCCGGTAGTAATGTTTCTCACATTAAAGTCACCAATTTGCTCATTTTAGGGGGCAAACGTTTATTGCGAACAATTAAGCTGGTCAGGGGGGGGGGGCTTATTTTTAAAAGTTTTGTAATATTCGGTTGATAATTAAAGGTACCGTGCAAATTAAACTGTTAAAATAGAAAATTCCGCCCGGTTGAAATGTTTCTCCTTGTAGGTCAGCAATTTGCCAAATTTAGGGAGGTTGCGTGGCTAAATGGTTAGCACCTGCGCACTGTATCGTAACGTCTGTCATTGAGTCAACTGGCGTTGTTTCGATTGAAATGCCCGGTTGAAATGTTTCTTGCTATAAGTCAGCAATTTATCGATTTTAGGGAGCCTGAATGGCTGTATGGTTAGCATGTGCGCGCTGTATCGTAACGTCTGTCATTGAGTCAACCGGCATCGTTTCGATTTCCAGGTTGCACGTGACATGGAGTATGGTGTCCAACCTCGTGGGTTTTCTCCGTGTCCTTCGGTTTCCTCCCACGGCTGATTTCAGATTATTGTTATGACTGGGTGCAATGTTTCATACTATATTTAGATTTGTAACTTCGCGAGTTTTTGACCAATTTTGATAATTTTTTCTTCTTATCCTTTTATTTAGGATACTTGATACAATCAATGACACGTGACCATGAATATGAAAGCTTTCATATCTGCATGGGACAGTAGCAGATCTAGTTATTATTTTTTTTTGTGTGTGTTTTCTGCAAATCGGATTTCTCAGAATCTATCCATAGGATCTTTCTGAAATTTTGACCTACCCCCCCAAAAATGGGGTGCGAACCTTGATTAAATATATTTTCGAAACGTTTTACGAATCCGAAATCACCGAATTTTACGAACGAAAAAAATGACAATGCATAGTCGTAACTTTGTTATTTTTTGACCGATTTTACTAATTCTTTTTTCTTTGAATACCTTTAAAAAAACCATTTTCATCTGCAGTTTCACATTTTCGAATTTCGAAAATTCGTCGCTGTGATTTCGAACCGGAAGATTAGACCAATTTGACAACTTCTTTAATAGTTGTACGATTTTCATGAAATTTAGTATCTAAGTAGATCCTACCGATGTGACTTCAAAAATATAATTAGAAATTTTCTAAATTATCTCCCCTTGACGAAATTAAGGATCAAAATTTTCAAAAAAATCATCGAAATATAGGTCAGAATGACCTGATTTTTTTTTTGGATACTAGATAAGTAATTACTGATTTGTACACAAAATATGGAGTTTGTCGATCGAACCGGAAGTGCCGCCATATTTAAAAGTGAAAAATCAATAAGGCTTTTTTGCTATTTTACTTACAGACTCGGGAGTTATATTTTCTGAATCCTTGTAGGAAGGCCTAAAAAATGTCGCGAATAGAATTTTGATTTCGGTCACGTGATGGTCACCATTTTGAATTGAAAATGAAAAATAGAAGCAATTTGAAGGGTCGGGACTTTGGAACACAATTACTCTCCTTCTAATTAAGCTAGAATGTTCAAACTTGGTGTAGACGTTCACTAGGTCAATGTTATGATTGAGTTCAAAGATGAGCATTTTCTGCTTAGGGTAAGCAGAGATAAACAAGCTAATTTGTTGATTCTTTAGGGCACGATAACTTCGGTTATAATGAAGGGAGGGCGGTGAAACTTTTGTCAATAGAGAGTCTAATAGCTAGCCTGTTGTGTGAAATCATTGTATTATTTTTTCTAAATATCAGGGATAGCCGAAAAAAAGAGATTGAAAACCCAAAAAGTCGTATTTTTACAATTTGGAGCATGTTTAGAGGTCTTTCTCGTAAAGTCAACATAATATTTTTGGGAACTTCTTGTACAAAGAGTCTTATTGGTAGTCTTTTATATGAAACCATCGATCAACAGTCCAACATATCAGGAGTAGAAGAACAAAATGATCGAACATTGAAAACGGCACCCTTTCATTGTTAAGCGAAACATGCAGTGTGGGTGACTACAATCTACACATTTAGTCATCGTATAGAGCTTATTCAACAGTATCGAATTCCAACTGCTTAGGGATATTTTACGTGCACTCCAATGTGTACACGGGACCTTGGTTTTTCGTCCCATCCGAATGACTAGACAGCTGTGCTTGTCAGGCCCTCCGTTCTGCCTCACTGACAAGGGGAACCACGCCGGGAAATCGAGATGAACTTTCTCCGTGCAGAACTTTCAATTCAGGCGAAAACGTTTATTGCATACGATTAAGCTGGTCAGTTGGAGCTTATTTTCAAAAGTTTTGTAATAATCGGTTGGTAATTAAAGTACCGTGCACATTAAACTGTTAAAACAGAAAATTTCGCCCGGTTGAAATGTTTCTTGCTATAAGTCAGCAATTTTCTGAATTCAGGGAGGCTGAATGGCTGAATGGTTAGCATGTGCGCACTGTATCGTAACGTCTGTCATTGAGTCAACGGGCGTCGTTTCGATCTCCAGGTTGCACGTGACATGAAGTATGATGTCCAACCTTGTGGGTTTTCTCCGTGTTCTTCGGTTTCCTCCCAACGGCTAAAGACCTGTAAGCGCAGGGGGAGTTTTTAAATAAAATTAAAAAACATATGTTAGTCCCGAAATGACCTAGTTTGTGTCGAATGGACATTAGGCCGCATTTCTCTCTTTCTCTTTTATTTTTAAAGTTTTGTAATAATCGGTTGGTAATCAAAGGTACTGTAAAAGTGATAAAACAGAAAATAATCGGTTGGTAATCAAAGGTACTGTAAAAGTCATAAAACAGAAAATTTCGCCCGGTTGTAATGTTTCTCACTTTAAAGTCAGCAATTTCCCGATTTTAAGTGGCAAACGTTTATTGCGAACGCTTAAGCTGGTCAGGGGGGAGCTTATTTTTAAAAGTTTTGTAATATTCGGTTGATAACTAAAGGTACCGTGCAAATTAAACTGTTACAATAGAAAATTTGGCCCGGTTGAAATGTTTCTCGCTGTAGGTCAGCAATTTGCCGATTTTAGGGAGGTTGCGTGGCTGAATGGTTAGCACGTGCGCTCTGTATCATAACGTCTGTCATTGAGTCAACTGCCGTTGTTTCGATTTTTTGGTTGTACGTGACAAGGAGTATGGTTGCCTGTCCAACCTCGTAGGCCGTAACCGCCGCTGCCCGGGTAAAATTTCCCTCATTGCACACATTATGGCATATGCCCGTCTTCATTAGCCCATTTTAGGAGCAGAACAGTCGGACGTTAAACCCCATTCAATTTCATTTCATTTTCTCTATGTTGCTTATTTATTATAGTGGATAAATATTTTTCTGGTTCTAGCAATTATTTAATTTCTGCATAGAAATCTTGCTTTGGCCAGTTTTTTTTATTGCAGAGTGCCATTCTTGTTTAAACAAACATGATCCTTTGTTTAAAACATGCTTAAGAAGTCGTCACGATTTCCTACTTATAACCAAACATATTGGAAATATTAGTCTGGCATTATTAAATCCTAATTTTATTGGTCTTATTTAAAATTAAACTTTCATTTAACTATGAACAACCCTTAACGTGTCTCTTTAAAACTATTAAGTACTCTAAAACAGTAGCTCAACCTTTTGACCTAAACTCATTAATTTACCATTTTGTTGTGAGCGACTTCTTATTCTTCCTATATGACATATTGCACGTGTCTGATTTCAAAGGGGGGTTGAGTGGCTGAATGGTAAGCACGCGCGCCTGTCATTGAGTAAACTAGCGTGTTTTCGAATGCCCGGTTGTACGTGACAAGGAGTAAGGTCGCCTGTCCAACCTGCCATTTTCATTTCATTTTCTCATCCGTCTCATTACAGTAATACAAGTTTCAGTTATTTCCCTTTAGTTTTCAGATTATTGTTATGCCTGGGTGCAATGTTTCATACTATATTTAGACTTGTAACTTCGTGAGTTTTTGACCAATTTTAATAATTTTTTCTTCGTATCCTTTTATTTAGGTTACTTGATACAATCAATGACACGTGACGATGAATATGAAAGCTTTCATATCTGCATGGGACAGTAGCAGATCTAGTTATTATTATTTTAAAAAATAAATATCCACTTACGCCAGAAACAATTATTCCGAAGGAAAACTCGACATAAAGTTAAGAAATTACGTACCTGATAGTAGAACATAGATGCAACCATATTCCACAAGCTTCATAGTTACAAAACCATATCATGCATTATAGTTTGTGGATCTCCAATATATATATATATATAAATATTAAGTCGCCAGCAACGCCCTAATCTCAAATAAATAGAAAACACTGATAAATTACGTGCATCAATTCAGTCAGTCCGAATTGCGGATAGTTAAGTCTCATCAATCGCTCCGAATTGTGGTGTTCCAAGCATCGAACTGATCTTTAATAAGTTAACATATAGGGAAATGATGATCGGGCAAGTATAATTATTCCGCCTACTATAAAATTCATTACATAATGTCACTACTCATATATGGACTGTATAGTTTGCATTTTTGTTTAAAAATTTAATTCTTATCATAACTTACAGTTAACTGATATATTATTGGGTTACCAAGTGGTTACATAGGATTGAACACAATGCACTTTGTTAAATATTAATTTGATCAATAGGCTTGACAGAAGCTTCATCGCATTCACCAAGAAAATAAATGTATTCAAAATAATCATAAATTCACATTGTCGAAAATTCCAGTACTTACCTGGAGTGAAGTATTTTTCACGGGTTTTCTCCGGGCCTTTCCGTTTCCTCCCACTGCCATAGACCCAAACGCCCAAGGCAATTATTGAAATAAAATTAAACCATACCTAGTTGTCGCGAGAACGTTAAACCCTCCCTCTCTCTCTCAGATTTACAAAAGGAGCTGGCCTATCTTACTACAATATAGTTCGAAAATACATTGAAAACTTTATTCAAATTATTTTTTTACAGAGCGACATTATTGTTTGAAGTTTTGACCATAGAAGTAGTTAATACAGACTCGGCCAAGAATCAACTTTTTAAAATTAAATCGTGTTTGAGTCCTTTTAAATCTTCACTATCTGAATAGTTTATATAGTTGATTATAGGCTTGCATTGGGAATAAATGTCTACCTAATAGTTAACATAATAGTTGAAGCTAAAATAAAGACCTGTAATAAGCTGATTTAGCAGTCACATAATACATCTATTAGTCATATGTTAAGAGAATTTCGAATTTTATGAGCGACCGTATCAAAGTTCAACAATATACGGAGTACACAATTGAAAGTATCGTTTTGAATTCTGACGAGAGCCATCACTGTGATGTGATTTATCCGACAGACAATTTCAAATATTTTCTAAAAGTTTTAATTTATTAATTATGCATTTATCAAAGACTTTCGAGATAAAACATAAGACTTGAAAGTGATAGATAGTTTTTGTGAAGAGTTGAGCCTAAGATTGTTTTATATTAAAGGACCAATGATCGCAGATTTGAAAACATCTGGAATGTGATTACACAGCTGGCCAGGTTGGTTATTGAAGGGTACATAAGGTAGATAGATATATAAAGCACGTCCAGAAAACAACTCTGTAAGAATCTCCTGATTTTTTCTAATGTGTTGATGATCAAAAAAGACTTCACTATATTGACTTCACGTTGTAAACTTTGAAAAATTAAAATCTAGTCTTAATCCGTGTGTATATAACAGTAATTCAAGGAAGTACAACCGTTATATGTTATAGTCTTAACTCCACGAGCCTTGTTCAGACCATCTTAAACAGACTAACAGAAGCCCAAGCTACCCCCTATTAAGGGCTAGTGTTAGTCGTACAGATGGGATGGACCGTGTACAGGTTGGTGCATGTCTAACAACAGTTATTCAGCCCTGTAGGACTTTATGCAAGCACTAGACTCTGGTTATTAGAATTGAGACGTTACATGCGATTCATGAGTACAATAAACAGAGCCAGTTGTGACCTAATGAGCCACATACTCCTAAACTGCAATCAAATTCAAAGTTCAAAATTAAAATTATAGGTGTTTGCGGGTTTCGGAGGGCAAAAGAAAGGAGCGTCTATTTAGTGACAACTGATTTAAGGGTTGGTATAAATATAAAATTAGGTGATACAGTTGTGATAAGTTTTTACGCACCGCTTGGCTTTGTTGTTTGTGTTTTACAGGTTTATGTGGTTTCATTGGTCCCCGTTTTATTTACGGGAGTGTCAAGCGATCAGCCCTATCCATAAACTGGGAATGAGTTACGGGTTACGTGGTACTAATCACAACAACATCAGTTCCTCCAACGCTCGCTATATAATAAGTATTATTGAACGGCTAACATTTCTATTGTATAGAGTTTTTTTGTTTATAATAATAAATAAAATTGCAAACTTGTTGAACTTTTGTCTTTATCTATTAAAAGCTGCAATGAAACAAATACGGGTTACGTAAGTTGCACTAATTTCAGCACGCAAAACAATAAACTGGCTATGAGTTACGGGTTGCGCGGTACTCATTTAAAAACAATGAACTGGCAATGAGGTACCGTTTACTTGGTACTCATTTCAAGACACAAAACAATAAATTGTCAGAACAAAAGAATATATATATAGAGACATACGGTAAATTTAGCTCATCGCTATATACCCGGATATATTCAAATTGGGGTCTGACTGCGTTGCGTCAGAGTAGTTTTAGAGTTTAAGCAGATTCTTGCTTCACTGAGCTAAGCTGAGCTGAGTTCTGTACAGCATGATGACAGTTATCTACCAAGATCAACACCACCTTCAGCTATTATAAAAAATTAATGTCACATCTTATTTAAACAGCAATTTTCGGTTTCACTAATTTTTCATTTAAACCCCTTTACCATAGAATCACATCATTTACAGATTTGCAAGTTCCCATATCTACCTAAATCTAGCACGTAGATCAACCAGCGTGCTGATAGACAGACGGGAAGAGTATGAAAATTCCGAGAAAAACCCATCAAAAATAATAATTAAATTTCAGTCTTTATTATGGTTAAATTCACATCAAATATACACCCCCGTGTTCTAAGATACACACAGATTCATAAAAACGCTATGATAAAACATTTCAGCGTCTAAAAGACGACAATGTTATACGGACCAACTCCGTGTGAAAGCTGTTCGATACGGGCTGTCGTATCCGTGTGCCGTTTCACGTATGATAAATACACACACACTGATGACGTCAAACACAAAATGCATACGAATACGCGATACGTACTAGGAATTTACGCTTGCCAAAAGTCTCTGATATATTAATAAAATGACTCAAACTAAATAAAGAAAACCCTAGATATGCACTAACTGGCTTCTATAGTGAGAAATGTTCTTAATCTGCCCGTTCCAAATTTCGCGGCACACTTTTAGGAAGATCTCGCGACACACCTGTGTGCCGCAGCATACTGGTTGAGAATCAATGCCTTCGTTAAATAAAAATAACGACAACAATATAAGTTAAATCGAAATATAAAAAAAAAAACCTTAAATAATACTTGATGCCTATAAATCTTGAAATTAAAATATTCTCAAAACATTTGATGAGGTTCAAATTTAAATATAACAATCAAATCAGACATATTAAAACAACCAAGAGATAGAACAAGGAGAACACAATAGCGCCTCGTGAGCTGGCGACATCCGTGCCTTTAGCAGTGGTCGACTCTCCTATATCAATTGTTGTCGGTGCTTCAGAAACTGTTAAAGTACTTAACTTGACGAGGATCGTGGGGCTAACCACTTACGTGGTGTTTGACCCCGATGAAGTAATTAGCTTAGCGGGGATGGTGGGAGTAATCACTTCTGTGGTTGAAACAGTGGTTTCAGTAACTGATGCAGTGTTTAGATCTGAAACAGATGAAGCGCTTAAATAATGAAATGAAATAAGGTTTTGCGTCGTACTTTTCTGCTCCGACTGGGATAATGAAGACGGAAACACAACCGCTAGGGTCGGTAGTTGGTCTCGCGCCTAAAACCGTATTTAACAAATACAAAAATTAATTAATCATTAATAAAACTTCACTTTTGAGGGTTGGGAATCTTTTCCGAGTTTGTATGCACAACAATATGTCAAATTAAAAACTATATTTACCTTGTTGAAGATCTCCAAAAATCTGAAATTCGCAGAGAGTAAGACCGTCGTGTAGTAAAGTTGTTATTCTGATGTATCTAGCGGTACAGTTGGTGATTGTAAGATTCTGTACCAGTTCTGCTGTCTGGTGATGATAACATTCAGTATAACATATACTGTTGCTTGTATTATTACAGGATACTCCACCGGATAAAGTATAATTACTCAATCTGTTTTCTGGACATGAAAAGCAACAAATATGTACACACTGTGGGTGACAAGGCATAAGCAATTCACATAGATTTCAGTCCGTACTGACACCATTTTCATCATAAACATTACTCACCAAAGCCTTCTCTGTTGTAGACAATCACATTTTTAACATCATACTGTGATTGTAGATCAACTTCCCACCAGCTGTTGCTTTCATTTAGGCGAGTATGAGCGCAAGATCCACCATGAAACTTCGTATTAGTGTCTCCGTCCACGGCTTTGCAAGAATCTCCGGGGAAGCCCACGGAGGTAACATAACGACTGCTCTGGTATGCAGGTTTATCTTGTGCAATGTTTCTCCTCTGCCCTTTAATCACTGGAAAGAATTGACAAAAATGACAATGAAATGAAATGGGGTTTAACAATACATCCTACTGTTCTGCTCATAACCTTGACTAATGAAGACGGACATACGCTATACAGTGTGCTATGAGGGGAATTTTGCCCGGGCGGCGGTACTACGGCCAATTCTTATATCGAATTCCAACTAATGTGTACACAGGGCCTCCGTTTTTGGTCTCATCCGAACGACTAGAAAAAGGTCCTTGTCAGGTCCTGCATCACTGAGAAGAGGAAACCAAGCCGGAAAATCAAGCTGAACTTTCTCGGTCAATACAGGGAAAGAACACCCGTCGACTTACATCGTGGATTATTGCCACTGATTGTACGATAAACCACGTTCCTAGCTTAATGAAACTCTAGAGTTCACAATAATTGATATCCCGATTTTAATCAAATTAAAGTATAATAATTTATTTTTTTATATATATATATATATTACAATTTTTAAAAATATTCAAATTATATATTTGGATTTGAAAAAAAGAAATCTTTAATTTAAAGGATTTATAATACTTTATATATTCTTTGCAACAAATTAATATAAAATTATATATCCAATGAAATTAAAATTATCCAATGAAATTAAATTAAAATTATCCAATGAAATTAAAATTATCCAATGAAAATATAAAATGATTAAATTTTAAAATTCTACAGTGAAAGAATAATTCACCAAACTAAATCATTTTCACAAAAAGGTTATGGAGAAAATATAAAATAACCCACTTGAGGTCGATACACGGCAACGCTGTAGATTTTTTTTTTAAATATATATATATATATCGATTAACGTCACAAACAATTATTTCGGAAGAAAAACTTGACATATAGTTTAGAAATTACATGTACCTGATAATAAAACATAGATGCAACCATATTCCCTAAGCTTCATAGTTACAAAACCATAGCATGTATTATAGTTTGCGAATCTGTAAAAAAAAAATATACATATAAATAACAAGCCGCCAGCAACGCCCCAACCCCAAAATAAACAGAGAACATTTAGGGAAATGATGATTAGGCCAGTATCATTCTACCTACTATAAAATTCATACCATAATGCCACTACTTCATATGTGGGCGGTATAGTTTGCATTTTGTTTAAAGATTTATTTTTTTTTCATAACTTACAGATATTTTCCATAACCGGACTGTTCCTTGATAGTATCTCTAAAGCAATGTACTAAAAAAAACTTGTTTTAAATATATAATATACTATTGGGTTATAGTGGTTACTATTTTAAATAGGATTGAACACATTGCACTTAGTTAAATATTAATATGATCAATAGGCTTCAAAGAAGCTTCATCGCATTCCCCAAGAAAATAAATATACTCAAAATAACCATAAATTCACATTGTCGAAAATGCCACCACTTACCTAGTGTTCGAAGCTAAGTCGGTAACATTTGGGACGTAGGAACTGACACAAATTGGTCGCAACGCATATAATAATTTGATATGAATGTACTTCAACTGACTTACATTCAAGCGTTTCCGGTTTTACACTATTTTCAAATCAGTTATATTCGGTGAAATATGCCAGAAGTCACAATTGAATGGTAAATGTCTAGTCTCGTTCTCCGAGTCCCTTGTTACAAATGGCACTGAAACGTGTACTAATGGTACAATGTTTATTTTGTCTTAAATACTGGATATCAGAATCCCATCCTTTCCTGCTAAGATCACAACATCAATATTGATTTAAATTGACAAATAATTCGTGTTTTCAAAGTCGAAGACTTTGGGTGATATTGAGTTAGAGACTTAGCTACATGTACCACCAAAATGGTCTACATAGTTCCACACATGTTTGTCACACCATTGTTTATTTTTGTTCATATAACCTGTGTCACTGTAAGGAGTAATTATTATTGTTTACTCAACCCAAACAATAAAATTACATCGGACCCCAAAACTGATTTCGTCAAATGAAATTAACAGCGGAAAACATGTTTTTGTTCAATTCAGTCCATTAGTCAACTTTGTTTCATGTACGAATGCTAAATCAATAAAACGTTTGCAAAAGTTACACCAACATTCGAATTTTATAAGCCAAAGTCGTATACAAACGCAATAGAATAGGACCCAAAACAGACCTCCGTAGGACACCTGGTATGATTTGCAAGCAATAACAGAAGATTGGTTTCTATAAGATCAAATATCTAATATTTAGATAAAGTGCTGGCCGTTCTTTATAATAGATAATGTCAAATGAATATATTGAAAACTTTACTCAAATTACTTTTTTTCTGACCGACGTTATCTCTGTATAAAGTTTCAGCAAGATATGACAGAAGTTTTTTCTATCGTAGCAACGGTAATATTTAATCGAGACTCTGCCAAGATTCAGTTTTTTAAAATTAAATCATTAAATCGTGTTTCAGCCCGTTTAAATCTCCACCATCCGATAGTCTAATTCGTTGATCATAGGCTTAAATTGTGAATTAAAAGTGAATATAATAGTTGAAGTTAAAATAAAGATCTGCAATAGACAGATTTAGCAGTCACATAAAGCATCTTTAACAAAGATTTATGTCGGTTGAAGAATATACGGAAATCAGATGTTAAAGGAGAAATTAGAATGTTATGAGCGACCGTCTTAAAGTTTAACAATATAACGATTACACAATTATGGTTTCAAGTGAATTACTAGTACCATTCTGAATTCTGTCGAGAGTCATCACTATGACGTGATAATTTCGATATACACTTTCAAATATTTTCTAACAGTTCTTGTCCGATATATAAGTTTTAATTGATTAATTATGCATTTATAAAAGACTTTCGAGATAAAACATAAGATTTTTAGTGATATATGGGTTTTTTGATGTGTTGGTCAACTATTATTTTTATAGCAAACATTTTCATGTTTACGCATATGGTCGTCGCCCCTGTCCGTCCACAATTGTTTGTGAACTCTCTACAGGTCACAATTATTATCCGATTTCAATGGAACTTGAAATGTAGGTTCATCACCCTACGACCGCGGTTTCTTTCGATATTGGCATGTATCGGACTGCTACTTCATGGATTGTGGCCCCTGATTGTACTTAAAATCACGTTTTTAGCTTGAAATGCATGATTATAACCCGACGATCTTGGTTCCTTTCGATATTTGCGCATATCGGATAGTAACTTCATGAATTATGGCCCATGATTGTACGAAAATCGCCCTTTTAAGCTGGTGGCTCCTATGCAGGTCAATATTATTATCCGATTTAAAAAAAAAAAAACGTTACATCATGAACATTACACCATAAAGAAGGTTGAGTTCGAATTTCTAGAAAATCGGACCAAAATTGACGGACAAAATGGCCGCCGCTTGTAAGCAAAAAGTGTAAATACTTGATATGGATGTTTATATCCCAAAGATCCTCGTGTCTTTCGATATTTGCTTCCACCGGATCGTAATTTACTGAATTATGGCCCACCGATTGCCCGAAAAATTGCTGTTTTTAGCTTGTCCCTTGGATAAAAAAAAACGTTTGATTATATCACCGTTACACCGTAATGATGGTTGAATTCGAATTTCGTGAAAATCGGCCCATCAATGCCAAACAAAATGGCCGCCGCTTGTATGCGAATGCTATAAAAAAAAAAAATATGGTATATCAAGGTTGTAGAGCCTGTAAAGACCACTATTTTACTCTGATTTTGATGACACTTGAAATGCATGTTTATAACCCAAAGATCTTGGCCCCTTCGATATTTGCGCATATCGAATTGTGACTTCATGAATTACGACCCTTGATTGTTGGAAAAATCACTTTCTTTTTACATTGTTCTCTATCATCTCTCTGGTTATATTAAAGGGAAAATAAATATGAAAAAACAGTCAGAAGACAACTCAGAGCCGCAGGAGTCAAAGCTACCCCACTAAAGACATGTAGTGTTAGTCGTACTGATGTGGTGAACCGTGTACAGGTTAGTACATGTCTTAAAAAGTTATTTAGCCCTCACCAGAGTTCCACCGCTACCTTGGCAGAGAGCCGGAATAGTAGACTTAGTTTTATTATGTCCCGTCCTGTTGCGTTCCTGTATATAGTTTAAGTACCTGTATTGCTGTTGTAATTATGTGAATGTGTTGTATTCTGCTCCGATGTAAATAAACCAATGTATTTATGAAACTGATCTCTGATTATCACTATGATAGTGTTACAACTTTTAGTTTAGAATATTATACACTCCAGACAGGGCCCTGCTGCGCTTAAAGATTTATTACTTTTGAAATGAAAAACTGTTAACCTTTCTAGTTTATGTGCAAGTACTTTCTTTGTAATCATTGGAATGTCGATATCAATAGTTGATTCATCAAACAATAATTTAAAAAATATATATTTTTAAAGGTTTTCCACATTAATTATTGTCTTTCTTGCATTCTCTTATTTAGAAATAGTTGTTCATTTAAATGCCTTCTTTGTCTTTTTCGAATTTTTTTTCTTTTTTTTCTCATTTTTGACTTTTTTGGACGTATTTGTGAAACTGTCCCCATTAAGATATTTTAATAATAGTGTTTACTCCCAGATCATTTCGCACTAAAGTGGTACATATGTCAGACGTAAATTCTTATATAGGCCAATTCTACGTCACGTGTGTTACAATTCAGAAGCAAAACTACCATACTTTTTATGTTATATTTTCTTTTAAAAACAAAACCCTTTTGATTAAAAAAAAAAATTCTCTTCAATTTTATATTTAACCAATTCGGTCATAGAAATCTTATATTTTCTTTGCCAAATTGATTAAAAGGTTGCTATGCATAATGTAACGTGTGTTAAGGCACATTAAATATTTCTGTGAATTGTCAAAAGATATATTACTTTTCACTATATTTTCATCAATTATTATTATTAAATTATTTATCCAATGATGAACTGATTGGCAGATTATTTTTATCATGATGTGTGCAGTTTAGGGCCTTAAATGTTAAAGAACAATTTTTCATAAATAAAAACAGCATATACACTGATCGGTAAAAATTTACCATCAATTTGGGAATATTTCTGTTTTCTCTGACATATTTTTTAATATTGTCAATTTCTGCTTTCTCTGACATTTTTTTTTAAGCCCTGTCACTTTCTTCTTGTTTTAAAGGTTCAACGTCTGCAGAAAGGATGAAGAAAATTTGTGCTAAGAAAAAACTTCTGTTCATTGCAACGACTTTGGAAAATCAGAAAGTGAAAGTGTTGAAAAAAAAATTCGGAAAAACAAAGTAATAAACAGGAATGAAGATGAATTAAAACAATACAGTAAAAAGGTAGACCGTCTGAGACTTTGCAGATAAAAAATAAATCATTAAAAGTAAAAATATCCCCTAACAAGAAATCTTTCAAAAGACCTCAGTCATTTGGTAACGCTGTACGTCGTGTAGAAAAATATCTACCAGAATCACCAAGACGACGTGTTACAGTGATCCTCACGTGACATTTCCGATGATGACGTAGTATAATGTATTCAACCATTCTTCATTAAGACAGCGAGCTGGACAGACGTGTTCTTGTTTCATTAAAACGGTAATAGATTTTATGTTACTTAAAAATACCTTGGTGGTATATTGATTTTGGCTTAGGTAGCCAATAGCCTAGGTGGCTTATTGATTTTGGCTTAGGTAGCCAATTGCCTTGGTGGCATATGATATTGATTTTGGCTTAGGTAGCCATTAGCCTCGGTGGCTTGGAATACCTTGGTGGAATACCTTTTACAAGTCCTGATGGAAGTAGGAAAGCCTTGGTGGCGTTAAATTATTTGTGGCAAAATTTGTTATTTTCAGTGAAGAAATTTATTAAGAGAAATTGAATACACAACAGACTACTAAGCGTCTTATTTGTGTGTAAATCGTTTCCATGCTTGATTGTGAATAAGTAGGTCAGCGCACGTGTTTGTATTGAATTGCAGTTTCGCCAGCCATCATCGGGGGGTTTAAACAAGTGAGTTGTGACAATGAGGCGTGATCACTTAGTCCGATTCTGTCGCATTTGTTTTGTTTAGATGATGGGTGTAATGATTTGTACGTATCTAGATGGGATTTTTCTTACCACTGACCCGTGGGACACTGATGCCTTTAGTGGATTTCTTATTCACGTGGGTCAGGGGTGAGGGATTTCTGTCTCCTTGTGTGATTTGATCTGGTTTAGTTCTAGTATTTTGATATGTTTTATAGAATGAAATGTATTATCACTTCAGGGAAAGTATTAACAGTATCGGTGTTCATTTGTACCAGAATGGGAGAGAAGGTATACCTGCGATCTTACTTTGATTTCAGTCCGAACTAAGCCAGAGTGGATTACAGGGGACAGTACTCCCTCATCGCCTGACTTACACCTGACAGCTGAACAAGTGTTACTTAACAAATTTACTTCAGTTATTTGATTTTTCTGAATTTATTTGAGATGGAATAAAGAATAAAGAAAATGTTTGTAATGTTTTGATATTTTTTGTTTTGAGTATTGGGAATAGAGGGTGATGATATGTTGGCCTAATGTGTTTGAATGGGGGTCGTGAGATAGAATATATTATCGCATTATTGCTCCCCAATACTTAATACTTCTGGAAGCTGGAGGAACTGACATGCTGAGGATTGGTGTAGATCCTCACGTGACATTTCCGATGATGACGTAGTATAATGTATTCAACCATTCTTCATTAAGACAGCGAGAGCGGTAGTCAGTAGTACTGGTGGACATGAGATATGCACACTATGTCCCTCTTTTTGGTCAATTTTTCCCACCCAATCCCACCAACGGTCTTTCACTTGTGTTGATCCTCTTGCTTTCAGATTTATCGCATTATTGCTCCCCAATACTTAATACTTCTGGAAGCTGGAGGAACTGACATGCTGAGGATTGGTGTACATTAGCGGATTGGCAGAAAGGTATGTTGTTGACCTGGCCGAAACGGCTTCAAAAGCAATGGCGAGAACCAGACAGGGGTTGAACAGTAATTGAAATTTTTAACAGGGTAGATACAGTTTACGTGCCAATCTGTTTAACAGAGAATTACTTACGAATTATCTCTGTAACCGATGCCTGTCCAAAACAAGTGCGTTGACTACTCACCTCGTAGTCATTGGCTCAACGGCTCGTGCAATGTTTACTTAACACCTAACTGCTTCGGGCAAAATGATGCATTTTACTCATTTTAATACCCATTTACACTAAATAGGAAGTGTTTTTTAACTACAAATACTTCAAACGTCTTTATTTTTTTTTTCTTTTACCTCAAAAAATAGGTTGCCAGGCAACGAAACATACGCCCACACAGCAGCTAAATCGTCCGGGCAGTCAACAAGAGTTGTTGCATTTTAAGTAATCATCAGAAAAACATAATTCAAACTCACCCATAACTATGGTGTAACTGTGATATAATCAAACGTTTCTTTAAATCAAATAATAATTGTGACCTCCAGAGGAACCACAAGCTAAAAAGGGTGATTTTTCGTACAATCAGGGGCTATAATTCAGGAAGTTACGATCCGATATGCAATGGAACCAAGATCTTTAGGTTATAAACATGTATTTCAAGTTTCATCAAAATCAGTTCAAAGTTGTGACATCTATAGGGTCCACAACCTTGAAATAACATATTTTCACAATATTCGCGTACAAACGGCGGCCATTTTATCCATCAATTATGGTCCGATTTTCACGAAATTTAAATTCTCTTTTCATTACCATTTAACGGTGATATAATCAAACGTTTTTATACGCCCACATTTTCATGTGGACGTATTATGTCGTCGCCCCTGTCCGTCCGGACGTCCGTCCACAATTTGTTTGTGGACTCTCTACAGGTCACAATTCTTATCCGATTTTGACGAAACTTGAAATATAGGTTTATCCCCAAAAGATCTCGGCTGCTTTCGATATTGGCATGTATCGGATCAAAACTTCATGGATTATGGCCCCTGATTGTACGAAAAATCACGTTTTTAGCTTGTGGATCCTGTAGAGGTCACAATTTTGAACCGATTTTGATGAAACTTGACATGCATGTTTGTAACCCAAAGATCTTGGTTCCTTTCGAACCCGAGATCGAGTTTCATCCAAATCGGTTCAAAATTGTGACGTCTACACTGTTCACAATCAGGGGCCATAATTCATGAAGTTAACGTCTGATACATGCCAATATCGAAAGGAACCGAGATCTTAGGGTGATAAATCTATATTTTAAGTTTCATTGTGACCTGAAGACTGTTCACAAACAATTGTGGACGGACGAACAGGGGCGACGACAATATACGTCCACATTAATATGTGAGCGTATAAAAAATGTTTGAGAATTTAATTTGTCGGAGTAAAAAAGTTAATATGCCGTACTCATTAAAGTTCCAATTTCACTTTTTCTAAGAAAGTCAAAATATAATTATTTCTATGTTTTTTGCTCAAAAGGTTGTTAACTCACTATTATACGATCATGGACAAATTTTTTGGGGGGTTAGAAAGGGCGACACTGGTTGATTGAGGAAATAGTTACTCAATTACCTCCCTTGTTTTCCTATTCTTCTCCATGGACGGCCATCTTCAAACGTTTGAATTTGAAGTTGAAAATGATATTTTTGCCAATTTCTCAACTGGCAATAGTGAATTATAGGATTAATAGGATTATTCTTTAACAAGGTAGGACTGTTTATAGGTTCAATCTATTTTGGGGCTTTATTTTAATAAATTTTAAAAATATAACTTAAAAAAATGCTATTGGAACTTTAAGCCTCGTCGATGTCATGCTTATCAGAGATTGTAGCGACCAAGCGAATATTCACTGCGGGATCAGTTTGTTTACGTGCTCCCAGGCAGGAATGTTTTTTTGCACTGTATGGAAAAAGGGTGAAAAATTAAAGGAAAGAAAGTTGTATTTAACTTTGAATTTAAAAGAGGCATTTCACATATTTAAGTTAACATATCCAAATATTTCAATTGGCTTCAGTAGATTTTGTTCTTGACGCCCTCCAAATGTATTTATCTTAAAACAACCGCCCACTGATCAGTGTAAATGTCACATTAATGAAAATTTTTCTTTAAAACTAAAGACGGTAAAATGCTCTTACACAAATTATGTTTGGATAAGCAATTTGTGTAGTGCAGCAGATTTAAATGGAATGTGTTTGACAAGTAACTGTGATAAATGCAGTAGGTAAACTAATCTGTTTTGATGATCAAATTGGTCACAGCATGGTGAAATGGGAGGAATGGGACAAAAGGGAGAGGGAATTTCTCAAAGTAATGACTGTTTATGATTTGATAAGTAAAATAAAAGTTGATTTTAACATGGTTAGAGACCATGTTAGGATTCAAAGAGTACAATCAAATGAATTTGATCGAGAAAAGCAATACCCTATTAGTAGTGTACTTCAGTGTGATTTTGCTATGGCTTATTCATGCGAGTACTAACATGAAATACAATCTGCCCTTTGGTCGCGTCAAAGTGTTAATTTGTTTACTGCAGCATTGTATGTTAAAAAATGATCCATGCAGATCATTCCTTGTAGTAACAGATTCAAATGATAAAGGGAAAAAATACAGTGTTAGCTTGTTTAATGAAAATACTGAAAATGATCAATGTTGATTATGGAGAATATTTAACCATTTTTACTGATGGGCTATCCCCTAAATTTAAAAATAAATACATTGTTAAGATCCTGTCTTTGATTTCCAATACATTAAAGCTTGCAGTTAATCGGTAATATTTTGCAACATCACATGTGAAGGGTTTCATAGATGGCATTGGTGGATCAGCAAAATCATTAGTAAGACAACAAGTAGAAATCGCTGACAAATGTATGCCATCATTAACTGTTTTACTATTGTTTGAGGTTGACATGTTAAAATTTATTAGATTGCACAGTCGATGGGACAGCGTAGTTGAGGTCCACGGTTTATCTAAGGTACATTTAATGAAATGTAACCGGAATGGTAATGTATACCTCTATGAAACGGATAAACATGAAAATATCATGCTAATTAAGCCTGTCCAATAATAATAGAAGCCCCCAATTCTGAGCAAATTTATAAGGTAAACGACTGGGTTCTGGTTAATGATGATGGTGAAAATTATACAGGTATAATCAAACATATAGTTCAAGATAGAGAAATGGGGTTTAACGTCGACTCGACACAAGCTAGGTCTTTAGCAGTAGGAGGAAACCGGGGTGCCCGGGGGAAACCCATGAGGTTGAGAAGGTGCCTCTATCTCCATGCCACATGCGCTCACACCACGGATCGAAACCACAGTCGCTGTTACATTCGTAACCCAACACTAATTTTGTATCTGAAATAAAACACTTCTTACATTTGTTGAATTTTGCAATAAAAACTTTTTGCATAGCGTCACGTGTGTTACGAATACAATTGTTGAATTTTGAAAGGGTCTCATTAATTTTTTTTTTAAAAAAGGTCGATGTCATTGTTTATTCAGGATTTGTATAATATGTTGTATTATAATAGTTATATGCAGTTCTTTTCGTTTTGTTTTTTTTTGTGATTAATTTCTACAACTTTTGATGAATTGAATTTCGGGTTGTGCGAAATACAATACAAAGTGTTTATTTATCTTGCAAATTTTTATTTTTACAGGTTCAAATGTTGTATTTCTATGCTGAATTGTCAAAATATTGTTATTCAAATAAAACCAAGATACAAAGTCTTATTTGTTGGAATCGGGTCTATATATATAATGTTTGGTTTATAAAGAAACACCAATTCCCCTCTAGCTTATCAGGGTAGGGAATACACACAACTAATTTGAGTGAAAACGTGCATGTCAAGTCTATATCAGTCAGTTAGTACTTTGGTTGTTCACACCTCTCGTCATCTCGCGTACAAAATGTTTGAGGAGTAGAATTAGTAGATTATAAGTAATACCGTCATCAAGGAGTGGTGTTATCATTACCGCCCAAACTGGCTTTATAATAGTAACCATCTTGAGTATATTTATGAAACCTGGCACAATATTCCCTGTTCCCCCATCAGACCGCGACGGAAAATAGCCTCAGAGCGCGTCATGGTCGCCATAATCGTGATGAAAGCGTGTCTGCAACGTCAGTTATCGTGTCCATGGTTTCAAATGATCGCCGAGTCACGACGTTTATTATGAGCATGTTCAACACAAAGGCCAAGGTTCTACTATGATCTGGAAAGCTGTGAAAACGTGGTTGGTTATACCCCCGTCAGACCGGAGTTGCGTCCTTACTACGCTTCCAGCGACAAAAAATGGTCTCAGAGCGAGTTAAAAACGCCATAAGTGTGGTAACCGCGCGGTCGTAACACTAGATATCGTGCTGTGGTCTCCATGGTCACCAATGATCGCTGACCACGACGTTTGTTTTGAACATGCGCATATGATCTGGAAAGCTGCGAGAACGTGATGTGGTCGCAAAAGTCCTTATTGCGCTGCTACGGCGACAAAAAATGTTTTCAGAGCGTGCCAAGATCACCCTGAGCGCTGTGGAAACGTGAGATATCGTTCTGTGGTCACGGCGTTTGTTTTGAGTATGTTCAAAGAAAACGCTAAGGTCCTGTCATATGGCATTGAAAACCGAGAGAACGTGGTGGCTCGCGAGGGTCGCGCGATAAGCGTGGTAACATCTCTATGAACGTAGCACACGCGCAGTATACACGTAGAAAAGGCGCTGCGAAACTTGTAACATTTGCAACGGTGCCTTCATGGCGTCTTCACCACAACCCTCACGCGTTTACCGGGACCCCACCAAGCGCTCTGAGTCCTTATGGCGTTGTCATAGCGATGTTACGATGATTCCACCACTGTTGCGCGACTGCATCACGACCTCATGGGGCTACCTCTAAAGCATATGGCGATTTTATGAGGTTCCCACAACGTGTATGGAGTTCTTAATACGACCATGGCGGGGTTACAAAGCTTGCATTATTCGCTTATAGCAACCATGCATTTCATGCACGACTTGCTTTGAAAACCGACGATTTAAAGGTCATCTTGAAATTTCGAAAAAAAATCAAACCAGCTTTCATAGTCGCCGTGATCACGTGGTGGAAACGCACGTGTAGTCCAGATAAGATGTGTGGTTGAGCGACGCGGGTTCGCGATGACCGCCGTTGCCAAGCTTATAGATCTCAATCGAAACGCCATAAGCGCGGAGAGATCCTGACGAACCCGCCGCGAGAATGCTATATAAACGCACAGGTCGCAGTAAGAACGCGACTTTTTTAAGTTTGTAATTTTGGGTCATTTTTCCGTGCTGTGTTCACGCTTGCCGACGACTTTGTGTATTTCCAGGCCGCCGTTAGGTCGCAGGGCGCAGTAGGGTCACCACTCCGGTCTGACGGGTGCTTAAGCGAAGGTCCTTGGCGCAAATGGCCACAGAGCGCGACAAGATCACCATTAGCGTGGTGGAAACGCCAGATACCGTGCTATGGTCGCCAATGATCGTAGCGTCGTGGCGTTTGTTCAAATATGACCTGGAAACAGACAGAACGTGGTGGGTCGCGAAGGTCCCCAGGCAAGCGCAATTACACCCCCATGAACGTAGTACATGCGCAGTACACACGTGGCAAAGACGCTTCGAAAATTGTAACATTAGCAACGTTGCTTTCATGTCGTCTTCACCACAGCCCCACCCAGCGTTCTGAGTCCTAATGGCGTTGTCATGGCGATGTTACGATGATTTCTCCACTGTTGCACGATTGCATCGCGACCTTATGGGGCTACCACTGCGCCTATGGCGATGTTATGAGGTTCCCACTGCGTTTATGGAGTTCTTAATACGACCATGGTTAAAGTTCCAATTTCACTTTTTCTAAGAAAGTCAAAATATAATTATTTCTATGTTTTTTGCTCAAAAGGTTGTCAACTCACTATTATACAATCATGGACAAAATTTTTTTTTTTGGGGGGGGGGGGGTTGATTGAGGAAATAGTTACTCAATTACCTCCCTTGTTTTCCCATTCTTCTCCATGGACGGCCATCTTCAAACGTTTGAATTTGAAGTTGAAAATGATATTTTTGCCAATTTCTCAACTGGCAATAGTGAATTATAGGATTATTCTTTAACAAGGTAGGACTGTTTATAGGTTCAATCTATTTTGGGGCTTTATTTTAATAAATTAAAAAATATAACATGCTAAAAATATAAAATGCTATTGGAACCTTTAACGTTCGGTTAAAAGACATGTCCAATTGAAACTAAATACACTTTTATGATTCTATATATTCATATAGATTGTAGAAACTTTATTACTGCAGTTAAATAAGGCAAGACTTAAACTACCGAGAGAAATAATATGAAAAGAAGATGGCTCCTCGTGGGTTGACGACTTCAGTGCCTCTAGCAGTGGTTGACTTTTGTGCATCAACCAGTTGTTAACTCTTGAGTATCAACCAACTCAACTGCAGTTGTTAATGATTCAAATCGAGTACTAAAAAAGGCGAAGGTGGATCTAGTCACCTCCCTGGTTTTGGCAATGGTTGACGGCAGAACCCGTAGTTTTTAAAAATTCTGTGATCGCAACTGTAGCTGTTCATGCTTCATAAACGGATCGAGTACTTAGCTTGGTGAAAATGGATGGGCTAATAACTTCCGTAATTTGAGCAGTGTTTAACTCGCGTTTGTCAACAATATTCCTGAAGCAATGGCCCGAGAAATCGCTCTCTGGCAATTGCTGGATTGCCTTCTGATACTTGAACTTTTTAGCGAGTGTGTCTATTCTTCCCGTTCAATCAAATCTTCCATGCACTGGTTGACCAATCATAATTTAGAACAAGAATTTTCACTCTTTCCAATAGTGGAATTAGCTCTAATCAAACGGAACACTGCGAGGAGACGGGTCTCAACATATTCGACAGCGGTTGTCAGTGTTTCAGAAACGGGTGCGGTCCTTAAAGTGGTGCCTGTATGATTTGCTCAAATTGGTAAAAAAAAAAAATGAACTTCACAGGGTAAGAGCTTGGTGAAGTAAAGTGGTTGTATCTAGCGGAATAGTTGGTGATTGTAAGATTACAAAGATCTTGCGTCCTAGTGATAATCGAGTTTATCCGAACGTAACTTCCTTGACTTAGGCCCCTAATTGTTCGAAAATTAACAGTTTTAGCTTTTTAGGAAGGCTGTGGGTCCTCTAGAGATCACAGTTTTTATTCGATTTCGTTGAAACTTATAACATATCTTCATATCCCACAGATTTCAGTCCCTTTTGATATTTGCGCATTTCAGATTATGGCCCCTGCATGTACAAAAAAATCAATTTTGTTTTTAGCCTGTTCTTTATCTCTTGCAAAATGTTTGAAATACTGATTTGTTTGAAATAATACTCATTTGTTTGAATTTCTACTCATTACCTGGAGTAAGACATTTTTCATTAGCGTTCGTCAACATTAAAGATACATTATGAGAGATTTTGACAAGGAGTTAGCCATTCTTGCTATAAAAGTTCAAAAATAGATGTTGAAACAAGTATATATTGAAAATTTCAGTCAAATTACTTTATCCTGAACAAAGTTGTTACCACTATAATTTTTTACTAGAAACTTCATCGACACCCTTTTCCCACTATGGCCGATTGACAGGCGTTAACTCCACCTACATAGTCTCGATCATCAAGTAATGTTTAAACGGTATCTAGTGAAGCTTGTGTATAGCCTCGGTCATCACTGTCTTTTATGAATAATTTCCGGAAGTATCATGACGTCAAGGTCACGGAGAAACCCCACCCACGACGCCCTAGTGATTAAATCAGTCGACGAAATCCTGTTTTAATCCGAGCCCAATCCAAGCCATCCGTGGGGCTACAGAGTTCATTTTGGGCTTGTTGTTTAAATAAAGATCTAATTTATAATTTCTATGACATCTGAGGCTCAAAAGAAGACCAACAAAAGTCAGTTTTTGCTCTTCCATAATGTATGTTTAAGTATCTCAGATAGCTTGACAAGTTTGTCATTGGTTTTCTTTAAATATCTTCAGTAGCACTATTAGCAGTAGCACTATCAGCAATAATTATTATTGTTTATTTAGCCAAAACAATAAAATTACCTTGGAACCCTAGAGCAATTTCCTCGAATGAAATTAACAGCAGAAAACATGGTTATATTTTTGTTTAAATTTGTTTATTTTTCAGTCCTTTTGTCTCAATAAAACGACTACAAACTTTACACCAACGTTTTTGGTAGTATTTATCGAGGCTAAAGGAATGCCACCGATAGAGAAATTACATTATATATTTGCTTGGCCTGTTCATACAACTAATTAAATAAAATTTATTTAATCTGCGTTGTGTTTTAGTAAGTTTTTTGACATTCACGGTCTTATTTCCTGGATACAAAATTCCATACATTATTTCCGCCTTGGAGTAGGATGTTAAACCCCATTTCATTTTATTTCATTTCCAAGTGTTATTTAGTTAAAATAATGCCATCCTGGTTTCAAGGAGAGGGGGCAGAAGGCAGGACACTGGACAGAGAAAAAAAGATTTGTATGGGACGACATTATTGTCAACTCTGTTGTACATGTCTTCAAAGCAGTTATTTAGCTCTGATATAACTTTATATGACTCTGATTTGGTCCTCTATAATTGCAACGTTACATGTATCGGAATACAATCAATAGAAGCACATGATCCTAAACTGCAATCAAATTCAAAGTCAAAAAATGAAAGGCTTCATTTATAGGCTTTGGCGTGTTTGGGAAGATTAAGTTCACCGGAGTCAAAACCAAATCGGAACTGCTCAAATATACTATTCAAAAAAAGTAGGGGATATTTGATTTTTAAAGGACAATATTGGTGCCAGTCATTATCACATATGTGATAGAACTGATTAAACACTTTCCAAATATAATATTAACACAGAGATCATCGCTACCATAGAGGAGTAATAAAGGATTCATGAATCGGAAGTGACGAACGCCAAGGAAAACACGAGTTATCTCCCTATGTGAATGACTGGAGTGACGAGTGATGACAGATAAACGGCCGAATTTCTGCTCACTAATAATTCCTTCGAGAACAAAAAATTGTTATGTGGGACCACAAGAGGTTATCTGACGATACAATAAAGTAATTAAATGTCATAAGATAAGAGAACACGGGAAAAATAGAAATACTCAGTACAGCCCCTTGTTTTTATTCATTCTATAGGGGAGACCGGGGCACATTGAACCACTTTGTTCACATACATGTTTTTCCTCATTCATATCAAATGTTTTTATTAGAAGATCTCTTTATTTCATGATCAAAATTTAAACAAAAAATCAATATGCCCTCTTATATGGATCAAACCCCGGTTTATCTGGATTGTATAGATTAGACATAATATTTGAACTTAAGTACAATAATTTCCTAGGCTAAGAAGTTAACATGTATGGAAAATTTTTCTCTTTTAAGCGCTTTTTTGAAAAATTCAATGCCTAAGAAAATAATTGACAGCATGTGGCTTATTGATAGAAAAATGGGTCTAAGAAGTTATCTCACTTCTGTATAGTGTTGGGTTGTATAGTATTATTTATAAAGGATATATCCATGGTGGTTCAATGTGCCCCGGTCTCCCCTACCTTATAAAAACAGGGTAATGCACGGACTTTTAATCTGTTTGTCTTTCCTGTTCTCTTATCTAATGGCAGTCAATTCTTTTTATGAATTGTAAGATATTCTTTCACAGTGTCACACAGCAACTTTAGGTCTTCGGGGGAATTATTAGTGAGCAGATATTCGCCCATGTATCTGTTATCACTAGTCATTTTAGTTAGTTATATAGAGGAATAACTCGTGTTTTCCTTTGGCGTTCGTCACTTCCGATTCATGAATCCTTTATTACTCCTCTATGGTAGCGATGATCTCTGTGTTAATATTATATTTGGACAGTGTTTAATCAGTTCTATCATATATGTGATAATGACTGGCACCAATATTGTCCTTTAAGTGTTATTAAAGTCACCTAATGAAACTGACGAAGAAACAAATGACAAAACGAAATGAAGTTCACATTCATCGATTTATTCCAAATGATCGTTAGACTAAGTAAGGCACAGACTGACCATTATAAGGGTAAAATGATCCGGGGTCAAACGGCAAAGTTACCACAGCATCACAACAAAGTCAGTAACGGGTAAATCATCCTCTGTTTGCCAAACAAGCATTGATCCGACGTGGCATACCCCTAATGAGACGTCTAAGGTCATTTTGGTCCAGATTGTCCCATGCCTGTTGCAACGCAGCAGCAAGTTCTTGGACATTGGCAGGACGTTGTTGACGTTGACGTAACCGCTGTCCAAGCATGTCTGGGACATGCTCAATGGGGGAGAGGTCGCCAAGGTAATGTGGTGATGTTCTGTTGTTGGAGATAACCTGTAACGATCCTGGCCCTGTGACATCTTGCGTTGTCATCCTGGAAGATGAAACGGCGGCCATGACGTCGTGCGAACGGCACAACATGGACTGCCAAGAGGTTGTCCCGGTAGTACTGGCCTGTAACACGCCCTGCAACAACATGTAAAGCCGTTCTTCCAGCAACAGTGATGCCTCCCCACACCATAACAGAACAACTCCCAAATCGATCATGTCTGATGACGTTAACGTCTTGGAAGCGCTCGTTTCGACGACGCCACACCCTCCTACGTCTGTCCAAAAAATCAACAGTGAACCTTGACTCATCTGAAAACATCACATTGCTCCAGCGTCGATTATCCCAGTGTTGACGATCCCTACACCAACGACGTCTTGCCTGAATGTGATGATCTCTCAAACAAGGGATCAAGTAAGGGCGTCGGGCGCGAAGGTGACCCCTATGCAGTCGATTCCGAATCGTCTGGCCACTCACTCTCACACCAGTGTCTGTTTGAAGACGAGCGCTGATCTGATTTGCTGTGATGACACGATTTCTCAAGGCCAAGTTACGGATAAATTGATCCTGGGCTTGAGTTCTCGCCCTTGGTCGACCTGAGCGTGGTCTGTCCTGTACAGATTGTGTATCACGGTATCTGGACCATAGCCTGCTTATGACAGACTGAGAAACATTCATCGTCCGCGCCTAAACCGCCTGTGTTGTGCCGATCTGTAGCATGCCAAGAGCACGTAACCTTTCATTTTGGGTAAGCCGACGCATATCAAAATTTGTTTTCTGGTCCCTAAAACAATTAAACTGATGTTTCCACCCTGGAATTCAATGCCAAAATGACTGTAACATTCAAAGTCAGAGTCGTGCAAATCTTGGGTTGGACCCCCATGATGATCCCAAGCATCACCTGCATTCCATGCGGTGGCTATTGGTACGTTTGGGCGTCACATGTAACTGGAAATTTTCTTCTTTTAGGTTCTATAGTGACTTTTTTTCGTAGTCATTTGCATATTTTAGTATTATGACCCCAAAATCAAATATCCCCTACTTTTTTTGAATAGTATATTTCCAAGTTTTCCGTAAATTGCGGATAACCCTTTTGCAGAATGTCTTGCCAATGCAATAAACCATGCCAAAACTAGTTTTACCTTAAATTTTAAAAGATAGTAATACAATGTGGGATAATAGGCAGTAGCGTATCCCGTGTTGCTTCCCAACAAAATTGAATCTTTCGTTAAAATCAATGCATTGGATCCCGTTGAATGCAGATGTTATAGCGTCCACAATGTCTTCAAAGTGTCGTAGAACCCTAAATATCCATAGTGGTCTCCGCTCTCTAACCCAAAGCTCCATTCTACTTTTGAAATATATCTAATGATAACTTGTCAGCCCTATGGCTTCAGAGGGGTTTCTCTGGGACGGAAGCTCGTCAAACGTTGATTCTGAACAGGGTTCTGCCTCTAGGCACACCAATGTATGCAAAATACTTTGATAATTTATTTTATAATGGCTGGTTTTACAAATGGTTAACCACTTTTAATTATTAGCTTTTACTTCTGCTATTTGTATAAATAATTTTTGTCTTTGCCTTTTGTAACTTTTACATAATATCTTTCATTGTATTTTTAAAATGCTTTTTGTCTTCACCATTTGTTACACTGTTAGCGTCCATGAGCACTCAGGTGAAAGGGTCGCTATACCTTTTTTGTAATAATAATGTTTACAGCCCCCTGATCTGTTCGTACTAAAGGGGTACATATCAAGCCATTCCGTCAAATGTAATTTCTTATATATTTCAGTGTTAACACTAATATAGTCTAATATTGATTCCAAAATCGTAAACAAGATTTATTAGACAGAGGATTACAAGAAATAAATGGGGGTGAGACATTCATTATGTGCATGTCGTCATTAATGAAATGGGTTCGTCCGTCCGTCACACTTTTTTGGGACATACTATATTTCTAATTGAGCTAGAATGTTCAAACTTGGTGTAGATATTTATTAGGTCAATGCCTTCATGGAGTTCGAAGATGAAAATATTCTACCGAGGGTAAGCAGAGCGATAAGCAATTTGATTGAACGAGACTTTCGATCATAATAACTCTCCTTCTAATATAGTTAAAATGTTGAAACTTGGTGTATGTGTTTATTAGGTCAGTGCTTTGATGGGGTTAGAAGATGGGCATTTTCTGCTTAGGGTAAGCAGAGATAAGCAATTTGATTGGTTGATGCTTTGGGACACAATAACTTAACTTCTAACAAGCCAACAGTGAGGCTGATGTCCCCCGCCGAAATCCCAAAATAAACAGAAGACACATATTAATTAATCGCACATTTATTTTTTTCAATGTATCGAGCAATCAAACTGTACACGAAGTGTCATCCAAAAGTGTTTTATAAAGAAAAATGCTAAAACCGACGAGGAAAATGAAAATGTATGCTAGTTAGGGGGACCCTAAAGGCAGACAAAAGGGCCCCTCTGGCCAAGGGAAAGGGCCCTCGTGTCCAAGTCAAGCGTTTCTATACACTGTTACTGTCGAATCCATTACTAAATGAGAATGCAGTCAATGTATTGGCATAAAAATCATCAATCAAGATGAACCTAAGTTATCTTGTCCCAAAGTATCAACCAATCAAATTGCTTATCTCTGCTTACCCTAGGCGGAAAATGCTCATCTTCGAACTCCATCAAGGCATTGACCTAATAAGCATATACACCAATTTTGAACATTTTAACTCGAAGAGTTATTGTGTTCCAAAATCTGGACTACTCTCGACCAATCAAATTGCATATCGCTCTGCTTACCCTGAGCAGAAAATGCTCATTATCCAACTTAGTCAAGGCATTACTGTAATGAAACTATACACCAAGTTTCATCACTCTTACTTAATTAGAACTAAAGTTATCGTGTCCCAAAGCATCAACCAATCAAATTACTTATTTCTGCTTACCCTAAGCGGAAAATGCTCATCTTCAAACTCTATCAATGCATTGACCTAATAAGCATATACACCAAGTTTGAACATTTTAGCTCAATTAGAAGGAGAGTTATTGTGTTCCACAGTCTCGACCATTCAAATTGCGTATCGATCTGCTTACCCTGAGCAGAAAATGCCCATTATCGAACTTAGTCAAGGTATTACTGTAATGAAACTATACACTAAGTTTCATCACTCTCACTTAATTAGAACTAAAGTTATCGTGTCCCAAAGCATCAACCAATCAAATTGCTTATCTCTGCTTACCCTAAGCGGAAAATGCTCATCTTCGAACTCCATCAAGGCATTGACCTAATGAGCATATACACCAAGTTTGAACATTTTAACTCAATTAGAAGGAGAGTTATTTTGTTCCAAAGTCTCGACCAATCAAATTGCTCTGCTTACCCTGGGCAGAAAATGCTCATTATCGAACTTAGTCAAGGTATTATTGTAATGAAACTATACACCAAGTTTCATCACTCTCACTTAATTTGAACTAAAGTTATCGTGTCCGAAAGCACCAACCAATCAAATTGTCTCTGCCTACCCTCAGCGGAAAATGCTCATCTTCGAACTCCATCAAAGGCATTGACCTAATAAACACATACACCAAGTTTGAACATTCTAGCTCAATTAGGAAGAGAGTTATTGTGTCCCAAAAAGTGTGACGGACAGACAGACAGGCGGACGAACCCATTTTAATAGTCTTCGAAAGGCGGGGACAATTAAGTGAAGGAAATTAAATTTGGTGTTGAGCTTCATTACATCAATACCTTGACTGAGTGCGATAATGAACATTTTCCGCTCAGAGTAAGCAGAGCGATAAGCAATTTCATTGGCCGAGACTTTGGAACACAATGATTCTCCTTCTCAACGACGTATGAAGGATTTCAAAAGTGGGGGTGCAGCAGAGTGGTGGAAGGCGGCGCCAAATGCCGGAGTTATCGACACCCAGACATCATTAACCCCACCCCCAACAAAAATTTGACTGCCGCAAACCTGTTTCCCACGCACTTAGAGACGCAATTTCGAAGGCGCGATTTCTCATTTTGATGTAAAACACACCAACGTAAACGACACCAAGACATCATCAACTCCACCCAACAAAAATCTGACAGCCGCAAACCCGTTTCCCACGCACTTGGAGCCGCAATTTCGGTGGCGCGCTTTCTCATTTTGTTGTTTAACACATCAAAGTAAGAAACTTCTGGTCATCTAAACTAGAACTAGTCCGAAACACCAATAAGGCCATGTGGATAGGGCGACCAGAACGAGAATCTCTAATAATGTCATTTCGTGGCGGCGCCTCAAAAGACCGATAAGGCCCTATCAAATGTGGATAGGGCGATTAAAACGAACCGTCCAATGTCCACCTCAGAAAATTTTGAAAAATAACGTTACTGGAAACTCCTTTTTCGGCCCCTCTGGTGATATCTTAAAGTCGATTTTGTATTTTATATGGACGGTTTTTTTTACAGATGAGACAGATTTTTTAAGAAGGCAGTTGCTCCAATTGTCCCCGCGTCTTTGATGGCGCGCTATATCCTCGACATTGGTGATATAAGAGTTTGGGCGCCCTTAAAACCGATCGATTGATCAGTGCCTTAAGAAAATCAATGAGTGATGATAGCCACCCCCGCAAACTCCGCTAGATACGACCCTGCTCCTTCTGAGCTAGAATGTTCAAACTTGGTGAAGGCGTTATTTAGGTGAACGTCTTGATAAGAGTTCGATGATGAACACTTTCTGCTAACAGGAACGAGATAAGCAATCTGATTGGTTGATGCTTTGGGGCACGATAACTTTGGATATATAAAGTGAGAGTGATGAAATTCAGAATACATTTGTCGAGATATTTGTCATCTAAGCTTCAACTACAAGAATACTTGCGCACTAAACTTATAAAATCCTTAAAGAAGTTTTATGGCCGTCATATTGACTTGATTGGTAAATATAACATGTCTCTCTCAGCTATTATTCTAGATATACTTTATTGACGCGTATCCTATTTACTATCTGTCTGGTCATGTCTACTACATCGTTAACACTGTTCATCACGTGCATTTTGTATACCGATAGTCCATTGGCCAATTACGCTATTTTACCGAGCTTTCGACTAATAGTTTGGATGCAGTTAGGGCGGGTGTGGCGCCAGGCAGGGTAAACAATTTGATTGGTCGAGTCTTTCGAACACAATAACTCTCCTTCTAATATTGTTAAAATGTTCCAGGCAGGGTAGGCTTACTCTACCGAACACCTGTTACCACTGTTAGCCAGGTGTGCCGCTCGCAAAAGAATGGTGAGAACCACCGAATTAAGGCACAGAGAGAAATAAGAATGAAAACAAGATGACTCCTCGTAGGCTTACAACTTTCGTGCCTTTAGCAGTGGTTGACTCTTGTGAATCAGTTGTTGTTAGTGGTTCTGTGGTTTTAGCAGTAGTTAATTCTTGGGTATCAACCGACCCAACAGCATTTGTAACTGTTGCAGAAACGTATGGAGTACTTAACTTGACGAAAAGGTTTGAGCCAGCGGGGCTCACCAAATCTGTGACCCCAGTTGCATTTTTTAGTGTTTTGGTTGGGGGCGTGGGTTTAATTACTTCCGTTGTTTTAACAGTAGCCGACTCTTTTATGTCGACTGCAGTTGCTACTGCCCCAGATTGTGAACTTGAATTGGCGGCGAAGACAGCTGGTCTAGTCACGTCTGTGATTAGAGCAGTGGTTGACTCCTGTACACGACCGGATTCGACACCATTTGTTACTGCCTCAGACACTGTAGTTTTAGCAGTAGTTGACTCTTCTATGTCATCTGATTCGACTGCAGTTGTTTGTGCCTCAGGTCGTGTACTTGTATGTGCGGCGAAGACGATTGGTGTAGTCACGTCTGCGGTTAGAGCTGACTCGACTGCAGTTGTTACGGCTTCAGAAACTGTTGTTTTAGCAGTACTTCTAAGTGGATTTTTGATAGTCGTGGGGTTAATCACTTCCGTGGTTTTAGCGGTAGTTGACTCTTGTATGTCATCTGTTTCGACTGTAGTTATTAGTGCCTCGGGTCGTGTACTTGAATGTGCGGCGAAGATTGGTGTAGTCACGTCTGTGATTGGAGTAGTGGTTGACTTCTGTGCATGACCTGATTCGACTGCAGTTGTTAATGTCTCAGATCGTGTAATTGAATAGACGGCGAAGATGGTTGATGTAGTCACGTCAGTGATTGGACTAGTGGTTGACTCCTGTACATGAACTGATTCGACTTCGGGAACTGTTGTCTTATCAGTAGTTTTAAGTGTTTTTGTGACAGGCGTGGGTTTAATCACATCCGTGGTTTTAGCAGCAGCTGATTCTTGCATGTCATCTGATTCGACTGCAAGTGTTGGTGTTTCAGATCGTGTAATGGAGTGGGCTTCTGTGATTAGAGCAGTGGTTGACTCTTGTGCATGAACTGATTTGACTGCCATTGTTACTGCTCCGGGAACTGTTGTTTTAGCAGTAAGTGTTTTTGTGACGGGCGTGGGTTTAATCACATCCGTGGTTTTAGCAGCAGCTGATTCTTGCATGTCATCTGATTCGACTGCAAGTGTTGGTGTTTCAGATCGTGTAATGGAGTGGGCTTCTGTGATTAGAGCAGTGGTTGACTCTTGTGCATGAACTGATTTGACTGCCATTGTTACTGCTCCGGGAACTGTTGTTTTAGCAGTAAGTGTTTTTGTGACGGGCGTGGGTTTAATCACATCCGTGGTTTTAGCAGCAGCTGATTCTTGTATGTCATCTGATTCGACTGCAATTGGTAGTGTTTCAGATCGTGTACTTGAATGGGCTTCTGTGATTAGAGCAGTGGTTAACTCTTGTGAATGAACTGACTCGACTGCAGTTGTTACTGCTTCAGGAAGTGCTGTTGTACCAGTAGTTTTAATTGTTTTTGTGACGGGCGTGGGTATAATCACCTCCGTGGTTTTAGCAGCAGCCAACTCTTGCATGTCATCTGATTCGACTGCAGTTGTTAGTGTTTCAGATCGTGTACTTGAATGGACTTCTGTGATTAGAACTGATTCGCCTGCAGTTGTTACTTCATCAGACACTGCGGTTTTAACAGTAGTTGAATTTTGGGTATCGACCGACTCAACTGCAGTTGTTAGTGCTTCAAATCGAGTACTAAAGTGGTCGAAGAAGGTGGATCTAGTCACCTCCGTGGTTTTAGCAGTGGTTGACTCTTGTACGTCAACCGATTCGACTGAAGTTGCTGCAGAAACTGGCGGCGTACTTAACTTGGCGAAAAAGTTGGAACCTGTAGGTCTAACGAATTCTGTCATCCCGACTGCAGTTGTTAATACTTCAAACACAGATAGAGTACTTAGCTTGGTGAAAACGGATGGGCTAATAACTTCCGTGATTTGAGCAGTGTTCAACTCACGTGTCTCAACTGATTCGACAGCAGTTGTCAGTGTTTCAGAAACTAGTGCGGCTCTTAAAGTTGTGTCTGTATCATTTGCCGATCCCACACTGTTGTTAGTGGTGACTATTGTCGCGGTGGTTAGACCTGAAACAGATGAAAAAATTGGCAAAGAGGGCTGATTTAATAACCTCCGTGGTTTGAATACTGGAAAGAAAATACAGAAATTCATAACCAAAAACCAATAATAATGCGGATTGCGTTTGAGTAGTGCATGCGGATTTTTCTGAAATCAATGTATATTTACCTTGTTCAAATTCGTAAAAAATTTGAACTTCGCACAGACTAAGGGCTTCGTCAAGTAAAGTTGTTATTCTGACGTATCTAGCGGTACAGTTGGTGATTGTAAGATTCTGTACCAGTTCTGCTGCCTGGTGATGATAACATTCAGTATAACATATACTGATGTTGGTATCATTACAGTCTATTCCTCCTGATAAAGTATAATTACTTAGTCTGTGTTCTGGAATTTAAAAACGACTAATATTTACATACTGCGGATATATAACAATGAATATGCAATTCAAGCAGATTCTATTCAGTATTAACATCATTCTCACCATGGACAACATTTACTCACCGTAACCTTCTCTGTTGTAGACAATCACTTCTGTAATATCATACGTTGATAGTAAGTCAACTTCCCACCAACTGTTAACTATTCTAAGCGTATGAGAGCAAGACCCTTCACGAAAGTTTGTATTGGTGTTTCCATCTACTGCATTGATAGCATCTCCTCTGTTGCCCATAGAGTTAACAAAAAGACTGCTCTGGTGCGTTGGTTTATCTTGTGCGATGTTTCTCCTGCCTCCTTTGATTTCTGTAAAAAAAAAATGACACATACAGCAGAAAATCTTTATCTTTTACCACGCGTTTGTCATACGTTAATAGGACAGTGATAATAGAGACTTTGGGCAAGTAGCATTTTCCCTAGTAAGAGGAGTTTAGGCAGATTCTTGCGTCGTGTAGGCCAACGTATGCATCACTGAGCTGAGCTTAGTTATGTTACAGTGTGATGGAAGTTATCTACCAAGATCACCATCAGCACTAGTCACGTGCATTGCCTCCAATTTCTCGGAGTGAGTGAATTAAGTCGCTCGACAGTCGCTGGGCTACTAAAAGACAATTAATGTCGTATCTTACTAAAAAAAAATCTTTGACTTCGACCCATTTGCATGGTCCGACATCTACCTAAATTTAGCACGTAGATCAGCCAGCATGCCGACAGATAGTAAAAACATGAAAATTCCGAGAAAAACCCATCAAAAATATTGATTAAATTCCAGTATTTAGTATGGTTAAAATCACATCAAATATACACCTTGTTGTTCTAGGATACACATAGCTTCATAAAACACATTTTCCGTATGAAAGCTGTTTGATACGGGCTGCCGTATCCGTGTGCCATATCACGTATGAGAAATACACACACATTGATGACGTCGCACGCAAAATCTATACGGATACACGATACGTACTAGGAATTTACGCTTGCCAAAAGTCTCTAATAATTGGGCTTCACCGCCATGTGTATGAGACAGAAGTCTGGAGTAATCCGCTAGCCTTATCATCATACATGTAGTGTAATTCAATTTAGTGAAATCATAACAGAGTGTTTCCCATCAGCAGATTACTCGCTTAATGATACGACCACATGAACCGGTTGCCGAGCCTCATAGTATTGTGCTTATCAGACTTCGCTTACCATCAATATCACGATGGTCAACACTGTGTTGATGGGATCATTTTGTGACATCCGGGCAGAATCCCATGTATTTTGTTCCGCCAACGAAGTGTCACGGTGCCTCGGTGGATTGCTTAGCCCTGATCGTGGTCCGTTCAAATTTATCACCGTTGCATTATAATGTTGGTTAAGATCAAAATTTCGTACAAATCGGACCAAAACTGATCAAATCTCCACCCCTTGTACGCAATGTAAGTCTGTAACTCAGTATCAGCCAAAATCTTCAACATTGGAAACACAAATTATTGGTGAATGTCGTGATCTTACCGGAAGAAGATGGGCTTCTGATATCCAATATTTAAGACAAAATAAACATTTGCTCATTGGTACACGAATCGTGTATCATAATGCGTTTCAGCCCCAGTTCTAACAAGAGAAACGAGGCTAGAAACATTGCACCAAATCAAACGGCGTATGTAGAATGGAATAACCAGACACTAGAAATTTGCACCCGATTGAAACTGCTGGCTTGTTTCGCCGAACAAAACTGATTTGAAGTTGGAGTAAAAACGGACACCATTGATTGTAAATCAGTTTATATACATTCATATTACAGTTTTATATGCTAGGTCCCAAATGTTAGCGATTTAGCTCCATTAAAAACAATGCTTGACTGCAGATATTAAAGCGTTCACAGTGTCTTCAAGTAGAACCCTAAATATCCATAGTGGTCTTCCTCTCTCTTGCTTCACTTCAACTTCGAAAGAAATTCAATGAAAATTGTCGGCCCTATGGCGTTCATAGGGATCTCTCTGGAACGAAAGCTGGTCAAACGTTGATTCTGAACAGCGGTCTGCCTCTCGGTACGCCAATGTATGCAACAAAATTTGATATTTAGCACTAGTATATGTGTGCACTTTTAGAGTATACATTCCAGATAGAATCCTACGCTCATAGATTTATGACTTTGAAAACAAAAAATGCACACCTTTTTAGTTAATGAGCACTCTTTATTGAAATGTTGTTGACATAAAAAAAAAACATTAAAACTTTATTGTGAAGGCTAGTTGTACAAATTTATAACCACTTTAAATTATTGTCTTTTATTGTTGTAATTTTTATAAATACTTTTTTGTCTTTACCTTTTGTTACTTTTAAATACATCTTTTGTTGCACTGTTAGTGCCCATGAACACGTATAGGGTCGCTAAACAGATTTTGTAATAATAATGTTTACATCCTGATCTTTTCGTACTAAGGGGGAGAGGTGGATGGCCGAATGGTTAGCGTGCGCGCGCTGTATCATACAGCCTGTCATTGAGTCAACTGGCGTGGTTTCATATCCCCAGTTGTACGTGGCAAGGAGTAGGGTCGCCTCTCCAACCTCCTGGGTTTTTCTCCGGGTACTCTGGTTTCCTCCCACTGCTAAAGCAATTATGGCAAGGTTTGGGGGCATTTATGTGGAACTTTTCACCACAACAGTTCCACAAGATATTGGGTTTCTGAAAATAAATACATTTTCGACTTAGAATAATGTGCTTAGAGTAAAAAGTAAACCATGTTAGTCCTGAAATGACCCAATTCCTCTCTCTTTTTTCGCACTAAGTGGTAGCAATTTCGTTAGGTGTAAATTTTTATATATTTCTGTGTTAACACTAGTATAGTCTAATATTGATTCCAAAATCGTAAACAAGATTATTAGACAGAAGATTACAAGAAATAAATAAGTCATTCATTAATTTGCTGAAAAAAAACGATTCCACGATTGTTTTGCTATGTAAACTGGGGAATCTACTAACCACGTCAGGCAATAAATCTAGCTCATCAAATTAAGGAATAATCTCTGTTAATCTACAAGAAAATGTGCATGTCTTCAATATTTGTTAAATACACCATGCGTAGTTAACCAATCAAGTAATTAGTGCGTAGTATGGCCGTGTTAACGTTTGAAAAGTGAATAGCTTGTTTGGAAATCTCATACCCATAGCCGATCCAGGAGCTAGCGAATATTTAATTTACATATATAGTACAAAATGTTCGAGGAGTAGAACATGTAGATTATAAGTAGTATTGCCATCACAAAGAGGTGTTCATATTACCCACAAAATTGTAACACATATGAAAATACCGCTCATCCCCACCTCAAGTCTGAGGCTATGTTTGAATCCTTGCCGAGTAGTTTTCACCTAATTCTTCTTTCTTTGTCAAAGAAATCATTTCTTGCACAGCTGACACACATTTATGATTGTTCAAAACTATTTTCAAGCACAAAATACGCGACTCGAACATGAGCAGGTCGCTCGCTTATTTTTAAAATCCCTAAATTCTACTTGAGCACAGTGTTGAATTATTATTAATCTGTTTTCAGATATGACGAAAAATAAACATCCATGGTGAAAAGTAGGTGAGAGTTCCAAAATAGCCTGGGAAGAGAGGTGAGGATGAGCGGTATTTTACCATAGTTTCATATTGCAGCTATATAGCAAGCGGTAGGAACTGTTAACGATTAAAAAGAGCGGTATTTGACCATAGTTTCATATTGCAGCTATATAGCAAGCGGTAAGAACTGTCAACGATTAGAGACAGCTCCGAAAGGAACTAGAAATTAGCCACCATTGCTAGGGCGAAAGTTAGTTAAAAGCGACCAAAGGCATCTCTGCATTTAAGCTGTATTCTGCACGACTTTCAGTCCGATATTTGAGTGCTGAAAAGGTATATACGATCATCAACAGACAAAACACGTAAAAATGATCACGAACTTAGTCTTGTCCCTAATAGTTATCAACGAAATAAAGATCACGCTTTCTGACAATGTTTTAACTCCATCTAAAGTTACGCCGGTTAAAACAAAATGTCCCACTTTTATGATTCTATATATTTACAGTATATAGATTGTAGAAACTGTATTACTGCATTTAAATAAGGCAAGCCTTAAACTACCGAAAGAAATAAGAATGAAAACAAGATGACTCCTCGTAGGCTTACAACGTCCGTGCCTTTAGCAGTGGTTGACTCTTGTGTATCAATTGTTGTTAGTGGTTCTGTGGTTTTAGCAGTAGTTAATTCTTGGGTATCAACCGACCCAACTGCAGTTTTTAGTGCTGCAAAAACGGATGGAGTACTTAAGTTGACGAAAAGGTTGGCGTCAGCTAGGCTGACCAATTCTGTGAGCTCAGTTGCAGTTTCTAGTCCTTTGCTGATGAGCCTGGTTTGAACAGTAGATGAATCTTGTATGTCGTCTGATTTGACTGCAGTTGTTACTGCCTCAGATCGTGTACTTGAATGGGCAGCGAATACGGTTGGCCTAGTCACGTCTGTGATTAAGGCTGTCGTTGACTCCTGTACATGAACTGTTTCGACTGCGGTTGTAAATGATTCAGACACTGTGGCTTTAGCAGTAGTTGACTCTTCTCTGTCATCTGATTCGACTGCGGTTAGTGTCTCGGACCGTGTACTTGAATGGGTGGCGAAGGTGGTTGATGTAGTCAAGTCTGTGATTAGAGCAGGGGTTGACTCCTGTACATGAACTGATTCGACGGCAGTTGTTACTGCTTCAAAAACTGTAGTTGTAAATGTTTTGGTGACGGGCGTGGGTTTAATCACTTCCGTGGTTTTAGCGGCAGTTGACTCATCTATGTCATCGGATTCGACTGTGCTTGAACGGGCGGCGAAGGCGGTTGGTGTAGTCACGTCTGTGATTATAGCAGTGGTGGACTCCTGTACATGAGCTGATTCGACTGCAGTTGTTACTGTTTCACGAACTGTTGTTTTAGCATTAGTTTTAAGCGTGTTGCTGACGGGCGTTGCTTTAATCACCTCCGTGCTTTTAGCAGCAGTTGACTCTTGTATGTCATGTGATTCGACTGTAGTTGATAGTGTCTCAGATCGTATACTTGAATGGGCGGCGAAGATGGTTGGTGTAGTCACGACTGTGGTTAAAGCAGTGGCTGACTCAACTGCAGCTGTTACTGTTTCACGAACTGTTGTTTTAGCATTAGTTCTAAGCGTGTTGCTGACGGGCGTTGCTTTAATCACCTCCGTGCTTTTAGCAGCAGTTGACTCTTGTATGTCATGTGATTCGACTGTAGTTGATAGTGTCTCAGATCGTATACTTGAATGGGCGGCGAAGATGGTTGGTGTAGTCACGACTGTGGTTAAACCAGTGGTTATCCCCTGTACAGGAACTGACTCAACTGCAGCTGTTACTGCTTCAGACACTATGCTTTTAACAGTAGCTGACTCTGCTATGTTATCTGATTCGACTGCAGTTGTTAGTGCTTCAGATCGTGTACTAAGATGGGCGGCGAAGACGGTTGGTGTAGTCACGTCTGTGATTATAGCAGTGGTGGACTCCTGTACATGAGTTGATTGGACTGTTGTTGTTACTGCTTCAGAAACTGTGGTTTTAGGGGTAGTATTAATCACTTCCGTGGTTTTAGCAGTAGCTGACACTTTTATATTAGGTGAATCGACTGCTGTTGTTAGTGCCTCAGATCGTGTACTTGATTGGGCGGTGAAGACGGTTGGCGTAGTCACGTCTGTCATTATAGCAGTGGTGGACTCCTGTACATGAGCTGATCCGACTGTTGTTGTAGTAGTAGCTGACTCTTGTATGTTATGTGATTCGACTGCAGTTGTTAGTGCCTCAGATCGTGTGCTTGATTGGGCGGTGAAGACGGTTGGTCTCGTTACGTCTGCGGTTAGAGTAGTGGGTGACTCCTGTACATGAACCGATTCGACTGCAGTTGTGACTGTTTCAGAAAGTGACAGAGTACTGAACTTGACGAAAATGCTGGAGCCTGTTTGGCTAACCAATTCTGTGACTCCGACTACCGTTGTGTGTGCTTCAGACACCGATAGAGGTGGGCTAATAAATTCTGTGGTTTGAGTAGTGGTCAGTGCATCAGAAACTGGTGATGTACTTAAATCAGCGAATCCCACACTGTTCGTAGTAGTAATTATTGTCGAGGTGATTAGATCTGAAACAAATGAAAAGTTGATCTAGAAATTTATCCAGTACTTAACGTGGCGAGGGGGTGGGTTTAATATAACGAATGGCCCTTGTGGAAAGACATTCGCATCAAAAGGCATCATCAACGAGGATTGCGTTTTAGTAAAGAGTGTAACCAAGAGCAGTCGGCACCCTCGCGCGAATTTGTCTAAATATGTGAGTGCAGTTATGGCAGATATATATATATATATATACCTACCTTGCTCAAATTCGTAAATAATCTGAACTTCACATAGATTAAGACCGTAGTTCAGCAGAGTTGTAATTCGGACGTATCTTGCGGTACAGTTGGTGATTGATAGATTGTTTACCAGTTCTGCGGTCTGGTGATGATAACATTCAGTATAACATATGCTGATGCTTGTGTCATTACAGTCTATTCCTCCTGATAAAGTATAATTACCCCCTCTGTGTTCTGGAATTTAAAAACAACAACTATTTACATACTGCAGATAACAATGAATACGCAATTCACACAAATTCCATTCAGGTTATAAGTATTATCATCATTCTCGTCATGGATGATATTTACTCACCGAAACCTTCTCTGTTGTAGACAATCACTTCTGTAATATCATATGTTGATTTTAAGTCAACTTCCCACCAACTGTAAGCGTTTTCGAGCGTATGAGAGCAAGACCCTTCGCGAAAGTTTGTATTGGTGTCTCCATCTACTGCATTGCTAGAATCTCCTCTGATGCCATTAGAGTTAACAAAAAGACTGCTCTGGTTCGTTGGTTTATCTTGTGCGATGTTTCTCTTCTCTCCTTTAATTTCTGAAAGGAATTAACACATACAACGGAAAACCATAATCTTTTACAATATGTACGCCTTGTGCACGAGATGGTACCAACGGAAGTGGGGAGTATTGACTTTAGTGATCGCCCATTCTTTTGTTTGAGTTGTATACGCAAAAGACTGATAACAGCTAAATGCCAAATATGGAATTGATATGCACCCCAACCTCGATAACGACAGGGATTACCTAATATGTTCAAAAAACTATGATATATGTTTTATAACAAAGAAAAATGTAAATGACCAACATGTTCATTAATCTGTAGTAAAGTTAACGTATCAAATAACCAGCATATACTTTTGATTATAAAGTTACAATCAATAATATGAAAGATAACAATATTGCTCAGCCTTCACATTTCCCCATTCCTTGTCGTTAGACCCCATGTCCATGCGTTTCAAAATAAACTTATACCATAGCTAATATTTCGACAATGGCGAATTATTAATCAAGGCCATAATATTATATTATATACGTGTTCTTTTGATTGCTAGAATATTTATCCCAGTGAATTATATATAATACAATTATGTCATCACACACGCTGTATATAGATATACAGCCTATGAGCAGGATAAAGTGGACTAGCATGCGGTTATAAGCCTATACTGGCGTAACTAGCAAGGTGGGACCTCCTACAGACAAATTGAACATGTTGTGCTCAATCATAGTCACTGGAGATGGCGTCAAAATGATGCCAAATCAGTACATGGTGGTCCCCTTATGCCAGAGAATCCCGTGTACGCTTACTGCTCTTAATAATTATTTCATGCTACAAACTGAAGTAGCAAGTACTAATAAATACCTTCCACCCCTCAAAACGGATACAAATTGTCTTAACAAGATCATAACAACACTTAGCAAAATTAAAGACGTAATTAATAGTTTAGATACAACTAAAGACCCCGGACCGGACGGAGTAAGCTCGAAATTTTTAAAATTTAGAGTAGATGACAAGAGTAATCCTCTTTCGTTATTTACTAGAAACACACACTGTTCCAAATTGAAGGAAATTCACAAATTTCATGGTTAATTTTTTTAAAAAAAGAGCGCCCAAATAAAATGCAACAATAAGGACCCATTTCTCTCCTTAGCATTATTGTAAAAGTATTTGAGAAAAAAAATATGTAAAGACGTCTTTAATTTTCTTCAAAGACAATTCAATACTATCAACTCGGCAGGGTGGTGTCCTACCAGGTGTCTTCCAATTAATAAATCTAAATCACTTATTAGTCAAGCCATTGATCATAACAAATATACCAGGACTGTTTTTCGTTACATAAGGATCCTGTTTGACAAGAGTCTGGCATGCCGCGGGGGGGGGGGGGGGGTATTGTGGTTCAAGAAATATTTAGATAATCAACACCAAATGCATCGTATTACATGGAACCCCCAGGAGCATCCTCATTGGTGTCCGACAGGGTAGTGTATTGGGACCGCTATTATTTTTCATTGTATATCAACGACATTGTAAATGATATACAATCAAACAGCAGACTATTTGCAGATGACACCTCTCTGTGCTTAAAAGTAGATGACGCAGAGGCATACGCATTTACCCTAAACAAAGATCTCCAAACAATACATGGGAAAGATCTCCAAACAATACGTGGGCGGAAACATGGCTAGTGACATTAAACCCCCTCAAGACAGAAACTTTAAACCTCAAGACCAAACGCAGCATTGTGAAACCGCCCATATTAAAAGAAAGGAAGCCCCTACTAATGGAATCAATTGAAACAAAGCAAGCAACTGGGCATAAACACCTTGGACTTACTTTTCAAGCCAACTGTAAATAGGCCAGCCACATAGAGAGAGAGAAAGAAATGGGGTTTAACGTCCACTCGACACAAACTAGGTCATTTTGAGACTAACATATGGTTTCATTTTATTTCAATAATTCGCTTGCGCGTAGGGGTCTTTAGCAAGTTGAGCAAATTCTCAACTTAAGTCTGAGAATGTTTTGTGAACTTGGGGCCAGGGCTCGAAACCACAGCCGCAAGCCAAAGGTGACCGGCCAGCTAGAGGTCGAAGCGCGGCACTCTAGACCACTAGGCCATCCCCCCCCCAGCCACATAGAAAGTAACATTAGTAAATTATCGAAATTACTCCTTGAAATATGGTTTAAGCATTCTTCGTCCATTCCTTCACACTTGATAGGACTACGCACTACTTGTGGTTCAGTTAGGGTACTAGCCATTATACCCACCACACAAAGTAATTTAATATACAAAAATTAAATAACCTTACTGCTCCCTATCTAAAAATCTCATCAATCCTGAAAGAAACAAATACACATTCTTGTCGAAACGCAGATAAAATAAAAGAAATTCGATGTACTGATTTTTTCTAAATCATTTAAGAAGAAGTAATTGATTAACCTCGGCCCCTGCAATAAACCCAGTAACTCTTAAAATATTCTCCAGACAGGATACGCCAACATTTGGCAAGAGATGGATAGAGAACAAGCTAAAAACAAAAACGACTTTTTGTACAATCAAGAACCATAATCCAGAAAGTTCTGGTCTGAAATGCGTAAATATCAAAAGGGACTGAGGTGGGGTTTTTTTAAAATTGGATAAAAAAAAATTGTGCCTCTAGAGGGTCCAAAATCTTTGAATTACAAATTTGCAAACAAAAAGTTGCCATTTTAAGGGCCATTTCATTTTGATTTACTCAAAGTCCAATTAAACCCTCATTATGGTGGAATGGTGATATATTTAAATGGTTTGTAAAATCGGTAAAGAATATGACTTCTAGAGAATCAACAAGATAAACAAAATGTGATTTTTCGACGAATCAGGGCCATAATCCAGCCAGTTACGATCCAATATGCGCGAATATGGAAAGAAACCAGAATATTTTAAACATGCATTTCAAGTTACATCAAAATCGGATCAAAATTGTGACTCTACGCAGAACGCTAGATCAGAGACGGTCCTGTGCATTTTAGTACATATGACGTAATATATAGATCTAAAAAAATCTCATCAATCCTGAAAGAAACAAATTCACATTCTTGTCGAAACGCAGATAAAATATAAAAGAAATTCGATGTATTGATTTTTTTCTAAATCATTTAAGAAGAAGTAATTGATTAAACTCGGCCCCTGCAATAAACCCAATAACTCTTAAAATATTCTCCAGACAGGATACGCCAACATTTGGCAAGAGATGGATAGAGAACAAGCTAAAAAACGACTTTTTGTACAATCAAGAGCCATAATCCAGAAAGTTCTGGTCTGAAATGCGTAAATATCAAAAGGGACTGAGGGTTTTTTTTTTCAAAATTGGATAAAAAAAAAATTGTGCCTCTAGAGGGTCCAAAACCTTTGAATTACAAATTTGCAAACAAAAAGTTGCCATTTTAAGGGCCGTTTCATTTTGATTTACTCAAAGTCCAATTAAACCCTCATTATGGTGGAATGGTGATATATTTAAATGGTTTTTAAAATCGGTAAAGAATATGACTTCTAGAGAATCAACAAGATAAACAAAATGTGATTTTTCGACGAATCAGGGCCATAATCCAGGCAGTTGCGATCCAATATGCGCGAATATGGAAAGGATGCGCGAATATGGAAAGGAACCAGAATCTTTTAAACATGCATTTCAAGTTACATCAAAAACGGATCAAAATTGTGACTCTACGCAGAACGCTAGATCAGAGACGGTCCTGTGCATTTTATTACATATGACGTAATATATAGATTTAGGGTAAGGGCCAGTAGATTTCGTCAGTCCCGCAATTTTAGTCCGATGTTCACGAAATTCTAACTCAATCTTCATTATGGTGTAACAGTGATATGATCAATAGGATAACAACTGTGGCCTCCGGAGAGACCAAAAGCTAAAAAACGCGATTTTTCGTACAAGCTAAAAACGTGATTTTTTGGACAATCAGGTGTCAGACATGTTGCTGACAGCCCCAAATGCCTTCTTGCAATGACCCTTACATTCAAAAGCACGAAAGGAAACCATAGACAAACTACAGTTCGGTCTTAAAAACATTAACTGTCTCCTGGTTGGGCCATCGACCCACTGTATTGTGGTAAACAATATCTTTAAATCAAGTCCATGGGCTTATTGATATGTCAAACAGATTTTTATTTTGCTCATTTGTACTTTACGTAACGATGTAACCTATAATATATATTGTACATTTCCATCGTCTCACTATATATGTATCCAGAAGTATTAGTACAACCCTAACCGTAAAGCAGCACTACTTTGTTTCACGGTAAACGATGAAAAGATAAAAGGTATGCCGAGACAAACTGATTTCAACGCTGGTTTAACATATTTTAAAGTACTTTTCGTCCGTCTTAGGAATATACATAAATAATGTCATTGTATACAGTTTAGCAGTATAGAATACACATACATGTTTACATAGTAACACTGTGGTTTAAATTGGCTAGAGTTACCATTGTCTATGGTTACATAGTATATCGTTAAAAAGAAGATAATATGTACACACGTGTGTTAATCTGTAGTATATGTGTTCAATTTAGGAATAGTGAGTGGAAGATAATCATAAGATAGATTTAAGAAAATTAATGGCCAATGGTTACTTATTGACTATTAAGTGAGGAACGAATTTTTAATAATATGGTTTTCCCCTTTTTTTCATTTTCGTGGGGTAATAAGACTTTTATTTTATAAAAAGGGGATATTTGGAATTACACCCATTTTGTCCTTTGCTTTTGTAGATATATTGGACCGTTTATTGGAAAAAAAATTCATGGAATAATTAGGGTATTAAATAAATTATGACGGGCTATTTTAATCAATCTGAATGAAAAATATGCAAAAACTGGTCAAGTGATGTACAACTTTGTGATGTACATTGTTAGGCGCTCTAGTTTCCTAAGTTCACGTTTCCCCTTTTGTATTAATTCATTCTTTTCGCCAAAAGAACCGCTAGCTTTTTTCTTTCGATTTCTTCCCGCCTTTACCTAACTTAGAAAGTTAATTTGTAGTTATCGTTCATCAGGTGAGAGATTTTTTAGTCTCGAGCGGTAAATCTGGTCAACCGAGATTACCCTTTGTTTCAATTAAATCCCGGAAGCAAATTTAAAATACGAAGCAATTGGTTAAATTTCCTAACATAGCAAAACTCTTCTGGGGCAATACAACGACGATTTCACAAACCTTGCTAAATTAAAAGAAAAATACCAGTTGTACTCCTATCTTGTCCAACGGGAGTATTTGGGAGATATGAAATCGCCGAAACTAAACGACCGCACTCTGTAAAAAAGAGCGAATTGAAAAATAAAAACGCCAATAATATTTAGAATCTTTAACGTAGTTAGCAATCCAATAATCTTGAAAGACAAACGCGTGATGAAAATAGTTTTAACATGTCTTCATTTACCATGTGCAGATTAATTGCTCCGAGCACGTGCTCCCAGAACGCCCGAGCCTGTTTCGTCATCATTGAGAAATACGTATTTGCACAGTGAACACCTCTCCAGATAAGACCAAATTTCTTAGCGGCTAAATTCGTCCGCTCGGTGGTGTATTCCCACGAAGGCGTGGTTGCAGAGCGTGACCAAAATTAATCCCTCCCACGAAGGCGCAGATGTCGACATGTCGGTTTTCGTTTGAGAATGGAAAGGCTGAGGGGGGGGGGGTATTTTACCACAGAATGTAGGTCTGCGGGTGCAATAAAGTATTGGCCTTCGGCCTTTCTTATTGAAGTAGACGTGGAACGTTCGACCACAGTCGTCGTCACACTCGTAGTGGTTATCAAATTTACTTACCAAGCATATTTTACTTGGTTGTTGAATATGCCTACCTTCACATTATAGCAGAAATGCCAGCCAATCCAAAAATAACCGAATTATCCAACTACGTAATAAATTAATGAATCGAGAGTGAATTTGCAACTCATCAGTGGAACCACTCCGATACATAGGAATATTTTGAAAGGATGACATTCGTGGATCAAGAAGCTAGTTGTTAAAGCTCATCCGAATGTTTTTGAACGATCACATTTGTACAAGAAGAACAGCATATTAATGATTTTAGAATCGTTCAGTATGCCAATAAAGGGATATAAATATGCTAAAATCCAAAGCTAGCTTCAAGCATTAAAAGGAAGACACGAGGAAGAGGTATTAACTTTACTCGAGTATTTCGACAGAGTGTCTTAAAAGGGGAAATTAAATTAATCCTAATAAGACAGATATAAATAGATTTCACTAAAAATAAACACACTTATATGGATAAACAACTTTTGAATTTATTAACGTGCTACGTTTTGATACACATACAGATATCGTTATCAAGCAAATAATGATAATTAACACAAATGTGGTGCAATATATAGTTAACAATTGGAAACCATCTAACAGAAAAAGGCGTTAATAAGATCAAAGAAGTTATATATATATAACACTTACAAAGAATTAACATGATGAAAGAAAAACACTAATAATACAAGGAAATTTAAAGATAATTAACATCTATGAAACCATAACTACAAGACGCTAATTAGCTATATGAAACCATAACCATAAGTTGAGATGAATAAAAGAATTACATACTCTTACGCTATTTAGGTTCATGGTGCGGTCATTTTGTCGGGTATTTCGGTCCGATTTTTACGAAACTCGAACTCCTATCATCACCAGGGTGTAACAGGGATATATTAAAACGTTTTTTAAAATCAGATAAAAAAAATCGCGACCTTTTCGTATACGGAGGGGCACCAATCCATGAAGTTACTATCCAATACATGCCAATATCAAAAGGAACAGTAAGCGCTGGGATATAAACCTATATTTTAAGTTTCGCCAATATCGGATCAATTGTGTAACCCGTAGATTGTCCACAAAGAAACTGAAGACAGGCGGGCAAACAGGGGCGACGACAATATACGCCTTCGTGAAAATGTGGGCGTATAAAAATAATAATATATACATTAAGGCCCAAACCATCTTGGACCGCAACTTGAACAATTAGATACGAAGAAATTCAGTATGAAGCTATTGGACCATACGACTATAAAACCCGTTGATTTTCATCATTATCTATTGGTGTATTCATTTTCCCACCCGTCAGAAAATTCGCGTAAATATGATTGAGGCTGGATTAGATGAATGGTTTGAAGTAGCAGGAAATGACATGGTGAACCCTATTGATTTGGAAATGGGGGGGGGGACCTCTAGATCGTCCACAACCTAGATATACCATTTATTTACACTCTGCGTATGAGGGCTGCCATTTCGTCCGACAGTTTGTGTACGATCATCACGAAATTCGAACTCAACCCACATTACGGTGAAATATTTTAACGTTTTGTTAAACCAAATAATAATTGTGATCTCTAGAGGAACCACAAGCTAAAACTGATTTTCGTACAATCAGGAGCTATAATTCAGAAAGTTAAGATCCGAAATGCGTGAAAATCTTAAGGTGATAAACATGCTTTTCACAAGTTTCGTCAAAATCAGATGACAATTGTGACCTCTTGATTGTCAACAAGCTAAAAAAAGTGATTTTTGAAACAATCAAGAGCCATTATCTATGAGGTTATGCTCCGATACAATATCGAAAGGAACCTAGGGAAATAGACCTATATTTCACGTTTCGTCAAAATCGGATTAAAATTGTGACCTGTAGAGTGTCCAAAATTTGTGGACGGACGTTTTTGTGGGTGTATCAAAATGGTGATTTTTTCGTACACTCAGGGGTCATAATTCACGACATTATGGTCCGATGCATGTCAATATCAATAGGAACCGATATATTTGGGAGACAGACCTATGTGTTAAAGGGACAATAACATTCTCTTGCTGGCTTGGTAGCTCCAGAAAATAAATAATAGCCTTATTCTAAGTACTAGATGTTTAAGTGTCCTACCTGTTGTGTAAATTATCCATTACAACCTATTTTACTCGTCCAGAGAGTTCGAAAATATTTTAAAATCCAAGTCACATTTGAAAAGGTTTACGTTAGACTTTTCAAATCAATTGGTTGAATTTTTCCAATTTTTTAAAATAGGTGTGTTAAGATGAAATTTATATCATCATTTAATTGGAATATTCTAAAATAATACGATTTGTTGACCAGAATGAAGCTTGGGACATATTATTCAGTTACGACAAGACTGTTATTGGGGCTTTAAGTTACTTCAAAACCTGGCAAAAATTGTGACCTGTATAGAGTGTCCACAAATTGTGGACGTCCAAGAACGACGGCATGAAAATGTGGGCGTATAAAAGTTTATACTTACTTGATAGTAGAACAAAGGCACAAATATATACTATAAACTTCATAGTTAAAATGTCAAACAACTTCTCCCTTTGTGCATCATATTTTGTCAATCTAAAACAGATTATATAAATAAGAAGCCAACTGTGATGTCTCCCACATTAGTACAAAATCAAAATCATAGATGCCTGTCTGTGCCTATCTTAAGCAAACAAACTCGATACCGGCATCAAACTTATTAAATAATAATGATGTCATGAAACTAAACGCAAATGACAATCATTCAATTAAAATGAAAATTAATAGTATTCCACAGTCTTTACCAATCAAATTGGTTATCTTTACAATAAGTGCTCATATTGTCAAAGTATTGATGAATTAGAATTCACGTTAAAGTGTTCCAAAAGCATCGACAAATTAAATTAGATCACCATCAAACTAAGTTCTGCCTTACCTGGAAAATAATTGTGTGTTCTAAACTCTCGACAAATCAAATTTCGTATTTCTGCTTAATCTAGCATACACCACAACCGAACTCTGCTTGATGCTTCAAAGGTTATGACAGACGAACCCATTTTAGTAATCTACAGTCCTCTTAGAAAGGCGGGGAACAAAGCATAAATTATAATTGCTGATATATCGTATTTCCAATATTACAACGTGATTGCAATACATGGAATGCTTAAAATATACAAACACAATTCTTTCTCAATAAAAGGCGTCATTACTTCATAAAGGGCGTTTGCATTGCAATATCTTCAAAATATTGTGCAAAAAAATGTATTTGTTTTAATATCAATAGTCCATGTAAATCGTTTTCCAGGTATTTATTTTCAATACGTACAACACATTATCAATAATTTTGCTTTAAAGCGATAATTTCATATTTTCTAAAAAAAAAAAAAAAATCAACACATATTAATTATTTCTATGTTATTTGCTCATTAGGTTGTGAACTCAGTATTATATGATCATAGGCATTATCCCCCACACTTGAAAGTTATTGACACAGGAAATAAAACAATTACCCCCCCCCCCCCCCACACACACACACACACACACACACACACCTTGTTTTTCTATTCCCCCGTGGAATAGCTATCTTCAAACGTTTGAATTTAAAGTTATGGGCGAAAACATGCCTGATACTGCTGTTTAATCTTTATTCGAATTACACCTGTCGGGTATTCTTTTACGTACCCACTAATATTAAAAAGTTAACTGCTAAAACCACAATTGGCATACAAGAGCCGATTACTGCCAAGGCTACGCGATCTAAAGCACTATTTATTATCTTATTTACAAGGGATCACGGTGAGCTAGACACTGATTCTCTATAACTTAAAGGTTGGGTGTTCGGTCCCTGCATTGACCGAAAAAGTTCATCCAAATTTTCCAATTGTCTAGACCTTCGGATGGAATTGGATATTAGAGTTGGCCGTAGTGTCGTTGTCTGTGCAAAATTCCCGTCAGCACCCTGTATGGCGTATGCCAGTCTTCATTAGCCAAGGTTAGGAGCAGAAAAGTAGGATGTTAAACCCTATTTTATTTTATTTTTTCTACTTTTGAGCTAATTAAATAAATATTTTACCATCATTGATACAAGATTCTAAATTAGTAGTTACAAAAAAGCAATTTGATTGAACAAAATATATACTATAACGATTTTATTGGATATAATTCAATTACTTTACAAACTGAACAGAATTGACCCCAAAACATGGACCTGTGGAATGAATGTCTTGCGAAATTAGAAATGCTGATCGACTGTGCCAAATGTCAATAAAATCAGAAGTACCGAATTATGGTTGTTACGACGAGTTCTTGTCGTTTTTAGGGTATCATTTTGAAGTCTGACGAGTGCAGTACCAGTAATTTGATACCTTGCTACTCATGCTTTTGTCAAATATATGTTTAATTGAGTAGCTGTTTAGTTCTCAAGGATTTTCAAGATCAGGAATTGACCTTTTAAGTGAAGAGCGGTCGCAGTTTTAAAAATATCTTGATAAGTAGCACATTTGATTGATCAGAGGGCCCGGTTATTTATTGGAGGGACCATACATGATTAATTAATGTGACAACTGCGTCATGTAGGCCAACTTGTTTGTGGGTATGTCTTATTGTGTATGTCTTATCTCCTTCCCTTGTTCTTATGTACATCTATATGGTATTCAACAACCTAATTTCTTCTTGCCGGTGGTGCAGAACGGAGATCGTGGCAAGGAACAATGTCTATTCATTCCATTTCTGTAGCCAACAAATTTGAATTTGTTCATTTACACTGTATAATGTCGAATCTGGATGCTAATTACACTTGGCTTTTTAGGTATAATTCCATGCAATCATTAATGCCTTGTTTGACCTTTTGGCCAAATCCAAATATCATAAATACAAAGCTGAAATGAAGTGGGGTTTATCAGTCGGTGTGTGTGTTTTAGAGACGGACTTTAAAAAAAACTCCCCTTATATAGAGGGGGTGGGGCTAGAACAAACTGCAACACAAATCATTTCTTTGGAACTGTTCGGTGTGGTCTCTAGTACTCACTTAACAAAAGCGGCCATTATCGGTTTTGGGGAAATTTGCATAATTAAAATAATTCCAAGATGGCCGCCAGTGGACCAGAAAATCGACGAAATCTCTGAAACGGTTGGCTTTAGTGCAAGTTAATGTATTATCGATCATTAGGAAATTGATACTCGTGACTTCAAAAATGCCGACATTATTTTCCTACAGGCTTATCGTAACCAATGACCTATATAGCGAAAGTCACGACAATTCATTTCCAGGCGCCATTTGGGGTCCCAACTCTGACGCCCCAATAACCATGACGTCATACAACTTTACTTAAACATTACAAAACGTTTTATTTACTCCATGCAGCATTATGTAGGTGGAGGAGATAACGTTTTACCGTAAAGCGATAATTTCGTATTGTCAAAGAAAGTCAAAACATAATTATTTCTGTCTTTTGCTCAATGGGTTGTCAACTCACTATTGTACGATCATAGGCATTATTCCACACACTAATAAATCATCTACATAGGAAATAATAACACAATTATCTCCCTTGTTTTTCCATGACCACACCCGATGGTATAGGTATCTTCAAATGTTTGAAATTGGAATTGAAAATTATATATTTGCCAATTTCTCAACTGGCAATAGTGAATTATTGGATTAATAGGATTTTCTTTAACAAGGTAAGACTGTTTATAGATACCATCTATTTTAAGGCTTTAATTCAAAACATTTAAAAAATATGAAATTGCAGCTTTAAACAAATTGCACCAATGCAGTGTGTTTGAATGATAAATATTTCAGACACAATCATACTCAACATCGACCGAATTCCGCCCATGCAAAATGAAGGTCTTCGGGAATTTTTGGAGAGCGATATCTCGTAATAATTTCGTTTCATTGATAGAAGGATAAATAATTTTTCAAATACCGAGCGAGTATGCAAGCGAAATGTGCCGAAAATCGAATTTGAAAAATATCAATTTAAAAAATGTATTATTCAAATGGTGCCGGACATTTCTTTCAAAATGGCTGCCAAATTTGGTCATATAATGCAATTACAGCGATAATCTCGTAAGATATGGCTTGCTATATCTTTTATATGGTATTCGATGTCCAAATTTAAGATAAATTTCTAAAACCCAAAATGGCAGCAAATTAAATCGGCAGATGTTAATTTAATTGTCAGTTTTTCCTGTTGGATATTAATTGTAGCTATCATTTACACCGTCCTCATTGTCGCTGGGTTCAATACTGATGTCAAAAATGAATCCATGGTGGCCGAAATTCGAAATCGCCGACAAAATTTGGTTACATATCTTATATATGTGTTGGGTTCACTTATGACACATTAAGTCGTGATGTCGACTTTATTTATCTATGTTGAAGTGGTCACGAGATCAAGTTCACTATCTCATCATTTACTAAGAATATTCACTATCTGAAATTTAGGAGGTTATTACGCATTTTGAATGGAAATTAACGTCAAGGCTAAATCTTGGACGTGCAGGGATGGGGGTATAAATTTGAGTGTAGACCAAGCCCCATGAGAAACTCACCCAGAGATTCAAGCAGCCATTTTCTGAGAGAAAAGGAAACCTTCGAAGTCATTCAGTTTGGAAATAAAGTTGGTATACCATTAATCCTGCAGTATTATTTACGATCACAAGAAGAACACAACAAAGAAGAAGCCATAAAAGTACCAGTAGTACTACAAAGCATGTAATCATGAATGTTGTGTTGGAAAATAACAATTAAATTTAAAGAACCATAGAAACATACTTTCCGGGAATGTATGACACAATAACTGGAATTTCGTATATCACTCACACACCATCTATAAAAAAAAAGTATATATGCATTCCGCCGAAAATTTAATAAATTTCAAGAGAGGATTAACTTTACTTTTCAGTATAGATATACAGAATTTTGGATTAAGCCCTGCATTTTTATTTCATCAAATACACCCCCTCCACTGCATTTTCGCTTTTCAAGGCAAGTAAATATAAATGTACCAGAAAATTATTCATATATTTGGAAAATAAACCCAGAAAATGTGCTTTTCAGTGATATATAACATGATATCTGGAATTTCGTATTAAGACCCGTATTTTACTTTGAATACACCTACCCCATCATTCTTTAGAGCTTTGTTCCACTCAACTTTGATCATCTATCAAGGTAGGTAAATATAAATCTGCCAGAAAATTGGTTATATATTTTAAAAGAACAGTGAACGTGCTCTCTACTGATATGTAGCATTATATCTCGAATATCGCATTACGACCTTTGATTAGACATTGAATATTGATAGTGTTCAGTATTCTCCAACTGTAATAGATTATCAAGGTAAGTAAATATAAATGTGCCAGAACACTATTTGGTAGTGAAGGCCAGCTTGATTCGCAGTTAGTGAAGGATTAGATAGTGAGGGCTAATTTGATAAATAAAGGATTAGTAAATATAAATGTGCCAGAACACTATTTGGTAGTGAAGGCCAGTTTGATTCGCAGTTAGCGAAGGATTAGATAGTGAGGGCTAACTAGATAAATAAAGTCGACATCACGGCATTTTTACGCGACATTTTTGTGAAAATGTCATAGAGTCGGATTAAAAATGTCGTGGTGTTGGGTTATTATGTCTTGGTGTCGGGTTGTCGCCTTATGAAGGGCAACACCGCGACATTATGACATGGCACCAATCAGCCACCATAGTGAAACCCTCGCGAGACTACATTCGGGGAACTTGCCCGCCTAGCTTGCGAAAAAAACTGCACTACTGGGCTAATCACAAGTGCTTGTCGTGAAATGAATAAAAGATAGAAATGAACCCGCGGTAACTATCGGTCTTGATGTTACCTGGATCGGATCAGGAGTCGAGGGTCTATAAACCACGATATACCCTGCAGTTAGGATAGAGACTCTAAACTATGATGTGGTCTGTAGATTGTATTGAGTCTCTAAACTATTATCTATCCTTTAGTTCGTATTGAGTCTCTAAACTGTGATGTACCCTGTAGTTCCTATACATAGGATCTAAACAATGATGCAAACTGTAGTTCGGATAGAGTCTCTCGTAACAATCATGTATCCTGTAGTTCGGATAGAGTCTCTAATTCAATATGTACCCTGTAGTCCATATAGTTTCTAAACCATGATGTACCCCAGATAGAGTTGGTAAGTAATGTTTATACTATCGTTCGCCTAAACCATGGTTTTGTAAATAGAACATCGATCATCAAATGAATATGAATTGTACAATATATTAATCACAAAATGACATAGGTTCTCTTGAATGAATATATTGTGAACATACTTAAAATATCTAGATGTAATAGACTTAATGTAGAAAATTCTAGGTACATTAAAATTATTTGCAATAGGGGGGATTTATTGTCATGGTTTGTTTGTGGTAAATACGGGGGATTTATTGTTTTGATTATAATAACAATGTTACACACTCTAATTATTATACCCCTCCCCCTATTGATAATTGTAATTAAAGGATTTAATGATATCTTAATATGTTTATATAATGTCTTTGAATCTACCTTGGAGCTATGTTCTACCGTTTGACACCTTACATTTTTAAATATGGTTATTTTAACAAAGATCCAATTATAGTCTTTAATTGCACACTGTTAACCAGCCAATGTCGTTTTAATGACCATAAATCATACAGTATATTCAGTTTAGTTAAAAAGAATAGGTACAGTTGGGTTAACTTGAGTGTACATATTAATCATTTATGTTGCATATCTCCTTTCAGTTAAATCATATCGTTTGTTATGTTCATATTGTCTTACGTATTTCTCAACATCAAGGTGATCTTGTATGAAGTGTATTTGGGTCACTACTTGTTCGAGTTGCAAAATTATATAAAGAATGAATTACATGGCCACATATTACTAATGATCTCCCTACTAACTTTAATGTTAATTCTCGTCTATTAGACGGGCTCGAACTTTTACCCAAATTTTTGTTGGATATAACGCTTTCTGAAACAGATGGGGCAACATGTGGAAAACTCTTGTCCAAAAGGTTACCCCGTCCAAAAGCATGTATGAGGATATAACCCCAGTATGCCAGTTCCTTTGTTAGGGGATTAATTAACAATTAACGACGCAACAATGGGGATTAAATAGGATTAATTAAGGGTAGTATTTTCGTTTGGATTCCGTGTAAACCAAATCATACCTTCTAAACTGCGGAATCCAAACGAAAAAGTTTTAGGTGGTATCGGATTTAATTCTTATTATATTTCACATCCACTCATTTTACAGATTATTATATAAAAATACAATTTCTCGTAATGTACAAGTAGTATCTATAATCAACCAGTAATATAACCACTACTAAACATTTTCATATACAACATTTTCAATCATTTTAGCATAGAATGTGGTGACGATGCAAAGTGCTGGGCCCTTAAAAATTCTATTTGCTCACCATATCATCATGGCCTGTAATTCGATGAACAAAAACATTCGATGCGATCGACAGCCTGGGAGAGAAAAACAACCAACAACAACGACTGCGATGGATGATCTGACTTTATTCAAGTAATTACAATTCATGGGATTATCAAAAGCATGCACACAAACAACCAATCAGAATACAGCGTATTCCGAGTCACCCGTTCGTACCACAAACACAAAATGTCTACCTAGCCCGTCCACAAACACGTTTCGTCCAGAATGTACAAGTTATTTAAACTTTTCGTTTAACCATAGTAAAACAATTATATCTTCTATAATTCTTTCATACCCCTGTAAATTGGAGAAAGGAACAAATTAAGTTCGGTGACAAAAAAATCAATATCTCTAAATATTTTCATGGCTCAAGATCCGATACCACCTAAAACTTTTTCGTTTGGTTCCCGCGGAAACCAAATTACTCATACCTTCTAAACTGCGTCTCTCTAGCAGCTATCTAAACGGACATAAATTTTTACGCTATATTTCTGACAATCCATCCTGCAAATGTGGTCACTAATTTGAAGACACTGAACATATTTTATTGAATTGCTCCTATCTGCTCTTCACCGAAATAATACAACCTTATTGTACGGAATTGGCAACATAGAAAACTCATTCAATATTTTTAAAACTGTTCGTTTTTCGAAATTACTAGACGGTTTCAGGGATATAACTATAACACACTCACTGTATGTTTCTTTATGTAAATACATGTATTTATATTATCTGACAGGGAGAAGGGTTTAAAATAGTATTATTTATTTCCATCAGTATATATGAGGTGGGTAATGTATCCATCATAGTTTCTGGTTTCTGCTGGGTCCTTTGCGAGCCAGATATCTACAGATTCATTGCCTAGTACTATGCCAACACGGGATGGTATCCATGTAAATTCTTAGGTTTTATGTTTGTTTCTGGGAGAACTACTTCTTGCAAAAGACGTATTCTCATATTATGTTTATAATCATGTTTAGTTTATTCTCGTTAAAAGAAAGGGGATGACTAGTGTAAAACACTAAAACCGAGCTGAACATTGAACGCTAACAAAATTAAAACTTGTTTAGAACTGGCAGCCATAATTTACCATGTCGTCCCACATTTAATATATGCCATCATTCCAGTGTTTATTTTTCATTTCATTGTAATAATTCTTTGTAAACCCGTTAGATATGGTATTTGTAACTGTTACTTAGGTCAGATAGTTCGTCAAATTACTCGACCATATTCAATGATAACTGCAGCTTCCTTGTTGCTAATATTATAAACAAAAGGGACATAACTCCATTATGTTTATTTTGGTATTAGACAAATCAATTTTGTATAATTATCTGATTTCATAACGGTTTCCCACAAGAATACAGACTAGAGATGTCTTTTATATAATACGACTTGCCTAACAATAGTCGCGACTATGAAATTTTTTTTTTATATTTTGAATTTGGCAATTCCCCATGGAAACCATGTATTGATTGCCATTACAATAAGAGCTATTCTTTTATTTCATACACTATGTCTGAGTGATAAAAACGGATACGATAATGAAATTGTTAAATAGTTTTCGACTTTTTATATAGAAGCAATGTTCCTTTAAGGTGGGTTCCATTGCATGACATTAATATTTTACTGACTAGAACGAATAGAAAAATTAAACTATTGCCTTAATATCTATCTTTTGTATTGAAAATATATCTTTATGTTTCTCCAGGAATGTGAAGCACCCAGTGTCATTTGTTTAATTAAAGGGGTTTTAATGTGTTATTATAGGGGTTTGGGGTGTTGGGTTTTTTGGGTATTTTTTGGTGGGGGGGGGGGTATTTCACAATACCAGATCAAATATGCAAAAATACATGGCCTGTATTACATGGCCTGTATATTTGGTTTATTTGAATTGCACATACCCGTTATATTTTTTAATCTCATTCTAAAAACTACGTTATGACATCATAACTGTGCCAGCCTTCGTTAAAGAAGGTTTTTCGAATTATGTATTTACAGAGTGATATGTGCATATGCAGAAAACAATATCCCAAAACGGTTGCTTTGAAGGAATAAGGGGATTTGTACAACTATGTTAAAATTATAACAGAACACAATTTATATAGGAAACGATCACTGGTTTTATTCTAATTTCACGGCGTTTCGACAAGTATCCTCTTATCGTTATCAAGCAAATCAAAGAAACAACAAAAAAACGTCAAAAGAAGCGAACAACCAACACCCAAAGAGATGGTCAGAATAACTTTACCATTTTATGGCAACCTATCATACCAAAACATGAATCTACTCAAGAAGTCCAACATTGATACCACATTCTCTATCCCTACTACCTTAAAACAGATACTGAAAGCGAATGGCAAACTGTGTTTGTATTTCTTTGAGAATGGTCCCATCTCGATCACCCCGTGAACTGTAATATGGTTTCACCCAATGGCCCCCTTTAAGGCATTCAATGTTGTTAATTTTATCCTTTGGTTGGACCGTGGGCCAATTATATATTGTGTTGTTTTTGTTTAATCCTTTACTTCTTATTGTTATTATTACTTAATTTTTGTAAATGGCTTCATCATGAACTCTTATATATTAATATTATTAAACCCAAGTTTACTTAATGTCATTGTGCTTGATAACGATAAGAGGATACTTGTCGAAACATCGAGATATTAGAATAAAACCAGTGATTGTTTCCCATATAAATTGTGTTCTGTTCTGTTATTGCGTTCCCCAATCACTAAATGCCATTAAAGATTATGTTAAAATTGTTAGATTTTTTAATTTCATCCTCAGAAAAAAGTTTGTCTTTACAGAGTGATACGTGTAAAACTATTAGTACCCGAATGAGAGGGGGCTCTATGTACCACATTGTCGAACATCATGGCCAGTTCCTAGTCCAAGGTAGCATGACATATAACATTTACAAGGGTTAAACACGATTGTGCAAAACTATCGAAACAATAGAGGCATACAAATACAAACTTTCTTCGGGTACCAAAACAACAAGTGATAGAAAAATACATATATACAATTTTGTTCGGTACCGAAAGAAAAACAACGTTGTACACAGCAACACAAAAAGAGTTTAGTAAATTATTATAAGTATGCAAAGTATTAATCCACGAATTTTAACATTTATTTAAGTAAGATGCGTAATACCTGCTATCTCTCAGCCTCAGATTTTTTTCATGTCATTGTATTATTCTCAAAAGATTGTAAATTATAAAAGTTGGAGTAAATAGTTATCATTTATAGAATAAAACCTTAATCTTATGATGTGCAAACTTTATCATTGACACCATATCTGCCAGCATTAAACTACCAAGAGATAAAAGTATGAGAACAATGCCTACATATCCTGCAAACACAGCTGATGGGCGCTCGTCTTTTGCACTCGTTTTCTTCCGTATAGTACCAGACAACTTGTTTTTGGCAACAGTTAGATTCTTTTCAATCTCCGCTTTGATTTCCACAATCAATTCCTTACTTACTGCTCCCTGGTAAAAAGCTTTACCACCACATGGGCACAAATAAGACCAATGGGTCAGAATTATGTCTCTTGTTTCTGTTGTAGAGCTTGGTGATTGAGTAATTGGTGGAATGCTTAGATCTGAAACAGATGAAGCTCGAATATGGCACTTGTCTTTAAATCGAGTCACACTTAGAAACAGATACATTGTCTATATAATCCAGTAATAAAATTGACACACCAAAATAAAATAAACTGCTAAAATTATGTAAAAGTATGAGCGATAATTCATTTAATATTAACCTTGCTTGAGATCCCCAAAAATCTGGATTTCGCAGAGAGTAAGGCCGTCGTGAAGTAAAGTTGTTATTCTGATGTATCTAGCGGTACAATTGGTGATTGTAAGATATTGTACGAGTTCTGCTGTCTGGTGATGATAACATTCAGTATAACATATTTCGATGCTGGTATCATTACAGGATACTCCACCGGATAAAGTATAATTACTTAATCTGTATTCTGGAATTTATTTTAAAAATAAAATATATATTTTTATTTATGTAGATGGCTAATACAGAATTTTCAGTTGTAATTTCTTAATCTATTGCATAGATATTAAATGTGCATTAAGTACGATTTAGATAAAGAACTGCCCGCTCTAGCTAATAATAGTTCTACGATAAATTATTCCAAAATAATATATTAAAAATGTCCTTCAAATGACATTATTCATAGCTAAGCTTACACTCACTATTTCAAGTTTTCACCAGATGTGGGAAAAAAAATGTTTATTATCGTAGCAACGTTCCTTGTCAATCGAGACGCCGTCCCGCTTCTCCATTTTTATTCAAATCATTGAATGGCGACCGTATGTCCTGCCGTTTAAGGCTCCACCATCCAATATTCTAGAGAGTTGATTAACGGCTTGTCATGGGAATAAATTTCTAAATAATCTTAACATTTAAAGCTATAGTAAAATCCTATACATTAGACAGGTTTAGCACTTATATAATGCAATTACCCACCGTACTCTTCTCGGTTGTAGACCACCACATCTTTAATATCATACGTTGATTGTAAGTCAACTTCCCACCAGCTGTTATTTTCTTTACAAGTATGAGAGCAGGACCCATCACGAAAGTTTTGATTGGTGTCTCCATCTACTGCTTTCTTAGGATATCCGCTGATGTTATAGCTAGTATATACGCTACTCTGGTGTGTAGGTTTATCTAGTGCGATGTTAATTCTTTCCTCGAAACCGACTAAAGGTATTCGTGCTTTAAAAGTTGTTGTCGAACTTAACTTGGGGTAGAGGGTGGAACTTGTTGACGATTGCATATCAACTGATTCCATGGCAGTTGTTTGTGCGTCTGAAACTGTTGGAGTACCTAATTTGATGAAGGCGTTGAGCCCAGTAGTTGTAACTGTAGTGGTTATCGTCTCAACTGATCTGACTTCCGATGTAGTTGATGTTGATCTTTGCGCTTCAGTAATAGTTGCTGTTGTCGATCTTAACTTGGGGTAGAGGGTGGAACTGGTTGACGATTGCATATCAACTGATTCCATGGCAGTTGTTTGTGCGTCTGAAACTGGTGGAGTACCTAATTTGATGAGGGTTGTGAGCCCACTAGTGGTAACTGTAGTGGTTATCGTCTCAACTGATCTGACTTCCGATGTAGTAGATGTTGATCTTTGCGCTTCAGTAATAGTTGCGGTACTCAACTCTATAACAGATTGATATGGCATGTGTCTATTATAAATCGTATTATAATGGAATACAGAAATGGCCAACATACGTTCATTCACAAAACTTGCATACTGAAAACATCTCTTAACGAAATAAATTATATGTTTCGGGGTAGTTTTCACTTTCAAGAGTTTGAAAGCAAGATCCACCAATTCGTGTTTGCATCATATGGACGCCACAGACATGGTTGGAAGTCAAATCGAATTATTCGGATATATGTTCCTTTATGTCGATAACACATTTTTATATGCCCACATTTTCATGTGGACGTATATTGTCGTCGCCCTGTCCGCCAGTCCACGATTGTTTGTAAACACTCTTCAGATTACAATTTTTATCCAATTTCAATGAAACTTGAAATATATGTTTATCGCCCTAAGATATCGGTTCATTTCTTAAAAATCGGACTAAATGGCCACCCCTCGTTCGCAAATAGTGTCAAAATATTGTGTATCAGGGTTGTGGACCCTCTTCAGATTACAATTTTTATCTGATGAAATTTGAAATGCATGTTTATACCTTAAATATCTTTCGATTTTCGTACATATTGAATCGTAACTTTCTGAATAACGGCCCTTGATAATTAGAAAAAAACGCATTTTATCTTGCGGATTCACTAGAAGTCACAATTTCCTCCAATTTTAAAAACCGTTTGAATACATCACCATTCCAACATAATGAAGTTTGTATTCTTTGTACGCAAATTGTGTAGAAGTGTGTAATATCCCATTACACTATAAAGAAGGTTGAGTTAGAATTTCGTGAAAATCGGACCAAAATTGACGCACACAATGGCCGCCGCTTGTACGCCAAAAGTGTAAAAATATGGTATATCAAAGTTGTGAACACTGTAGACATCACAATTTTGAACCGATTTTGATGATACATGTTTATAACGCAAAGATCTTGATTTCTGTCGATATTTGCGCATGTCGGATCATAATTTTCTGAATTGTGGCCCCTTATTGTACGAAATATCGCCTTTTTTTAGCTTGTGGTCCGAACAAAATGGCTGCCGCTTATACACGAAAAGTATGAAAAAAAAATATGGTATGTCAAGGTTGTGGACCTTGTAGAGGTCACAATTTTGAACCGATTTTGATGAAACTTGGCATGCATGGTTATATCCCAAAGATCTTGTTTCCTTTCGATATTTGCGCCCATCGGATCGTAATATCCTGAATTATGACCCCCGATTGTCCGAAAATTCGCAGTTTTTAGCTTGTCCCTCTGGATTTGAAAAAAAAACGTTTGATTATATCACCGTTACACCGTAATGATGGTTGAGTTCGAATTTCGTGAAAAATGGTTACCGCTTGTACGCGATAGTATAAAAATATGGTATATCAAGGTTGTAGAAACCACAATTTTACGCTGATTTTGATGACACTTGAAATGCATGTTTATAACCTAAAGATCTTGGTTCCTTCGATATTTGCACATATCGAATTGTAACTTCATGAATTATGACCCTTGATTGTAGGAAACATTACTTTCTGTTTAGCTTGTTCTCTATCCATCTCTCGCAGGGGTATCCTGCCTGGCAGCCACTGGTTTTAGCTATTTTTAAAAGTTTGGGCAATTGAATATCGACTTAAATCCTTCTTTTTAAATCCAATAACATGAAACCAACCACGTACGAACAACCCAAACCAATACACAAAATTCTAAGTCCTATAAAAATCATTAGACAAAATCTCGGTTAAATAGCGTAATTGGCCAATGGACTTTCCATACGATGACCAGTGTTAACAGATGTAGTAGACAAAATCAGGAAGATGGTATACTCGTCAATAAAATACATGTAGAATAATAGCCGGAAGAGGCGTGTAATATTTACTAATCAATATGACGGCCATAAAGGTTTTTGACAAATGCCTCGATCTGCTTAAAAAAAAAATCAAGAATAAATGGAACAAGCTCTTGCGTATTGAGCTACCTGAGACACATACACTCCGTAAGCTCGTGATATTGAAATGTTAGTACTAATAAATTCAAAATTGACAATCGGAAAGTCAAAGTTATCACTTATGAATTCTACATTATAACTTAATTTAAGATTATTTAATGAAAGAACATCGTCGATATATCTATAAGTGAAATATAAAAGTCCGACTAATCGTTTATATGTTTTACGAGCGCCTGTATATAATCGGATTCGTAAGAATATAGAAACAAATCAGCAAGCAAAGGTGCACAGTTGGTTCCCATGGGGATACCTACCATTTGATGATATTTCCCCTCCAAATTCAATAAAGATATTATCAATTTAAAAGTCCAACATCTGGATTATCTTGTTGGTGGTGTATTTATTATTTGGAATTATGGCGGCTAAGCGGTTGAAAATATTAATGAAACAGTGACTGAAAATGAAGGACAATATCTGGGGCTTATAGTCATCAGAGCAACTTGCATAGCTTCCCACATATGTAAATAATTTTCTGACACATTCCTATTTACTGACCTCGAAACAAAGACAGCTGTCGACTATTGTGTATCAATTGCTGTTAGCGCTTCTGTGGTTTTAGCAGAAGTTGACTCCTGGGTAAAAATGTTGGAAGCCGCATCTGTTACCGTATCAGACACCAACGGAGTACTTAGCTTGGTGAAGAGGTTGTCGCAATCGTTGACTCTGATTAGAATGCAGTTGTTACTTCCGTTGATTCCACTGTTAGTGCATGCTTCAGACAGAGATGGTGCTTAACTTGGTGAATAGGGTAGCACTATTAACTTCCGTGGTTTGAGCAGTGGTTAACGCGTGTGTCGCTACTGCTTCGACAGCAGCAAACTGATCCCGCAGTGAATATTCGCTTGGCCGCTACAATCACTGATAAGCATGACATCGATGAGGCTTAATGAGTACGGCATATTAACTTTTTAACTCCGACAAATTAAATTCTCAAACATGTTTTTGAGGTAAAAGAAAAATAAATAAAGACGTTTGAAGTATTTGGAGTTAAAAAATATTTCCTATTTAGTGTAAATGGGTATTAAAACGAGTAAAATGCATCATTTTGCCCGAAGCAGTTAGGTGTTAGTAAACATTGAACGAGCCGTTGAGCCAATGACTAACGGCGCGTGCAGTCAACGCACCTGTTGTGAACTGTCGTCTGTTACAGAGATATTTCGTAAGTAATTCTCTGTGAAACAGATTGCGACAGCAGTTGTTAGCGCTTCAGAAACTGGCGGAGTAATAATTAACTTTGCGAAGAGGGTTGTGCCTCTATGACTTACCACTGCCACGCTGTTCATAGCAGGGGTGATCATCGAAACGGATCCAATTATCCAACAGATCCAAGAGTGATAAGCCAATGAAACGGTGAGTTCTTGGACTATTGGTGCACGAAACTGTGTGGGTAAACCATTAGGAACGTCCATGGTGATTGATTAATCAAGGTATGCCGTCATAGGGTCAAAAGCCACTCGTTTGATTCCCGACGTGAACTCCAACTATAACTAGTCAGATCTGCATGTAGTGTAGGTCATCGAAAGTATAAAAAAACGAAACGAAGTATAGATCTGTGTTCTAATCAGATTTGAGCAATTGATGTGGTGGCTAGATAAGAAACGTTTGAACGGGGGTTAACTCTTGTGGAAACAAATACAGAAATTCACTTCAAAGGACAATATTATTCAAACTACGTTTTGGACTGTTTTAGGGGTGCGTGTCATCAACTTCATTTTAATGCTGATTTATTTAAAATTATGAGTGAAGTTCTGACAAATTTAGAGGATAATTACCTTGTTCTGGTTCGTCAAATATCTCAACTTCACACAGAGTAAGACCATGGCGAAGTAAAGTTGTTATTCTGACGTATCTAGCGGTGCAGTTGGTGATTGTAAGATATTGTACCAATTCTGCTGTCTGGTGGTGATAACATTCAGTATAGCATTTACTGGAGCTGGTATTAATGCAGTCTACTCCTCCTGATAAGGTGTAATTGCTGTTTTCTGGAATTAAAAACAACCACCTTTCATTTTGAATTCGCGAGTATCATAAATATGACCATGTTCAATTCCAACTTATGAATGGGGTGTTAATTACTCACCGAAACCTTCTCTGCTGTAGACAATCACTTCTTTAATAGCATACTTTGATTGTAGATCGACTTCCCACCAACTGTTTTTAATGTCAAGTGTTTGAGAGCAAGACCCATCACGAAAGTTTGTATTGCTGTCTCCATCCACTGCTTTCTTAGCACATCCGCTAATGCCGATTTCGTAGTCAACAAATAGACTACTATGGTTAGCAGGTTGATCTAGCGCGAGGTTTCTCCTCTCCGCTTCAATGACTGGAACAAATTAACACAGTCACATAATGCAGTACAGTCTAACATAAATGGGGTTCCGGTATATACAAAAAATAAGTTTAATGTTACATGGACATAAATGCTTGTGTAGCACATGGCCATTTTCCATAATATACTGAGCTCCATAGATAGTTCATTGTCAGTGGTGCGTGTGTCATCCACTGGCTCTTACGCACGATGTGCAGCACAATTAACCATCTTTGTCGTAATTTTGGTTTTGACCTCTTTGTACCGTTGATTACAGATTAAACATCCATAAGTGTACAAATGTGTTGTTATTGATGCGTTCCCGTTTGAAGATTGTTCACAGTAAGAAGCAAAATAAATAAGATATGTTTACAGGATCATTTTGTTATACGAAAAACTAAGTGATGCGTTTTTATATGGCGCTCAGTATATATAGCACCCCGCTCAAATGTATTCCCATATAAACAAATTGTACAATTACCCGATAGCAGGAAGCAAATACTATATTATTTCCTATAAATACACTGAATAGCTGGGGATAAACATATTAAGCCACCGTATTCCCTACGCAACAGTGCTTTCTTACTTACCTAATAGAAGAACACAGATATAACCATATCCTACAAGACAACTACCCCAACTGTGCATTATGTTTTGACAGTCTGATTAAATTCCTATAAATAAAAAATATTAAAACCCTTCGTATTTACATACCATATTTCCAATTATTTACATATCGTCAGTAATATCCGTTAGCTGTTTTAAGACATTTAATAAAATGCATAACATAACTTACAGGTTGGTACCAGATATTTGTCAATAAACAACCTTCTCTTTGCAGTGTCTTCGAAGTAATGTATGGAAATGAAAATTGATGTTTTAAATGTAATATATAAACGCGTTTAAAACGTTTTGAAAATATTATGTTTAAATTAATATTGAATGGGTCTTAAGTAAGATGTTACACATTTCTGACTTTTTCCATGACAAAAACTAGAACAGAGAGGCGGTAAAAGCTTTCAAAGCAGTTTGAAGTTATTTAATATTGGATAGATTTTAAATATCGATGTTTAGCTTTAAAAAAAACAATTGTCACCAAAACTGTAGCCTCTGTCATGTCCATCGGGTTTTCGAAGAGGGTTGATAGCTCTGAAACAGAAAGTTGCAGAACGCCCAAGCTCGATAGCTTTCATACTCTAATACTTCCCATCCCAAAAATATTTTGAAACCTGTAGATTCTATGACGTTCACATGGTTTACATTTTAGGTGGAATGACTCCAGAAAGCAAACCCCTAGAACGCTGAATATAAATAGATTTCTTCCTCTCATGACACCATGCCTCCGACCAAATTGACAGAAATCAATTGACTGTATTTAATTGAATGTGGTTCCACAAAGTTGTACCTTGATAGGATAAAGATCTGTATCCAAATTGATGTTTATAATCTAAATGCATGCTATGTTATACGAGTGATGTACGTTCAATTAACACATTCAAAGAACTTTTATAATAGATTCTGTTTTTAATGGGAAGCCATAGTAAAGCGATTTCCAGTGTTCTGGTTGAACGAGAAAGCACTAGTCGTAGCCTCACTGGTTTTGTACAACCTTCTTTTTTTTTACCAGAGTCAAGGTCATTGCAATAGAAAAGTCGACCAGTGCAGCATCACATGCATTGATTCAGCCAATCATCTTTTTACATTCTATTTTAACATACATTATGGGAGATTTAATAAATAGCTGACAGTTCTCACTATAATTATTTGCCCATTGGCTGTAACGTTAAATAGCTAGCTATAACATCACAGACTGTGGCTTTTTGCTCGGCATTCCACCTTTATAGTGGGAGCCACATTTGGCAATCTCCTCATCATAATTTTGTAGGTGGTTGATCGTTAGATTTTGTGCGTTGAGGATTTATGTTGACGGGGTTCAAAATGTCACTTCCGACGTAATGATTACTCTATACACAAAAACCTCACCCCCTATCCCCAAACAAATGCAAGAAAAGGGGAGAATAAACTAAGGGATTTACACTGGGATCTTTTACGTGCTCGCAAATGTCTAATATACGGGTCCTCGGTTTTTCGTCCAACCCGAACGACTAGACAGATGTCCTTGTCAGGCACTCCGTTCTGCACCACTGATTCAGGGAAACCTCGCCGGAAATCGTGATGAACTTTCTCGACCAATGCAGGAATCGAACAAGCAAACTCTAGACTAGCAAGCCAGCGCCTTACACACTTAGCCACCGTACTTCCGGAATGGTTTGGCGGAGTGTTAAAATCGAAAACAACATCGAGGGAGAGCGGTGTGGCCGGATCGGGAGGTAAAGTCCACTCAACACAAAACTAGGTATAGGGTTTTTTAGCAGTGGGAGGTAATCAGATGACTAGGGGAAAACCCACGAGGTAAGGTTGGACACATAAAAACCGGGAAAATCGATACCACACCTGTTGACTCCATGACAGAACTTATGATACAGCGGCAAGTGCGAACCATTCGGCCACCCAACCCCCAAACAACACAGAACGCGACATGGTTTGCAAATATTATTTCTTTTAAAGACAAGTGAAGTATTTGGAGAATTAAATTTGATTTTTTTAAAAGTTGAGCCAAATAATATTTATATACGGTTGGTCTATATTAACACAGAGTAAAATTTTATGGATACACAATTACTGAGTTTAATATTAAGTGGCGTTACGACGAGAATGCTCTCGACCGGGTAGGTAGCTCATAAAACTTGGCGGGACTAGCTTGTGGCCGATTAAGAACATTTTTAAGAAATTATTATTGATGGCGATATATATATATATATATTTTTTTTTGGGGGGGGGGGGGGATTCGTCTTTATCAAGCATCTTCCTCTCTCTAAAAATTCCAGCACTCAGTCTAACCATCAACCAAATGAATAGCGAGTCGTTTATATCAACAGAATGGCCCCGATCAGGCACTCAATCGCCAATTAATGAGAACGCACTGGCGACACCAAGCGAAGTCATAATGACAGTTGTTACGCAGAAGTTTCAAAATTTTGTTTGACGTTCATGCTTAACATGTAAAGCGACAATGGAGTAGACATTTTTCGTCTTAATAACAGAAATAAGATGAAAAGGAAGTAGGATTAATACTGAACAAATAAAGAAATTGGATTTTACATTGTCTTAGTTTAGATATTACATGAATGGAAGTTAGAAATTAGACGATAGCATGTTAGAATTTTGAATCTAATATACCGTCATAAATTACTAGTCTTAGTCCTATATGCCTCGCATGTAGACATGGAGGCAGACCACCATTAATTTCCCCATTGACTTCGATGTTAATTCTGGACTCAGTGCCCACATTCAGCTTTTCTCAAAATTTTCATTGGGCTGATAAAGGAACAAATGACCATGTCTTTGCACTAAATTTTGAATGAGGTTGACCACCAAAATTCTGAGATACACGACCTTGAAGACGCATACTAAAAAAATGTAACTATTTACCGTACATATCACCGTAGCCAATCTGAAAACTCCATTATCCTGCCGCCTCAAAATCATGAACATTTACCAAAACCTTGCAGAAAATATTAATTCCAACCCCATTCGTCCATTCTAGACCACCAAAAATTCAACATAAATGGGCACGCAAAAGGGGGGGGGGACACAGAGAGACAATTGCTTATAGACGAACTACCGAGATGGTGAAATTTAATGGTGGTCTGTCTCCACATGCTGCTGCTACATTGGTCCACCACGAAAAAAAGGGAAATAATTACTAGTAGTCTTAGGCCTATTTACCTCACATGCTGCTGCTGTCTGAACAAATCTGCTCTTTCCAGTGATTATGAAATCCAGGCATTTTCAGATGAACCATGTAAACAGTGCAGATTTTCAGATAGAAATTTTGATTTCTATGAACAATTTCAAGGGCCAATTTCTGGTCAAATCTAAGATGCTGAAATATGCAGTGCCTATAAATGTCTCCTATATAGCTGTTTTTACGTTCCGAAAATCAGATAATGTAATACTATAACATTTGTATGACCCCCCACCGCCTAGTATGGAATTTCATATTGGAAATGAAATGAAATGGGGTTTAACGTCCTACTTTTATGCTCTTGACCTGGGCTAATGGATGACGGGTATACGCCATACAGTATGCTATGAGGGGAATTTTGCCCGGGCAGCTGCGCCACGACCTACTCTTATATCGAATTCCAACTGCCAAGGATTCTTTTACCTGCACGTCAATGTCTACACGGGACCTCGGTTTTTTGTCCCATCCGTATGACTAGACAGCTGTCCTTGTCAGGTCCTCCATTCTGCATCACTGACAAGGGGAAAACCACGCCGGAAAATCGAGATGAACTTTTTCGGCCAAGAATTTGATATTGGTTGACCAGTCATATGTCTGTTCACTCTGGCATGTCCAATGATTTGCGAGGGCACCTACGACTTTCAACACGAGACTTGGGTTATACAATGATGAAGTTAACACTGAAATGCAACGTTTACAGAGGTCTTCGGCTGACACCCAAACAGATAGCGATTTATCCTCAACTCCCACAGGTGTCACAGAGATCGGGGATGAAATAAATATATGCACCTTCGTTCTATTAAAGCCATCCCGGAAAATCATCGAGTTTTGAAATGTTAAATTCTGATGAGAATACTTTTCTGGGAAACAAGATCATAGACATCCAGAAAATGGTGAAAATGTGGAATTCTGTCATGAAGGAGGGCCTGTACAATACCACAATTTCAGCCTGTTAGTGAGCAGAAGTGGGTAATGAGTTGCATGTAACTTCTACAAAATGTACATTTATCTCGCCTTTCTACAAGTTGTATAAAGATGTTGCAACTGGGAAATCTGGAACAAAGGCAGTCGCTATTAACATGACCCTACCATCTGGACTGTTAGACATGTCGGACGGAAACCTTAGAGCTCAGATTCTGTTGGCAGATTTGAATAGTCCTCCGCCACCTGGGTGAGGCATGCAGGCTCTTTCTAACCATGTTAGGGAGAGAGAGAGAGAAATGGGGTTTAACGTCCACTCAACACAAACTATGTCATTTCGGGACTAACATATGGTTTTAATTTTATTTCAATAATTCGCTTGCGCGTAGGGCTCTAGACCACTAGGCCATCCCAACCCCCCAGGGGACCGCACTACACGTAAAACAAAAATCAACAAGATAAACCTACGAACAAGACAGAAAAAAGAAGAAAAATTAAGTAAAAATACTTAATTTTTCAACTTAACTGACTGTATTACCTTAAATCGGTATTCAAAGGTTGTATTTTACATATTCTTGGCTATTTGATAAACTTAACTGCATACTTAAATTATGGAATACTCACATTCGCCAAATAGCATGAATTTTCAATTTATGGAATACCCTCCACTACCAAAAATAGCGAATTTCTAACTTTGCAAGCAAATTATTCTTAAAAGCATCACGAAAGTCTATTAAATTCTTAGTTTACATTACCAGGAAAATGTTTATCGAAATAGTAAAGTGACTATCTTAGACTTAAGATATCCTTTGAAGACGGACCCGGATCTTTATCTAATCTTCCATTATGCCGGTTTACGTCAGGGTGAATGCAATGTTTTTAGATAATATTATGGAATTGGATGTATGTTTGTTTATTATACCTTGTTGATTACTCGTTTCAAAATACTTATCAAGTTTGGAAAAACGAGAGTTATCCCCCCCCCCCCTTTAATTACAAACCTCATCCAGGGCAGCATATGCAGTCAAAATTTGCTTTGGTCGATCCAGGCGCGGATCCAGGATTTTTTGCAGGGGGCGGGGGGGGGGGGTCTAGGTTTGATAATTGTTTTACTAATTGCCCTCCCCCAGAAAAATTTGGTGAATTTGATTAAATTTGGTTCATTCTGTCGTATTTCCGGAAGGTAAATTCCAAAATTACAGGTCTAAATCGCCAATAAAATCGCAAAAAAAAAATTTCAAGTCCGGACCCCCTGGACCCCCCTCTGGATCCGCGCCTGCGATCAGCGTTGAACAGCAAATGTTCAGTCTCAAATGTCCTCACGTGATTACACGGCAGACATCGAGGACGTGAATTAATAAACAAAATTTGGTTCTGTTGGCCTAAAGAAAAATAATCTTTACCAGCTGTTGCCAGGCAGGATACGCACACGACATTTTGCAAGAGACACGCTAAATAAAACCGCGATTTTTTTATACAATCAGGGGACATAATCCTAGAAATGTTTGTCTGAAATGCGCGAATAGGCCTATTCATGTTCTATATTGGTGTGATTTTATCCCTTGTGTTATATTTATATTCTATATTAATAGGCCTACTGAGATTTTACCACTTGTACTAGAGTATTCTTTTATTGTAAAGAGTATCTGTCTTTATCAAGAAAGGAGCGATATATAAAGTATTTTACAAGGATCTCAAAAGAATTGTTGAGTTGTGTAACTCTCGAGCTACAAAATTAGAAATTCTTGATCAAGCTTGCATAGAAAATAGCCTTGATTGTCCAGGCATGTCAATCATTCGGAGAATGATCAGTAGCCGAGTGAAATATCTGCTTGTCGCTTAGGATTTTCAAATTATATTTGTATTGATGTTTATGGTTATGACTTATTAAATACAACTTAAACATACATTATGCAAGTGCAAAATCTGCCTATTGTTGGTCTTTCTTTAGGCCAGAAATGTTATAAAAACTTTTAGACATTAATTAACTTATTCAGACCACAATCAACTCTCGATGACGAGGCTAGACTGGGATTTTTGTTGGATTGTAGTTCGATTTGCTACAACATTTTCCTTCGTGATTTACCACATTAAATGGATAACTGAGACTGCTAGTTTTGTCTTACCAACTTTAGTAATGATGACCGAGGCTAAGCGCGGAACTTTCTTTCGCTTTGTTTAAAGTTAATATTGGATCAATTTGACTGAAATTTTCAACAAATTGCCTTTATGTTAGCTAGTTTTTAAATATTGTAGTGAGAACTGCCAACTCGATATATAATATCCCATAATGTATCTTTAATCTTTTATGTAGTCATGATAAATGGGAAAAATCAAGCGGGGCCTGTTTTTATATATATGAATATTGTGGTATAATTATTAATATATTTGGTCATAGTTATCTTTTTAAAGATTTGATCATTTGTTCAACGTGGTAAATGGACGACACCAGTGGAGCGTTGGAACAACGCCTTTGTTGTATTCCTCTATGTTATGAATTATATTGGGGCTAACAATGTGAATATTATTGATTTAAAAAAAGAAGATGCCAAATGATTTTGAAAGATTTACGATTCCTCTTAAAGCTACTCAGAGTTACGAAACATTCCCTGGGGAACAATTATTTTTAAAAGTTTGGTTGATTTATATAGCTTTTAAGTCACCCGGCCAATTACTGATTTGGTTTGAAATCAGAATAAATACTCAGTTTGAACTACATGTATAACCATGGTGTTATTCTGGCACTATTGTTGGTATGGTAGACTATCCAAAGACAATGAGTTCAGCAGAGCGATAAGACTAGTCTGAACGGAGCAAACAGTAGTGTATACATACATACTAATTAATAAATCATACTCACATAGAGGGTACGCGAGCATTTGGGATTCAAAAGAAAGTCAAAACAAAACAACTTTCTATTTAAAAATATAACAATTAATTGAATCCGTTTTTATTATCAATATCACCCATAAATAAGTAATCACATCTGCTTCTCTTAAAAGTATACATTAACACAAAGACTTTATAGTTGGTTGAATATACGCTTAATGGTATCTTTTTATTTTGATTTTTTCTAACCAGTAAGAATTGTGTGTTCTTTGCGTTATACATGAAATACTGAAACTAAATTATAGTGGTAGTTTCTCTTCCAATAATGGTCGCAATGGTATTTCGGCACCTGTTCACCAAAAAGGATCTCCCGCGTTTATTTTGTCCTGGCCATTTTCCAACCTGGCCTCACCTCGTTTCAATGGTTGTTGTTATTTTTTATAGCACATTCCTGCCACCACTAATTAAATAAATCACTTATAATACAATTAAGACATATACATGTTCTCATTAAAATCATCTTAAAAGCTTGTAAATTTCATTAATGCATAAACTAACGTTACTATGCATAAATTAAAATTATGTATTACAACGAAAAGGCCTTTACAAATAAGTGTGTGTGTTCAAATTGTTCTTAAATAACCCCAATTGTTCTGAAGAAAAGGGAATTGAACAAAACATGAACGATTACCAAATGAATACCAAATGAATACACGTCTTTCAGACAGTCTCCTGATAATATATATATATTTCTATGTTAGGATTTAAATCGATTGTTTGTTTTATATAGATATCGCACGGGATATGGAAAAAGAAGAAAGAATTACTTACCAATTTGCCGGCGCGTGCTGCAGAAATAGAACGAATCCATACAGAGGGGTACTGAGAAACCCAGTTCGTCCGACACAGCACCATCCCGAGACATATGGCAAACAGTCCGGAATAAGAAGCAAAAACCCAGGACGAAACCCGGGACACAAAATATTGACAATAAAAATCCGAATGCGCGCAACCAAGCTGGGGGAAAAGGGCACTCAGGGGCACAACAAAGCAATAGCGATAAAAATCAGAACGCGCACAGCCAAAGTGAAAGAAATGTGACAAACGTGCCCAATAACAACCAACGGTATAACACACAACGGAGCACCGCACAAACCTCTCCAGCCAATGGGCAGTTTTTTCAGAGAGGCCAATCACAACCACACCAACCACCATCCCAGTCACCACCTCCCAAATACAAGAAGAAAGTTCAGCGTCACTCGAGGAACGTCCAAACAATATCCAATTCCCGGAACCAGTACACCCGAAAATTTCAAATCATTACGAGATAAACCTCCTACAGAAGGGACTAAAATTCACACCAACGCCTAAAGCTAATTATACAGGAATTAGAAAGTGATATCAACGCATTCTGTATAGGAAATTACGATTAAAGGGATTTTTCGGTGATCGGGAAAATACTGCAACAGAGGATATCGTGAGGAACAAAATTCACTTTAACCGCAGACGGGGTAAGGACGTGACGCTGGACAACTTCATCGACTATTTATCAAAGTTGCCACTGCCTATAAACCGCAATGCAAAATCAAATGTGTCGAAAGAGGAACAGTGCGCTATAAATTCTTTAAAATCTAACGATACGATCGTTATTAAAGAAAGTGATAAAGGGGGTGCCATTATTATCATGGATGTGGAGTATTATGAGAGAAGCGTCCTTAAAATACTCGAAGTCAAACAGGTGTATACAACCATAGATTCGAACCATGATAAAAGAACAATGGGATTAATAAATGGCTTAATTCAAGATCACAAAAAAGAACTGAGGGATAACGAACAGGATTATCTCCGAAAATTCGAGTATAAAACCAGTCAGTTTTATGGTCTTCCAAAACATCCATAAATCCAAGATAATCAAGGAGTCTATTAAACACCAAAATGCCGAATTCATCAGTTTTCCAGCCAGTTGATCTCCCATTCAGACCAATAATTGCCGGCCCATGCTGCCCTACTAATAGACTATCAAATCTTATTGATATCTTACTTAAGCCGTACGTGCCAAATGTGAAATTTGTTATTCGGGATGACATAGATTTTGTTAATATATTACCCCCAAATCTAAATGATGGCGACTTTTTCGTAACCATGGATGTTTGTAACATGTATGGCAATATTTCCCACGACCTATGCCTTCAGGCTGTAGAATATTGGTTGGATATACATCCTGAATGCAGTCATGAGAGAATTTCAAAAAACTTTATCCTCGAAGCCATACGTATCATCCTGACTAACAACACTCTTACATTTGGCGATGCAAATTACAAACAGATTCTTGGTATAGCGATGGGTACCAAGGCGGCACCACAATTAAGTAATTTAACAATGGGATTTCTTGAGGAAAAATTATACTCAATTGTGGAAATTGAACATGGCGCGGATCACAGGTTATATTTAGAAAATCAGTTGAAACGATTCCTAGACGATGTATTCTGTATATGGAATGAACGATTGGGCAACATTGCAGATTTGCAACACTTAATGAATGATTTAGACTTAAATATAAAATTCACAATTGAAACGAACGATCTGCAAATCGTATGCTTGGACGTTCTTGTGAAACGAAGGGGAGAACTCCTTATAACGGATATGTATTCTAAAGAAACAGATACCAAAAATTATCTTTCGTATAAATCATGTCATCCACGCCACAACAAAAATAATATACCTTTTTCTTTAGCTAGAAAAATATGCACAATTGTGAAAGATGAAGACCTCCGGGTTATCAGATTAGGTGAGCTAAAAAGAAATTTATTGAAACAGTATTACCCCCTCGAGGTAATAGAAGTTGGGATAAAAAAGACTTTGGCAATTGATATCCAAACACTGAGGACTACTAAAGTAAAAGAGAGAGAGAGAGAGAGAGAGAGAGAAATGGGGTTTAACGTCCACTCAACACAAACTAGGTCATTTCGGGACTAACATATGGTTTTACTTTTTATTTCAATAATTCGCTTGCGCGTAGGGGTCTTTAGCAGTGGGAGGAAACCGGAGGAAACCCACGAGGTTGAGAAGGCGCCCCTATCGCCATGCCACATACGCTCACACCAGGGCTCGAAACCACAGCCGCAAGCCAGAGGTGACCGGCCAGCTAGAGGTCTAAGCGCGGCACTCTAGACCACTAGGCCATCCCAACCCCCCCCCCCTAAAGTAAAAGACAATTCGGATAATATCATTACCCTTGTCGCTACTCATAACTCCAACATCCCAACTTCTTTAAAACAATGGTCACTCCTGGCATCAAACGACAACCTCAAAGCGAAATTTGATAATGTTCACAATAATTTCAACAAAAGTTGAAGTCGGTTACTCCAGCCTTTAAAAGAAGCAAAGAAATGTCTAATGGTGTCACGATTTGAGGTTTCAAGCGAATTACGGTATCCTTACCTCATGTGGTAAGGTCAGTGTTTATTGTGTAATGTATCGATGTATATACGATATAAGCGAAACTACATCAGCGATGACAAAACCACCAAGCGAAACAACAATCGCTACTATTCCTACATAGCCACAATACACGGCCGATGGTCGTTTGTCTTCTGCGCTCGTTTTCTTCCGTATCGTTTTTGTCAATTTTTTCACAGGAACAGTCAAATTAGTTATTATTTCTGCTTTAAATTCCTCGATATATTTATTGGCTTCTAGATATTTATAAATCACATGACAGAAACACCCACAATGTGAAGCCGTATTTAAAATGGGCGAGGAAGTAGTTATTGCAGCTTCTTCTGTGCTTATGCTGTCTTCTGTAGTACTTACATCGTCTTCAGTAGTACGTGCACTGTCACTTGTAGTACTTGCTGTGTCTTCTGTAGTAATTACACTGCCTTCTGTAGTACGTATTGTATTTTCTGTAGTACTTATTGTGTCTTCTGTACTTACATTGTCTTCTGTAGTACGTGCACTGTCACTTGTAGTACTTGTTGTGTCTTCTGTAGTAATTACACTGTCTTCTGTAATACGTATTGTATTTTCTGTAGTACTTATTGTGTCTTCTGTATTACTTATTGTGTTTTCTGTAGTACTTATTGTGTCTTCTATAGTAAATACGCCGTCTTCTGTAGTAGTTCTTGCAGAATCATCTGTTGTTTGGTCGCACACCGGTGGTAGCGATGTAGTCGTACCTACAATATTAAAGATAGGTTACCACGAAACCAAACATACGACCACCCATAGCAAAGAAATTTTTAAAGAATATTACACTTGTGTGTTTACAATATAACAACTCTTCCAGATCCTAGTGTAGTGAAGGCAAGTAAAACGGAATTTTGAACTTTACAAAAAAGAAACGTAATATGATCAGTGTTTTAATTAGTTACTTTACTTGCAACCTTAAACTGTGTTAAGGTTACAATTGATAAAGTCTATGAACCATTACGCAAGATCAGATAGCTTCAAACGGACGATTGTCAACACATATCGTTACAGTTTGTATTTGAATAAGTAATTCCATCACAAATAGTGAGGACTGGACCATTAAAAGAGATACCGAACAGTTTTTCTTTGCATAGAGATTTTCATGTTGTAGGCCTAATGACGTATTACACAACTTGCCGTCATAACACCGGCCAGTTGAAATTTCGCGTAGCATTTGGGTTTTATCAAATCATAATTATGCGGTAAAGTTTCACCTCTATTTCAATGGGAATTGATTTATTTTTATATGTTAAGCTATGTGCAGTACAGTTTTGGGTTAGTTTATCTGTAAATTAAGGAAGCTATCGGTCAGTAAACTTTTTGTAGTCATTTGACTAAAAAAAAAAAGGTTGCCAGGCAACGAAACATACGCCCACACTGCAGCTAAATCGTCCGGCAGTCAACAAGAGTTGTCGCATCTTAAACAATTATCAGAAAATCATTAGAATTTGTTTGGTTTTTATAAAGTTCTGCCCCATTTTAACGTTAAGCATACGAAAATTTAATATTATGGATTTAGCTGTTCAATTATCGATTTTCAAGAAATTCACACTCAACCATCATTAATGTGTAACGGGGATATAGTCAAACGTTTTTTAATTTGGAATAAAATTGTGACCTCCATAGGGTCCACAAGGTAAAAAAATCATGATTTTCGTACAATCAGGGGCCATAATTCAGGACGTTATGGTCCAAAGTGCCTGAATATCGAAAGGAACCGCATCTTTGGGTTATAAACTTAATTTCAAATTTCATCAAAATCGGATTAAAATTGTGACCACAACCTTGATATATCATATTTTTACACTATTCGCGTATTAGCGGCAGCCATTATGTCGGACAGTTTGGGTACCATATTTACGAAATTCGACCTCAACCTTCAGTACAGTGAAACAGTGATATAATCAAACGTTTTTTTTTTAAATCGGATAATAGTTGTGACCTCCAGAGGGAACACAAGCTAAAAAGGCCATTTTTCGTACAATCAGGGGCCATAATTCAGGAAGTTACGATCAAATATGCAATTGAACCAAGATCTTTAGGTTATAAACATGTATTTCAAGTTTCATCAAAATCGGTTCAAAATTGCGACCTCTATAGGGTCCACAACCTTGATATAACATATTTTCACACTATTCGCATACAAACGGCGGCCATTTTGTCCGTGAATTTTGGTCCGATTTTCACGAAATTCAAACTCATTCTTCATTACCATGTAACGGTGATATAATCAAACGGTTTTTTTTTAAATCGGATAAAAATTTTGACCTCCATCGGATCGTAATTCAGGAAGTTACGATCCGATGGGCGCAAATATTGAAATGAACCAAGATCTTTGGGTTATAAACATACATGTCAAGTTTCATCGAAATCGGTTAAAATTGTGACCTCTATAGGGTCCACAAGCTTGATATACAACACATTTTCACACTATTCGCGTATAAAAGGTGGCCATTTTGTCTGTCAATTTTGGTCCGATTTTCACGAATTTCGAACTCAACTTTCATAACCATGTAACGGTTTTTTAAATCGGTTAACAATTTTGACTTCCAGAGAGACCACAAGCTAAAAAAGGCGATTTTTCGGACAATCAGGGGACATAATTCAGGAAGTTACAATCCGATGAGCGCAAATATCGAAAGGAACGAAGACCTCTGTGCTATAAATATATACATGTCTAGTTTCATCAAAATCGGTTCAAAATTGTGACCTCTATAGGGTACACAACCTTGATATAAGATATTTTCACACTATTCGCGTACAATCGGCGGCCATTTTGTCTGTCAATTTTGGTCCGATTTTCATGAAATTTGAACTCAACCTCCATAACCATGTAACGGTGATATAATCGAACGGTTTTTGAAATGGGATAACAATTTTGACCTTCAGAGGGACCACAAACTAAAAAAGGGCGATTTTTCGGACAATCAGTTACGATCCGACGGGCGCAAATATCGAAAGGAACCAAGATCGTTGAGTTATAAGCATGCATTTCAAGTTTCATCCAAATCGGTTCAAAAGTGACCTCTACACTGTTCACAAGCTAAAAACGTGATTTTTCGAACAATCAGGGGCCATAACCCATGAAGTTACAGTCCGATACATGCCAATATCGAAAGGAACCGAGATCAGGGTTTGATAAACCTATGTTTTAAGTTTCATTGAAATTGGATAAACATTGTGACCTGTAGACTGTTCACAAACAGCGAACAGGGGTAACGACAATATACTTCCACATGAAAATGTGGGCGTATAAAAACTCTGTAGGAAAAGCCACTACTGCGTCTAGAGTAAGACGGAAGACATCAGTAGTGGAACCATTTCTATGTTTTAATCAGGATTTATACGAGATTGAATCGGACCCGTAGCCATCAAGTTTTAAAAAAATCTAAGGTGACAATAATACACGGGTGTTGTTAACACAGTCACCCTGGTCACCACGTTATACATAATGGCAGCCTACCTTGAACTAGTTCACCAAAGACTTGGACTTCACAAAGACTAAAATCTGCTTGTAGTAATGTTGTAATTCTGATATATCTAGCGGTACAGTTGGGGATTGTAAGATTTTGTATCAGATCTGCTGTCTGATGATGATAACATTCAGTATAACATTTACTAGTGTTTGTCGTGCAACAGTCAACTCCTCCCGATAGACTATAGTTACCTAATCTGTCACCTGAAAAAAGAGCGCAGGCCATGAGAAGAAAATAGACTGTACACGTGCAATATTTTTACCAAAATAAAACCACGATGACATGTCTATAATTAGACATTAATTAATAACATGACAGGATCATATAATTAGACATTAATTAACATGACAAGATCATAAGACATTGGCCATTTAATGATTTATTTTAAAATGGAGAAGCGAGACTTTTATTTATTGTCTTAACGACGGTAACAATGACGATCGATGCTACACCGTTTAAAGGGCGAAAACTCGGCTCAAGAGTAAAGTAATTTGACTAGAATTTTCAGTACATTCCGTTTTCATTATCTATTGCTTAACTATTAAACTAATGTAACATAATGCCCCTTAAAGAATAGAATATAATATATAAATAACTTACTACAGCAATCAGCTCTATTGTATACAATAACCTGTTGTATATTATATATCAACTGTAAATCGACTTCCCACCAATCGTATTGACCATTGACGGTGTGTGAACACGACCGGTCGTTAAAATCTTGGTTTGTGTTACCATCAACAGCAAATGAAGCTTCAGAATCCAAAAATGTACTCAGTTGATAAGCTGTTTTGTTTAGTGCAATATTTTCGTTACCTCCTAAAACTAAAATTTTTTATTATGCTTTAATTCGGTTAATCACCGCACATGACAAAACAGATGCGAAATGTGTCAATCTAGTTGTTAAGGAACCCGACGACTGTTTCAATTAATGTGCTCGGGTTTAACAGGTATCTTGATCAAACATAGGGGCCACTGTGGGTAAGATTTAACAGAACACAGTTTTTATGGGTTGCAATCACTAGTTTCATTCTAAAAGCACGGCGTTTCGACAAGTATCCTCTTATCGTTATCAAGCACAATGATATTGAGCGCCAGTGAGCAAACTCTTTGGATACGAGGCGCTATAGAAATGCATTATTATTATTATTATTATTTAGTAAACTTGAGATCAATATATACAAAATTCATAGTGAAACCATAAACATGGATTAAAATAACAGTACCAAAACGGATCTAAGAAGTAAAGGATATGTTATTTTAATCCATGTTTATGGTTTGACTATGAATTTTCGCTACCGTACCACACGTGTAAATAAATGTGTGAGCAGTAAATTCCTAATCGTCGCTTGCCAAATGAATGGATGTTAAAATTGTGAACAACATTGAATACTCTGCTTCAAAATAACGAAAATATTTATCATTATGAAATACCATACTGTAGATTGAAAGGCCAATCCCGATATTTTGGAGAGTAAAACTGCTTAATGTTTTGAAATCCCTTAAAATTTTCTACCTTAGATCCGAATGATGTGTTTTCAGACAACATAAACCCGCCAGTTTTCATCTGGAAATGGAGACTGATTCGCAAGCTGTATTTTGCGGTGTCTGGATAAAACCAGACTTTTATTTTATAAAAAAAGATGTCAGTGAAATTTACCTTTCAATATCAAGTACAGCACACGTGTCTTTCACATCGATTATCGGGTCAGTCAACGAAAAATTTGACCCGAAATCTTAAAAGGATTACGTGTCCGCATAAGCAGTTTTGGGGTTCACGTCCAAACAACTCAATAATTATTTTGAGCTGAACTTATATACCATTCCTCTGTATTTTGACGCCTGAATTTTATACGTGCTCAGACTTTTATTTATGAGACTGTTCAAATCGGGATAATCCCTTTAAATGTTTATTGACTCCCGGTATCTCAATATTATTTGCCCTCTAGCTATATAGTAACACCCCCCCCCCCCTCAAAAAAATAACCCCACCAAAATCCTATTAATAAAATAAACAAATGTTGATTTCATACAAGATATTGAAATATCATTTATTAGCCCGGGATAATGTATAATATTATACTGATTTTGACAAGGTCATATCTTTGGTCTAACAATGAACGTCCCATGCCCTAAGACACACACACACCTTTTGGGTTTTTGTATTGTAATATTAATGTAAATATAAGCTACTTACCGTACGAATTTAATCAAACGTAATAAATCGTATATGCCTACCAATCATCATTGGATATTAAGATAGGCGTTGTATTTATAGGCTTTAAATGACCACGGATAATAAAAAGAATAGTTGATGTAAAGATAAACCTACTTACCAAATGAATTTAATAAAACGTAAGAAATCATATAAGTATATCCACCAGTCATCATGAACCGCGTGGTTGTGTACTAATCACTAACATGCAAAGCATTGTCTTGTCTCACTTGAGAAATGTTATTGATTTTTTTATCATCACAACAGCAATGTTTACATGTCCAGTTTATTCATAAAACTTGCTAAGTGTTGTGGAATGAGCAGATGGCAGCGCATTAAGAAAAGTTTTTGCAATAACCTATACCTATTTTGTGTCTTGTAAGCTTCAAATAATGTGTTATGTCAGTATTTATCAACCAAATAATATGTTATTTCAGTATTTATTAACAAAATAGCAGTGCTTTAGATATGAAAGTGGATTAGATGATTGATTTTCATAAATTACGCCTAATCGATATGACATATTTTTTGTGTTTGTTATGGATCACGCATTCTCAAAATAAGATCCAAGGGGTTGGGTCGCCTGTCCAACCTCGTGGGTTTTCTCCGGTTTCCTCCCACTGATAAATACCCCTACGCGCAAGCGAATTATTGAAATGAAACTAAAACCATGTGTTAGTCTCCAAATGACCTAGTTTCTGTCGAGTGGCGTTAACCGTTACCCCCCCCCCCTCTCTCTCTCTCTCTCTCTCTCTCTCTCAAAATAAGACTAATCAGGCGAATTCTACAGAGAGGCCTAAAAAGGCGTTTCTCAGTGAAACGTGTTTGCAGGGTTGCCAGTCCAGCCTCGAATATTTTTCTCCGGTACTTCTGGTTACCAGCTGCCTCAAGACCGCTACGCGCACAAGCGAAATACTCAATTCAATCTCAAATAACCTAGTTGGTATCGAGTAAGGGAGCCACGGGCTAAGTGGGTAAGACACTAGCTCGCTACCCTGGAGGTCGAGTGTTTGATCCCTAAATTGGCCGAGAAAGTTCAACCCGATTTGTCAGTGATGTAGGCCGTAGTGCCGCTGTCCTGGCAAAATGTCCCTCATAACACACTGTGTGGCGTATGGGGGATCACGTGGCTAAGTGTGTAAGTCGCTGGCCTGTAGGTCGGGTATTCGATCCTTGCATTGGCCGAGAAAGTTCATCGCGATTTTCTGGTGTGGTTTTCCCCTGGTCACTGACGACAGCTGTCTAGTCGCTCGGATGGGACAAAAACTGGGGTCTCGTGTACACATTGGCGTGCATGTAAAATATCCCTTATAAGATGGAATTCAATATGTAGGCCGTATCGCCGCTACCCGGGCAAAATTTACGTCATTGCACACTGTATGGCGTATGCACGTCTTCATTAGCCCAGTTTAGGAGCAGAACAGAAGGACATTAAAACCCCATTTTATTTCATTTATGGCGTATGTCCCTCTTCATTAGCCCTGGGGGGGGGGGGGGCATCAGAGGCGGATCCAGAGGGGGGCGCGCCCCTAATTTTGGACAGTGCCCTTTTTACTGCTGAAAGTGCCTTTTTTCAGACCCAAATATGTCCTCTCCGAACGTTTACTTAGACGAAAATATCAGCCAAACAGCTCATGGAACGTCTACAGATGCAGTGGCGTGCCCCGTCTCCGCAGTAAGTGCCCTCATTTTGCGGCGTCCCCCCCCCCCCTTATCAAATTTCCTAGATCCGCCCCTGGTCACGATGGTTAAGTGGATATGGCGTTGGTTCGCTAGCCTGGAGGTCGGCTGTTCGATCCCTGCATAATTTCCACTTGTCAGTGATACAGAAGGAGGGCCTGACAAGGACAGCTGCCTAGTCGTTCGGATGGGACGAAAAATCGAGGTCCCGTGTACACATTGGAGTGCACGTAAAAGATCCCTTGGCAGTTGGAATTCGATATAAGAGTAGGCCGTAGCGCCACTGCCCGGGCAAAATTTCCCTAATAGAACACTGCATGACGTATGCCCGTCTTCCATTAGCCCAGGTTAGGTGCAAAAGAGTAAGACGTTAAACCTCATTTTATTCATTTCATTCATTCATTAGTCCAGTCGGAGAGAAGAGTAGAACGTTAAACCCTATATTTTATTTCCAATCAAATTTCCGAAACTTACGGTCCGTTTATATGTATACTCTCCCAAAAAAGAAACGCAAAGTTACATTTCGTCGTCGGTATATCCTCGCTCTACCATCGCCTTGTTGCAACAAGAACCGCGGCACGTCCTGAACCAAACTGCTCTCCAGTGTTGCTGTGTCCATACCGTCAGTGCCTGATCCATTTAAGTTGGATTTCAAGGTGTTGGCGCGTTTCAAAACAGAAGCTCTAACGGGGACGTCTGGCTAGTTATTCGGTTTCACGGAGGCGTTTACCTACTGTCTGGTACGAGATTCTACGCCGTCCGGGAATTGCTGCTGCAGTAGAGGTCGCTGTTGAAAACCATTTACGCCAATGACGTAACCGGAAGTGACGATCCAGGACAGGTGGGGTCACTCTTGTTTGGCCTGAGGTAGGGCGGTAACGTGTTGAAATTTGTTGTCGGTACCCATCCCAAAGGCGAGAAATGGAACCAAGAGAAACATTCAGCAGCCTGGCTACATCTGTCTTGGATTCACCTGCTTGTAATCGTCCAATAGCGTTGTTGTGTTGGTCTTCGTTCAGGTGTGGCATCATTTGGTTCGTTGAGTGTTTACATGTGCAACTGATTTGGAAACCGAGAACCCCGGTATTTTAAAGACCTTAGATCTAGGTTCCATGCGAAAAACTCGCGAAGTTGTTAAATTCATGTTTCTTGATGCAATCAAGCGATAACAAATTTCGACAAAAAGGATGACCAGTCAAAATTAATGACCCTACCTTTAAAATCAATAATGAATTTCTTTTATCCATACATAATGGCATTGAAAACAAGTAAGATTTACCGAAACAACGACCTCGTTCAAATAAAAAATTGATGAAAAATGGATTTTGCGTTTCTTTTTTTGAAGAGTATATATATATAATTATATTTCTGGGATAATTGACGTTCCAGAGAAAGCTTGTGACCACTCAATCAAATTGCCAACATGTAAGTCTTTTTATTTCGGCTATGTGTTTTTAGCAATACGAACTGAATCTCTTTATCAATACAAACACATATTGAACTCTTATCATCAGTAAAAGGAGAATAGTTACACGGCCGCACTGATTTCAATATTGCCATGTGGAATCTGAGATCATCTAGTGACCCCTTTCTCTTTAAACCCATCTCTGTAAATCTTTCTTCTTTCGGAGAACGATCCTTCTCTTTCCAGGCACCGAAACTCTGGAATAAGCTTCCTTTTTTCATAAGGTCAGAAAAATCTATTACAATATTCAAGCAATCACTTAAAACACATTTTTATACATAGGCTTTTAGTTAAAAAGATTTTAGATATCCCGTATTTTATCATATGGTATCATTCTCTATATGTATGTAATTTTATCATGTAGTTTTTATGTACATTTAGATTTTATATTGTTTTCAATTTATGTTTTTGTAAAGCGCCTCTGAGCATTGCTCTGCGGTGGAAGATGAGCGCTATATAAATATCGTTTTAATAATAATAATAAACTCAGTCGGTGTTTATGTTGATAATATGGGCAAATATAAGTAAATTAACCAAACGTGACCTTTATTCGAAAATTGATAACTGAGATAATTATTTCTTACAATGACACGGATATTAAAAACCTATAAATAAATTAAAATAGTAGACACGAATCAGCCTGCGGGATTCTTCTTCACTCAGCCAGAACTCGCTGTACGACGCCATGCCAGGCTGATCTTAATAGACAAACACAGAATCGATTTGAAACTTTGTAGTATAGACAATAAATTCCATGTTTATTTTAGTAGCATGTTTACAGCCATACAAAGTACTAACCACAGCGATCTCGCAATAGATAACTGAACTAACATTCAATATACCTACTTATAGACTTAGACCATTTGGATACAGGTCATTACCAGGTATACACGCCCCATTGACTGAGAATTGCGCCATGAGCTTAACCTGAATTAATTATTCGCCTACACACCTTGGAACACATGAAAAAATAGCGGCACACCTGGCTAAATATATATGAAAAATATCTAAAATATCTGAATTTGCAAAAAAAATCCATGGTAAGTCAGACAGCATACAACCGTAGACAGAGACTAGGCATAGACACATAGAATGACTCATACTAAGCGAATAACTAGCAACTGCCAGACAGGATACGCCCATATTTTGAAAGAGATGGATAAAAAACAAGATAAACAAACGGCTAAACTTTTCGAACAATCAAGGGCCATAATTCAGGAAGCTCCGATCCTATCTTTGGGTTATAATGATATATTTCAAGTTTCATCAAAATCGGATTTGTGACTTCTAGAGTGCCCACAACCTTGATATGCCAGATATTTTGGTCCGGCAGTTTTAGTCGGATACTCGGATTTACACAAAATTCAAACTCAACCAACCTTACGGTGTAACGGTGATGTAATCAGGCGGTTTTTTTAATTGGATTATAATTGTGACCTCCAGGGGGACCACAAGCTAAAAGGGTCGATTTTTCGTACAAGCATTAAAATCGGTTCAAAATGGTGACCTCTACGGTGTTTGCTGGCTAAAAGTGTGATTTTCGTACAACCAGGATCCATAACCCACGAAGCTACAGTCCGATATATGCCAGTGTCGAAAAGAAACGAGATCTTAGGGTGATAAACCTATATTGCAAGCTTCATTGGAATCAGATAAAAATTGTGACCTGCAGAGTGTTAGCAAACAATTCTGAACGGTCGTCCGGGCAGGGGCGACAAAAATATACGTCCCGATGACGTATAACAAAACAGCTATGAAATTATCAATAGACACCAATGATTAATTGGTTGTGATCACATGGTTTTTTTTTCACATTTTCATAGTATACCGTTCAAAATTTCGGGACACACTTTGTGGTCGAGAATCACTAGCCTATAGCGTGTACGCTGGGCTGGCGACAACTAGTATCGCAGCGCAATTTGCGATATGTATTTTATACGTAAAGGCTGCTATCATGAGGTAGTCGCCAGCCAAGCCACACCCGCTACAGTATACTACAGGTAAGGAAGCGCTTCGATACAAGAGTACAGGTGAACAACACCTAACATCTAGCGCACGTGCGGTAAGCTGGTCGACTTCGTGGATTGGCTGAAGGCAACGCACGCTCCCAAAGCATCAACCAAACAAATTGCTTATCTCTGCTTAACCTAAGCGGAAAATGCTCATCTTCGAACTCCATCAAGGCATTGACTTAATAAGCATATAAAAGTTTGAACATTTTAACTCAATTAGAAGGAGAGTTATTGTGTTCAAAAGTCTCCACCAATCAAATTGCATATCGCTCTGCTTACCCTGAGCAGAAAATGCTCATTATCGAACTTAGTCAAGGTATTACTGTAATGAAACTATACACCAAGTTTCATCAATCTCACTTAATTAGAACCAAAGTTATCGTGCCCCAAAGCATCAACCAATCAAATTGCTTATCTCTGCTTACCCTAAGTGAAAAATGCTCATTTTCGAAATTCTATTAAGGCATTGACCTAATAAACACATACACCAAGTTTGAACATTCTAGCTCAATTAGGAAGGGCGTTATTGTGTCCAAAAAAGTGTGACGGACAGACAGACACACGAACGAGCCCATTTTATTACTCCCCTAACTTTCTTCGAAAGGCGGGGGACAAAAAATTACACCAAGGTTTCTAGCAGAATCTGAAGCTGTAATACTATCATTTGCAACAATAAGAGTAGGCCTACTGATTTGTAGTGATGAAAGTAGCACCGTTGAATGAAGAGTCAACAATTCAGTTTGGTGTGTGTTTAATTCTTTTTTTTTAAATTTCACACATCCATTCACTTACTTTTGATATACACTTTTCAAGTTGCTTATACTGAGTGGCGGGTTTACGGTGGGTAAGTGGATAAGGCACTGGTTCGCTAGCCTGGAGGTTGGGTGTTCGATCCCTGCATTGGCCGAGAAAGTTCATCTCGATTTTCCAACGTGATTTCTCCTTGTCCGTGATGCAGATGGAGGGCCTGACAAAGACAGCTGCCTAGTCGTTCGGATGGGACAAAAAACCGAGGTCCCGTGTACAAATTGGCAGTTGATATTCGATATAAGAGTAGGCCGTAGCGCCGCTGCCCGGGCAAAAATTTCCCCTTATAGCACACTGTATGGCGTATGCCCGTCTTCCATTAGCCCAGGCTAGGTGCAAAAGAGTAGGACGTTAAACCCCATTTCATTTCATTTATACTGAATGACATGTACAATTGAAACATTGTGTCAAAGTGCCTGATTATGTCTCCTTGTAAGCACTCACGTGAAAGGCCTTGAATAGCTATGGTGTACAATCTACTAAGTGGAGTCATTATGTCCTTACTTATAAAAACATTTTGAAAACTTTTGCTATACAGACAGAATTAAAAGCAAATGGAAGATACTGCTAAATCATGAGAATGTATAAACCCATAATAACCAAATTGTACCCTATTCTTTTGAATACTTCAACACAAATAATGGAACACAGAGGAAATGTTCTAGTAGTCAATGACAAAAGAATAAGAGGCATGGGGATTGTTGGGAACTATTGATTTTGTTGGTGGTTGAGAAGCCGAATGTTGTTGTTCAGAGATTTACAAAGTCTTCAGGTACAAGGTTCACTGCACACAAGTACGTGACCGTTAAAGTTCGTTTTGTTAATGTTCTACCACTGTGTTAGATCACACTCAGTCAAGGTTTGGATAGGCTTGGTTGTGAAACTAAACACTACGTTTCAGCATTCGCCGCCATCAGTATCAAAGTCATCTTTTCCCAAAGTATCAACCAATCTAATCCCTTTTCTCTGTTCATAAAATTCCATTAATATGACTCATGCTTAGCAGAGATAAACAAATTGGTAGGTCGAAGTTTTACAAAAAGATAATTGTGTAATTTAATCAATATGTGTTCACAATTTTGAGGTGGATTAAGTCAGGGAACACCAGCCATAATTGTGGGATTTTTTTTAAAACATTTGTTTATTGTTTCTGTTTAGAGCGAAACAACAAAATGTGCTAAGTAATGACTGAACTGGTGGGCGATATACCCATTACCATTATTTTGAAAAACATATTTATATTTTTAAAGTAGAGTTAATACTTGCAAAACATGTATGGTAAAAAATGTGATAGTCAATGCCTCGTTATTCCAGTTATCTTCCTTATCACCATATCCTTTAACCCATACTATATCAACAATCTAACAATTTCTATAAAATAATGTTGAAATATTACCAAAAAATAGGATAAAAGTACAATTATCGGAATAACAATACGTTTCTTAGTTGAAAATAAATATGTCAATGTCTAGCCTTTTTATCTACCACTGATACTTTAAATAGATTACCATAAAATATACTTTTTATAAGAACTATTTCATTAGTATAGAATTAATTGAAGAATTATTTCGGTATAGAACTAATTAAAGATTTCTGTCAGTTTTGTATAATAATAAAATAATATGTATGTGGTTGTTTTTGGTTAGAATTGGGAGATTTGGTAAAATTTGGCAACCTGGTACTGGTTCCATAAATATATCTCAATTATTACGCTAGTTTTTCTCAATAATGAAACAGTATGTGGTGGCATATGGTATAGTATTTTGTTGGTATTGGGTAAATCATCTTACCTGATTTGCAATTTTACTTTCTATATGCATCATGTAAGTGCCTATTACAGGTATGTCAATTGGTTTCAAATGATTTAGACATTTATTAACATGACAAGCTTATAATCAACTTCTTAGAACATCGGATGGCCGAGATTTAAACGGATTTAAACATCAGCGAGATTTTAAAATGGAAAATCGGGGATAAGTCTAGGTTGTCAATTACTGTTGTTACGATAATGAAAGATCTAGGCTTTATCTTAAAACCCCATAAAGTACACTATGCTGCAAAAGAAACGTCAGGTTGGTATGCTACGCTGAATAGACGCATTGCATAAAACTTGCGAAATGTTTTCATTGTTTCAACGAGACCAGCGCTATAAAATGCACCAGGTATGATCACTCCTGGACTGGTAAACCAAGGGTAACCACAAGGCGACAAGATCCCCATGGTGTGCGACGGCACGTGCAGAATTCCATCACACAGACATGTGAGACAGACAGTGGGAACACTAGGAAGACTCATCAGTACCGATATGTTGATTTGTTACCCAGAAGTCTCACCAGATAGAACATCTGTTGCCATAGATTTTACCGTGGACCGATCCTCACCCCTCTTCATGAACGTCAACGTCTACAGTTTGTCCAACAACACCAGAACTAACGGCACAGGCAATGCAGAACTGTTCTGTTCACGGATGAGAGTCGCTATTGCGTATCAAATGCTGACAGCAGGACCAGAATATGGCCAATGTGTCATGGAACGCGACTCATGGGGAGGTCCAAGCATAAGGGTTTGGGGTAGAATCGGCCCGAACCAGAGAGAGAGGATCCCATGGTGATCCAAAATCTTGGTTTAAGGAGAGGAGGCGGCATCACAGCAGTGCGGTACCGGTACATCGATCAAGCTCTCAGACCCCACGTCATACCACATTTCGCACGCCCCGTAGCCCAGTTTAGGAGCAGAACAGTACACGTCATAGAAACAACGCATGACAACGCCCGTGCCCACACCTCCAGAGGAAGAATTCAGAGAAGACTTAATAACGTCGTACCGTGACCAAACACAGCCGATGAATTGCGCCAGGCTTTTCTGAGAGTGGGGTGTCAATGGCGTTCACCAATCGTCTGGTTAACTCCATGTACAGACAGATTGCGCTGTTGGATCCATTTGACTATCGCGGTGGAAACACCAGATACTGATGTACAGACTGTGTACAGATTCGAAGCCTTCTCGTAATGTCTTGAAATTGTGATAAATTAATCACTAATGTGTCAACATACTGTTCACAAAAATTGCTTGTATCCATTCAATGTGAGTCGTTTTCTAGAATGATTTGATTATGTTCCTCTCTGATTTTGAGATCGTACTGACGTTTTTTTTTTGCTGTTTAGTATATATATGCCACAGAAAGGACCGTTTCGGATTTTACTTCCAATATTTGAGCTTTTGAGGGTAGGTGTCTATTCTTTCCGTTTAATCATATCTCCCCTAAGTACAGCAACACGAATAGGGTCGCCTGTCTTCGTGTTTTTTTCCCGGGTACTCCGGTTTTTCTCCCACTGCAAAAGACCCCTACGAGCAAGCGAATTATTGAATGGATAATCGAGATTATGTTTTTTCTATCCTATCGACTTTAGTAATGATGATCGAGGCTAGCCCAAATATTCAATCACTAAAATCTTGGTTCATAGTGGATCAGTTTGACTGAAACTTTCAGCAAATTGCCTTTACATTATCTAGTTATTAACTATTATAGTGGGAATTGCCAGCTCTTTATCAATGTATCTTTAACTTCGCAAATTGTTCGAGAGTTATATATAATACGTAAATAACCCGGACACGTAAGTCACTATACAGCTTAATTCTGCAAATTAAAGTCTAAAAATATTGTTTGGAAGTATCAGAAAAATAAATAACGGTGTTTGTAGTACATGTAGGTAACAAATATTACCTATCTAATGTAAATGGATACTAGTATATAAAATGAGAGAAGACACCATTCTGTCCAGACCAGTTTTACGTTACAGCGTCGTATTTAATCTGGACAACCAGTTGTATTATGCGAGTAGTGCCCTACCACCAACAGAGGAAAATTATGCCCAATTTGTCAAGGAACGTTTTGCTATTCTGTACAAAGTAACACTATTTTCACAAACCACTTTATCCCAATAAAAGATGAACAACTTTTAATTGCACAGAAATATTCGCAACGCATGTTACCAGGACTATAAGAATGCAATGTCGACATTATAGGTATAGGTGTTAAGTAACAACTGTGGTGTTGTGAATGCTGATTGGGGTTATAAATTAATCAAGTTGGCTGTGTGTCTGCAATAGTTTTACACCCAATTTAACTGATATCGCAGACAACAAATTAGTTTTTATCTGATCTAAATACAACAAATAATCCATTCTAATTAATCAAAAAACATAAAATTTAATTTCATATTTCCAATACGCCAGTTTATTTTTATACGCCCACATTTTCATGTGGACGTATATACTCGTCGCCCCTGTTCGTCCGTCCGTCCATCCGTCCACAATTGTTTGTGAACAGTCTACAGGTCACAATTTTTATCCGATTTCAATGAAACTTAAAATATAGGTTTATCACCCTAAGATCTCGGCTCCTTTCGATATTGGCATGTATCGGACCGTAACTTCATGGGTTATGGCCCCTGATTGTACGAAAAATCACGTTTTTTAGCTTGTGAACAGTGTAGAGGTCACAATTTTGAACCGATTTGGATGAAACTTGAAATGCATGTTTATAAACCAAAGATCTTGGTTCCTTTCAATATTTGCGGCAATTGGATCGTAACTTCCTGAATTATGGCCCCTGATTGTCCGAAAAATCGCCCTTTTTAGCTTGTGGTCCCTCTGGAGGTCAAAATTGTTATCCGATTTAAAAACCGTTTGATTATATCACCGTTCCATGGTTATGAAGGTTGAGTTCAATTTCGTGAAAATCGGACCAAAATTGACGGACAAAATGGCCGCCATTTGTACGCGAATAGTGTGAAAATATGTTATATCAAGGTTGTGAACAGTGTAGAGATCACAATTTTGAACCGATTTGGATGAAACTTGAAATGCATGTTTATAACCCAAAGATCTTGGTTCCTTTTGATATTTGCGCCAATCGGATCGTAACTTCCTGAATTATGGCCCCTGATTGTCCGAAAAATCGTCCTTTTTAGCTTGTGGTCCCTCTGGAGGTCAAAATTGTTATCTGATTTAAAAAAACGTTTGATTATATCAACGTTCTATGGTTATGAAGGTTGAGTTCGAATTTCGTGAAAATCGGACCAAAATTGACGGACAAAATGGCCGCCATTTGTACGCGAATAGTGTGAAAATATGTTATATCAAGGTTGTGAACAGTGTAGAGGTCACAATTTTGAACCGATTTGGATGAAACTTGAAATGCATGTTTATAGCCCAAAGATCTTGGTTCCTTTCGATATTTGCGCCAATCGGATCGTAACTTCCTGAATTATGGCCCCTGTTTGTCCGAAAAATCGCCCTTTTTAGCTTGTGGTCCCTCTGGAGGTCAAAATTGTTATCTGATTTAAAAAAAGGTTTGATTATATCACCGTTCTATGGTTATGAAGTTTGAGTTCGAATTTCGTGAAAATCGGACCAAAATTGACGGACAAAATGGCCGCCATTTGTACGCGAATAGTGTTAAAAATGTTATATCAAGCTATAGAGGTCACAATTTTGAACCGATTTTGATGAAACTTGACATGTATGTTTATAACCCAAAGATCTTGGTTCCTTTCGATATTTGCGCCCATCGGGTCATTACTTCCTGAATTATGTCCCTTGATTTTACGAAAAATCACCCATTTTAGCTTGTTGTGCCTCTGGAGGTCACAATTATTATCTGATTTAAAAAAAAACCGTTTGATTATAAAAACCAAACAAATTCTAATGATTTTCTGATAATTCCTTAATATGCGACAACTCTTGTTGACTGCCCGGACGATTTGGCTGCTGTGTGGGCCTATGTTTCGTTGCCTGGCAACCTATTTTTTATATTTATTGTAAAAAAATAACTTGACTATAGCGTTGACTGTTTCTGTTGAAACCCCATAGCATTGCACAAAATATTATGGGAGCCAAGTTATATAAACGCGCAGCGATGAATTTGTCGGTCAATTAAATAGAAAATAAGAACACTTCATACATTAAAATTTGTAATTAAAACGTTTTATTATGAAGACATATGGATATTAATAATGTGAAAGTAATTAATGGTATGGTGTGTATTCTTGTCTTGCCTACTCTAATATCAAAATTCCAACTGCCATTGGGTGTTTTAAGTGCACGCCAGTGTGTACACGGAACCTCGGTTTTTCGTTGCACCCGAACGACTAGACAATTGTCCTTGCCAGGTCCCCCGTCCTGCATCACTGACAAAAGGAAACCACGCCGAAAAATCTGGATGAACTTTCTCGGCCAATGCAGGGATCCCGGAAGAAAGAACCAGACTTAATTTATATACATTTAAGGTGAATGGTCGGAAAAGGATGAATTCTATGAAACACCATTTATTTGTCTAGAAATATGTCAATCATAAGCCCCTCCTACTTCACTATATGAATTTTTAAAATGCCCTTTCGTTCAATCATGTGTCTCTGAAACTTATATTTTATTTACTGGAGTATACGGAAGTCGTTAATGATGTACTTTCCCTTTAAACTGAACAACAGGAGTAACAGAATGAAGACTGATAAATACATTATAGAATTATGTATTATTTTGTTATCACCAATAGGTAAGTTATAGAAAATCATAATGACATCCTGATTTATCTTTGCATTTTACAAAACGCATATGCAGTGGCGGCACCAGCCGTCGGTGGTTGGAGGGACAAAGCTGAGGCAAAGTCCAAGGTTAAGGGGGCAAAGGCACGAGTTTCAACTAGGGGTGGGGGGCTTCTCCCCCAGAAAATTAAATTTAGAAACAGGCTGCCGGAAATGCAGCCTGGCAGTATTTCAGGCAATGATCGTTCAGGTAAAGTGTCAAACGAACGGACTTGCGAACCTCGGCGAACCCCACTCTCGAGCGCCAAGGTAGGGATTACTTATGGAGGGTATGGGGGACCTCCCCCAGAAAATTTTAAAAAATAGACTGTCGGAAATGCTGTCTGTCAGCGTATTCAGTCATGCACCAATCGTCGAGATAAATAAATCTGACCAAATACCGCCCGTAGCCTGATCACTAGTTTATACGATCAGAGACCAAAATGGCAAACGAACGGACTTGCGAATTTCAACAAAGTACTTTTGTGAGCGCCAAAGTAGCGAGTCCTTGTGTTAGAGTGTCAAACGAACGAACTTGCGAACCTCGACGAACTCCACTCTCGAGCGCCAATGCAGGAATTACTTATGGAGGGTGTGGGGGACCTCCCCCCCCCCTCCAAAAAAAAAGTATTCAGGCACCAATCGTAGAACGTGTCGACCGGGCGGAATAAGAGTGACTCAAAGTGAATGAATATATTCGCCACTATATTTTGTAAAATAAACTCTCGGGAATGCAACCAGGTACGTAGCATTTCAGACAATGGTCGTTGAGATAAATAGAGCTGGCCAGATCACATTTTTTTCCCCGAAAATTATGGGGGGGGGGGGGGTAACAGAGGGCGAAGCCACTGAGGAGAGGTAGAAAAGGGTTAATAATAAAATGGGGTTGATGTGATAAAAACAATACCGGATAAATTCATAGACAAAAAAAGATTTATTGTAGCTTGAAGTAAATATCCGGACATGGTTTCGCTCAGACCATCTGAAAAACAAAACATAATGCTGCAGATACCATTTACAATCATTTGGGCGCAGAACACCCTCATTCAAGCTTCACTGAATACAACAGTGGGAATGGGGCGCGACCCCTGTGACCGCGCCTAGGTTGTGGGAATGTACTTTATTTTGCTTAAGGTAAGAATCACAGGGAGAATACGAACGAAACTTGCTGCTATATATCGAATATGTATAGCGTGATTTAGTAATTATTCCGCCAGTATTTAAATTAAAATAGGATGAAAACAACCAAGAAACAATGTATAGTGAGTAAGCGCTCATGAGGAATTAACTCTAAACCGTCTGGAGCATTCTTAGATTCCACCCTGTCTCAATAGTTAAAATATGCAATATATATTATGTCATTCGCTGATTTGCATGCAGTCTTATTTGAACACCACCGAAATCACGCTCTTTTTATACGCCCACATTTTCATGTGGACGTAATTTGTCGTCGCCCCTGTCCGTCTGGACGGCCACAATTGTTTGTGGACACTCTACAAGTCACAATTCTTATCCGATTTTGACGAAACTTGATCTCGACTGCTTTCGATATTGACATGCATTGGATCGAAACTAACTTCATGGATTATGGCCCCAGATTGTACGAAAACATCACGTTTTTAGCCTGTGGACTATATAGAGGTCACAATTTTGAACCGACTTTGATGAAACTTGAAATGCATGTTTATAACCAAACGACCTTTAGTTCTTTTCGATATTTGTGTATAGCGGATTGAAACTTCCCGAATTATGGCCTCTGATTTTACGAAAAACGCCTTTTTTCGCTTCTGGCCCTCCCGGAGGCCCCAACTATTATCCGTGTTTAAAAATCGTTTGATCATATCCCCATTACACCATAATATTGATATTGTTTATTAAGGATTTAGGTCAAAGACCCATAGATCCAAATCATAATACAATAAAGTGGTCAGGTAAATCAGTGGTATGGTATAAATTGGTAATAATACATATACATATATATGTAACTATAACAATATAGTAAATGATACGTGGAGGTAGCTTACTTTTCAACAGCCTTGGTGTATAGAGATCTTACAACTGAGATGGTCAATAAATAGGATTTAGGACTGGGTTTTTAATAATTCGTTTCTTTATACCCATATCTTACCCTGGTTCCTCTCGTTATTCGCGCATTATAGGATTGTGGCCCTTGGGTGTACGATACGAAATATTTGTGTTTTTAGCTTGTGGTTCTTCGAGAGGTAACAATTTTTATCCGATTTCAACAAAACTTGAAATACAGGTTTATTTTAATACGATCTCGGTTCCATTTTAATAATTCGTTTCTTTATACCCATATCTTACCCTGGTTCCTCTCGTTATTCGCGCATTATAGGATTGTGGCCCTTGGGTGTACAATACGAAAAATTGTGTTTTTAGCTTGTGGTTCTTCGAGAGGTAACAATTTTTATCCGATTTCAACAAAGCTTGAAATACAGGTTTATTTTAATACGATCTCGGTTCCATTCGATATTGGCATATGTCGGACCGTAACTCATGGATCATGACTCACGGATTGTACGAAAAATCCTTTTTTTTAGCTTATGGACACTCTTAAAGGTCATAATTGTCATCTAATGTTGATGAAACTTGAAATGCATCTTTGTAACCCAAAGATCTTTGGTCCTGTCTATAATCGCGCATATCAGATCATACTTGACTGGCTTATGCCCCCTGGTTGTTCGAAAATCACATTTTTAGCTTGCGGATTCTCTAAAGGTCACATTTTTTTCCTTTTTTAAAAGCCGTTTAAATACATCACTATTCCACCATAATGAAGGTTGAATTTCGGGAAAATCGAAATTAAACTGCCCGACAAAATGGCCGCTAGAAGTCACAATTTGTATTCAATTAAAAAAAAAAAACGTTTAAATATATCACCATTACACACCAACGTAGGTTGACTTTGAATTTCATAAAAGAATTATGTAATACGAAGGATGTGGACTCTCTGAAGGTCACGATTTTTATCCATTTTGATGAAATTTACCATAATTGCGCAATTCAGGCCATAACTATCTGGATTATGGCCCCTGATTGTACGAAAAATTGCCTTTAATTTAATTTGTTCTCTATCTATCTATTGGAAAATGTGGGCGTGTCCTGCCTGGTAGCCGCTGGTTTTTTTTTATTATTAATACATACAAAACTAATCTATTCACTATTTCAGTTCGAGGAAAACGGATCAACCTTGCATTGAATAAAACGGCATACCAGAGTACTTTGTATAGAAATGGAGGCGGCAATGCTTCTCACGCTGTTGATGGAAATACAGACCCTCTTTTTCATGATTATTCATGTACACACACCGAAGAGAAATCCGATGATTGGTGGGAGGTTGATTTAGGGTCACCATATAATATAAAAGAGGTGATAGTCTATAACAGACTCGATTGTTGCGGTAAGTCACTGTTACTAGCTTTATTTTGTTCTGAAAGCAGAGGCGGATTACCCTATAGGCAGCTGCCCAGGGCCCAAGAAAAAAAAAATATAGCCCATAAAATTATTGGCGAGCTATTCAAATTTAACGTTTTAAATTATTTAGTTCATTGGACTAAGCTCCACTCGGTTGTGTTGGCCGCTCACTAAGAAGGCACACATGGTCAGTGTCGCACTGGGCCCACCTGTTCACCTGTCCGTGACAGGTGGGCCTAAGTTCAGTAAAAAAAAAAGTGGGCCTAAGCCTATATAGAAAAAAAGAGAAAGACAGGAAAGGCTTGGTTCATGATCTGACAGGTGGGCCAGTCCGGCACTGCACAAAGCCAGTGACTCCATAGCGTTCCGGATGGGCTTTAGGGTGATCGATCACTTCAACTGTGAGACTGGTCATTCGCTTGCCTGGTATCTGGTTTCGCATTCATTTTACAAAGAGTTTTTGCGATATTCTCTTTTCTTTCATTACGTGAAGGCCGTGTCATTTCAACGTCGGTTCGTTGTTGATAATAATATGAAACAAATTCAAAAGTGTGGATGAGAGAAGAGAGAAGAGAAAAAAAACCCCATTAAGCTGAAATGTTGACAAAAGCGGCTAAAACTACCCCCAAAATCACGATGTTTTTCGGCGACCAGGGACAGGGTCACTGCTCAGTCGATGTAAACTATTGTAAACACAAATGATATAATCGAGAATAATGAGTCGCCGACCGACCAGAAGGAAGCGATTGCTAAAACAAGTACCGCAAGGGGCCCAGCTGGTGGAGCTGCCTAGGGCCCACCAGAGTCTTGACCCGCCTCTGTCTGAAAGTAAAATAGTTTGCCAAATGGCAAATTGAATTATCATTCTAGTTTGCATTTAATATTGAGTTCAAATCCCAGAGTTCCCAAAACACATTTATTTAAATAGAACATAAAGCTGTGTATTCCAAACAAATCCGACATATTACGTTCAAAAACAATTTTCAATTTCTCGATTACACTGATATAAAAGGAGATGGTAGTGTGACGTAAAACATACTCCACCCAACGGCATCTGACTTTTTGTGTTGAATAAATAGTGAATACATGTACAGTATTTGGTAATTTGTAGTGTTATGCTACGTGAGTGATAAGATCTGTTTATTTATAATTTATAAGATAAAATTATTTTCAGATGTGTTATTTATTTATATTTGAAATTGTTTCAGCATATAGATTAGGTAACTATATTCTGTCAGGTGGAATTGATTGTGGTCATACTGAATCCAGAAAATGTTATACTGAATGTTATCATCAACAAACAGTAGAACTTGTACATGTTCTGAGACCAAACAACTGTACAGCAAGATATATCAGAATTGCAACCCAGCTACAAGAAGCACTAACACTATGCGAAGTTGAGGTTTTTGATGAATTATTAAAAGGTAAGCTTCAATGAAGTTAAACTTTCTCTATTATTTAAAGAAAGAGACAATGAATATCCATTTATTTCTGGTGTTTTGTATAAACTTTATTTTATCCTCGAAAACAAACTCTATTTTAGGACAAAAGACGAACCTTGCATTGAATAAGCCAGCACAGCAGATTAGTGTATCTGGACTTCATGATGCTTCTAGAGCTGTTGATGGCAACACCGCTGCTGAACAAGCTTATAATTCATGTGCACTTACTGCTACTGGTGACAGAGATTGGTGGGAGGTTGATTTAGGTGCAATATATGACATAGAAGAAGTGATTGTCAATAATACAGTCGATTATTGTTGCGGTAAGTTGTTGACAAAATATAAGTAGTTTAGACATTATCTATTAATACATGTCTGTTATTCATTAACCTCCATCTACCCGGTAAACAATGGGGAATACTCTAATAGAGCCTGATTATTATTGATCATTTCGTAATTGTATATCATACAATCTATTTTGTCCACAAATTACAGATAGTTTAGGCATTCCATGTGTATATTATTCATTACCCCCACCCACCACCACTAGGATAAACACCGTTGGATACTATAATAGAAGCTGGCTATTATTATTCGCAACATATTTTGAAATTTAAGTTTTCTACAAAAACCAGCTATTACTCTGAAGTCGGTTTTTTGAGTTAGGGCGTACGAGGGACGATATTTACCTACATTCTAGTCCCAATGTAATGAAATATTAGCATGTTTCAGTACCCACGCTGGTATGCCACGCCACAAATTAGTTTCAATGAAGTTCATTTGAAATTGCAACCAAATATCTATTGCAACCAAATATCTATAGCGAATCATTTGGGCGCGAGCCTTGATCGTATATCATCACTTGTCGGAGAACTGAATAAGAGCAGGTTATATCCCATCTGGGTCTAGATATAAGAAAAGCTAACTGGTCATCTCGTGAACTTTGCGTTCCCCAGACAGGATTTAAAAATACACTAAAACCAAATAAATATACATCTGTGTGTTGTATGTCTAAACCCAAGTGTGTCATTTATGTAAATTAAATATTTCAGTGAGGGGATTAAGTAACTATATTCTGTCAGGGGGAGTAGATTGTAATCATACTAACACCGGCAAGTGTTATACGGAATGCTATCATCACCAGAGAGTAAATATCATACAGATTCTGACAATGGATAGCTGTTTAGCCAGATATATCAGAATAACATCCCAACTTTCTCATTATCTTCATATTTGTGAAGTTGGGGTCTTTGCTAAATTAGTACAAGGTAAGTTTCATGCTTGATTGTTAAGAGCTGGTACTTGTCAACACTGACTACTTCAGTAGTTCCTAACGTCCCGTGTGACACGGGCACTCAAGTGAGCAGTAGTTTCGGTTTGCGTCGTGCGGACCAGGGGCCTATTTCACGAAATTTTAACTAAGATAAGATCCCAATTTTAGTAATTTGATTGGATAATATTAGATTGATTTTAGTGCTTAGCCAATCAAAATTGAAGTATCTACTAAAATTGGATTTTATCTTAAGTTAAAATTTCGTGAAACAGGGCCCAGGGTTAATTATGACATTCTGGCCCTCACGGATTAGGACGCTAGAGGGATCAGAAGTGTTTGCTTTTTGTGTTGTCAAGGTGGTCAAAGGAAAGTAACATCGATGTTGAAACATTGTAAATGCTCTACAGGTAACAGGTTTTGAGATTTATTAGTTAATCTTTTAATCACTGCCTGATCAAGGATAGACTTGTTTGTAATGGTTAGTGAACGTTAACTGAGGTGATATTCACATGCACTATTTACTGCCGAATCTGATAAATTATTACAACAATGTCTACACGATGTCACCTTCAGATGTGACAGACAGTCAAGTTCATATTTGATGCTACTACATGTATTTTAGGTGATTGGACCACAATATTCAAATTTGGCACAGAAAGTAACCTATTGACACTTTTAATAGGAGCATTTGAAATTAAATTCTACATTTGGATTTTACAGACGCTACAGTAACTTCTACAGAAGACACTTCGGCTACTATACCAGACACAATAACGACTACAGCAGATGTAAATACTCCAGAGGTGAGTTTATTTACTACAGAAGAAATGTCATCTATTACAGAAGACGCTTCAACTACTACAGAAGTCACACCAGGTACTACAAAAGACACAACAACTACCATTACTACCGAAGACAGTTTAACGTCTACAGAAGACAGTTTAGTTTCCACAGAAGACATGCCAACTACGATTATTACTACCACCACAACTAATACTACTCCAAAATACAACATAAATGCTACAGAAAACGCGGAAACAACTGCAGAATACATGATAGCGACTACAGAAGACAAATCAACTACACCAACAGATAAAACCAAACCAAACTACACGCGTACTACCACAGAAGGTAGTATAAGTACCGTAGAAGATATTATAAATACCACAGAAGATATTACCCATACCATAAAGGAAACTAATATACCCACCACAGAGTGGACTTCAGCAATATGGCAGATGAACAACTCTATTAAAGCCCGATCTTGTAGATGTTTCTGTCACGTGGTTTTTCAAGCACAGCAGGACAACAAACATATTATCGAGGCCTATAAAGTAGAAATAAGTAGAAAGTTGGTAGTTTCAATGAAGACATTGTCAAAAACAATACAAAAGAAAATAAGTACAGAAGACAGACGTCCATCAGCCGTATATTGTGGCTATATAGGAATAGTAGCGATTGTTGTTTCACTGGGTGGTTTTGTTATAGCCGATTTTGTTTCATTTCTTTTTTATATACATAGATGTATTAATCAATGAGGGAACAGCTAAGCCTACATTATCTAAGAGCTAAATCTGCCTATTTCGGGCCTTTCTTTAGGTTTAAATGTTATTTATTAATTAGACATTAATTAACTTATACAGACAATGTCGATGTCAACGTTTGTATGCGATTTTTATTGGATTAGGATCCGATTTACTGCTCCATTTTTATTCTATTTTTAATCGTTAAATGGATAACCGAGGCTATGTTTTTATCGTGCCGACTTTATTAACGACGATCGAGGCTAGGCGGAAATTTCAATTAATAAAATCTCAGTTCAGAGTGCATCAATTTGACTGAAATTTTCAGCAGATCCACATTACAATATCATGTTTTTAACTACTATAGTGTGAATTTATGGCTCTTTATCTAATCTTCGAAATCATATTACCATTAGACAATGTGGTAAAATGTAGAATTTTCTTTGCTTCGGAATGGTGAAGTTAACGGATTCCGCTTTTCCTTGTATAACAAATATGTACACAAACATCCTTCAAAAACTGTAAATACATTATGTCACATTATGAACCCCCTGCGTTTAAATCTTGTAGATGTTGAAGTGTTTTTTCTCTATTTTTGAGAATTTAGTGAGTTCTATTGTTTCTTCCAAAATGATTATTAGGAGAATTTATTTATTTTGACGTTTTAAATTTGTAATTTTATCGCCAGTAAGCATCATAAAAAAGCAAACAACAATAAAATAAAACCCACAACAAACAAATGGTCTATTTGCCCGTCACACCGTTAGGAACACATTAGCCCAATGACACGTGTTTTTCTATTACTATTTAGTTGGTTTTTTTTGTTCAGCATTTTTTAATTACATTCACATTTTTCTATGAATAATTTTTTGACGCTCTCGAAACGACTGATTTTAAATATTGGACATCTCACCGAACCACCGATGCTATGATGTCTTTGTGATAGGTATTGAAAGAGCACAAGTCATGCGGACTTCCATATATAGATACTTTTATAAGAAGTTTCTATTCATCACAAAGGCAGAATGCATGATCGAAGTTTTGGTTTATTTATTGATATAATATGAATTGCTGCTTTGTTTTGAGATACCCGATTTTGTATTGAGTCCAATGATCCACGACTGCATTGTTTAAGCATATATGTATACGCGTATGAATTAATAACTAATATTTGCATATACATTCAGAAAGTGTGATTTCAAGAATAACGTTACAGAAGATTTGATATATTAGTCTCATCACACCCAGAATCATCGTTGGATATTGTGGCAATATTTTTTAGACGTATTGGAAAGGGTGGGGGGAAGGAGGGTCAGGCCCGTAGGTAGCCCAAAATTTTTTGGGGGGGCAAAGGCTTGTGGGGGCGCTGATGGGTCTTCTGTGGGGGCCGATGTACCTACACCTGACGAGCCTAGCTTGTTCTCCAAATGCGTACGGACTACCCCCCCCCCCCCACCCAAGAAAATTTGACGATCCCAACCAACTAATCAATTGTTTATAGTCCACGGAAACAGAGCCGTCGGGAGCAAATTTTGAAAACGTGTTTTCCTGCTATTCCAGGCCGTGAATACAGTAACTTAAATGTGGCCCAATACAGCCCACCTTAAGTGGCTTACCATACTCCTCGCAGCGTTTCGTTTGATTAGAGCTATAAACCCCACTTAACACTGCTGTAATGAAAGCAAATTTCTGATCCAAATTATGACTGGTCAATAGTCCGATTAACAACCAAAAACTAACTGCCTAAAAATATCACTACGCTTTAAACAGTGATAAATGAGGGAAGATCCCAGATTAAACGAATGGCTGTCATATTGCTGTACTTTGGATAAATATTTCTGAATGGAAGAACAAACACACTGCGTCAAAAGTTCAAGTATCAGACGCCAATCCAGCAATTGGCAGAGACGGATTTCTTTGGCCATTACTTCAGGAATATAATGGCTTATCTGAATCCCAAACAACCGCCGCAAACGCGTTTTTCTGCTATTCTAACCCATGAGTATAGCAACTTTCATGTTTACAATCGTTTTGTAACCGAAAACCCACTCTACGCCGATCAAAATTCCAACCATCCAATCGGACTGTTGCAGCTGCATTCACATATTATAATCGATGCCCGAAAAATGTGGCACAAAGTAGAGTGACTCCAAAAAAATTGCTTTAATCTATAGAAGATTCAGTCGAATTCGTGGTATTCAATGGAAATATATAAAAAAGTAAAATAATCGTTTTATTACATTTCGGGCACTTTATTTTGCCAGCTAGATGAAAGAAAGAGAGAAATAGGGTTTAACGTCCACTCGACACAAACTAGGTCATTTCGGGACTAACATATGGTTTAATTTTATTTCAATAATTCGCTTGTGCGTAGGGGTCTTTAGCAGTTGGAGGAAACCGGAGTGCCCGGAGGAAACCCATGAGGTTGAGAAGGCGCCCCTATCTCCATGCCACATACGCTCACACCAGGTATCGAAACCACAGCCGCGAGCCAGAGGTGACCGGCCAGCTAGATGTCGAAGTGCGCACTCTAGACCACTAGGCCATCACAAACCCCCGGCAGCTAGATGAAATAATATTTATTTTTTTTCTCTTTACCCGAAAAGTCAGATTGCTCTCCCCAAGAAAAGTTTGGAAAATAGGGTTTGCATCTGAAAATTAAGGAAAATTTCAATTGGTGTATTATGATATTTTGATATGAACATTACAAACATTTGAAGGAACGAATACGACTTTAACGTATGCGACTTGTTGGAATATTGAAGATTATCACGCGTTATGGGTGCCCAATTCATTCGTGGATGCCTAACTAATCTCACTAGCATTATATTATGGGCACCCATTCGGAATGGGGCATCCCGCAAATCATGTCGTTTGAATTTTGGAAATCAGAACTTTATAAAAACCAAACAAATTCTAATGATTTTCTGATAACAACTTAATATGCGACAACTCTTGTTGACTGCCCAGATCAAAGAATATATTGGCCTGTCATTGGGCTGCAACGACGATGTTACTCAAACTTTGGATCTATGAACAGTCTGCCCAGTTTGTTGTCTTCTTGTTATCGAATCATTATCTTTAACTTCCCACACCAGGTTAGATATTATCGGGTGATCTAGGTCAATCTCGAAACCAGAAAAAAATTTTTGAAGAAATTTCTCTGGTGAATCGGGGTAGCCATTTTCCCGGAAGGTGACATGTAATTCCTACGCGCGAAATTTCTCGTTTATTTGCGTCGTACGCCCCTGATTTTACGTGCCTGGATGACTGAACCACTTAAAAATATAAAAGAAAATAGATCTTTACAAAAACTCTAATTTGTTCGTTTAGGATCCAATTGTTTATGTCAGCGAGTTGACTTTGACTTAAGGATCATTTTACAACAAACGAAACGACGATCCGACCTCTAGTTTTCGAGAGATCGACCCAAATAGATTGACCAATCAGAGGTCAGTATGGGCGGGGCTTAGGTTTGGGACAAAATGGACGGTCTAATGCGCCAGAGGCCTTCGGCTCCGCGGCTGCCTCTGGGAACGAGATTGGATCTAGGTAGCTCTGGACCCTCTGACGAACTGGTTTCCATGGCAGTCTCCATATCACGGCGAGGGATGGATATGATATCATCTATCTAAAATATCCCGAGCACATATATTACAAATCGCATTTTCTCCTGGTCTCCTAAATTAAATCTTCGATTTTAAGTCTATATTCCAGGATTTTTAAATATTTTGCGTCTTGTGTCAGGATTAACCTCTATTCATCTATATAAAGTAGTCTAAATAACTGGTTAATTTTATAATGCTGGTGATTGGTTTTACTTATAACTCTTTCTGAATTAGTATAAGTCACTTTGTAATGTTAATACGTATGCTGTAATATTATATTGTTTCAATCGCCCACGTCGACATGTACGCACTCGAAGTTTCGGGGTTATAGGTAAGTTATAAAATATTAATATCAGATTTATATTCGTGCTATTTTGTATTCGTGTGTCATATTATGATATCACTGTATGCTAATAATTGTATCGTGTGTCATATGATATCATATATTGTAAATTCAAATTAACAATTCATTATTTCTGTTATACATCAATCATTGAATGCTATGTCGGGCGTGAATGCATATTAGTATACATGACTGGTGGTAACAGTTTTACCATTTTTAAATAAACGCGTTAAAGTCTCATACAACTGGTAACTTTGGTAACGTCGGGACTTTATTCACTATCGTAACAATGGTACTTGACAATCGAGACTACGTTGTATCTTGTCAAAACATCGCTCTGGTCCTGCCATCAGCATTTGATGCGCAATACCGACTCTCATCTGTGAACAGAATAGTTCTCATTGCCTGTGTCGTTAGTTCTGGTGTTGTGTTCACGGCGATGGGTAGGAGAGAGAGAGAGAGAGAGAGAGAGAGAGAGAGAGAGAGATCGGGTTTAACGTCCACTCAACACAAACTAGGTCATTTCGGGACTAGCATATGGTTTAATTTTATTTCAAAAATTCGCTTGCGCGTAGGGGTTTTTAGCAGTGGGAGGAAACCGGAGTGCCCGGAGGAAACCCACGAGGTTGAGAAGGCGCCCCCATCTCCATGCCACATACGCTCACACCAGGGCTCGAAACCCAGAGGTGACGGGCCAGCTAGAGGTCGAAGCGCGGCACTCGACTCCACTAGGCCATCCCAACCCCCCTCGATGGGTGGGAATCGGTCCAAGGTAAGATTTACGGCAATGGATGGTCTCTGTAAGAAGACGTCGGCGCACTGTATTGGTACAGATAGGTCTTCCGCGTGTTCCCACTGTCTGACGTGCTGTCTTATTAGACACCTGTGCGAGGAGATTCTCCGGGTGCTGTCGTACAACATGGCGGTCTTGTCACCTTGTGGTAACTCTTGGTCTACCAGGTAGGGGAGGATCATACGTGGTGTTGATAAGAGTCTGTAGATGGTTCGAATATTGACATTGACCTGCAAGTGATTGGCAACGACTTGGGTACTGTGCCCAGTGTTGAGTCTTCCAAGCGCCTCGTTCCTCTGTGCAGTGGCGTTTTAAGGTTTATCATGGCGGAGGCTATACTATTTTGAGGGCCCTCTTTCGCAGGGGTCCGGGTGGGGAGCGGGGGGTCTTGATTGATGGTTTTCATACCAGTGCAATGACTTCATTCTCATTCAGTAGTGGATTCGACAGTAACAGTGTAAAGAAAACGATTGACTCGGACTCAGGGGCCCTTTCCCTTGGCCAGAGGGGCCCTTTTGTTAGACGAGGGGCCTTTTTGTCTGTCTTTAGGGCCCTCCCTAACTAGGGTACATTTTTTTTTTCTCATCAGTTTTAGCATTTATCTCCTGTTTTATTTGTTCAACTTCTTTGATTTTTTTCGCGTGGAGGCTGGCGCCTCCAGCGCCTCAGCTATAAAACGCCTTTGCCTCTGTGTTGTCCTTTGCCTCTGTGTTGTCGTGAGCAGCGAATCGGATCCTACCCCAGTAAGTATTGCAGGCTAGCGATGATATCAAGAGTTGGTGCAGGAAAGTAGAATGCCCTACCCCATTTCATTTAAAGCACAACAATAAATAATCATGAATCTTTTTTATACAGTTTTAATTTATTTAGAAAAGGATGAATAAATAAAACAGTGTATGATTTAATAATAGACATATTATATATACATTTACAATTATTAATAATTCATTTTTTATATATATAATATACAAGAGATCCATCTAAAACATTTATACAGACAATTAACAATCTCTCATATTATTCACTCTCAAAAAAAGGAGAAACAATTAGCCATTCTCAAAGTCAATGCCAGGTTAGCCTTTATAATATATCTGACCACCAATGCTCTAAGACTATCAAAAGTTGCAATGGATATGAACAATTCAGAGAAAACAAGCCAACAGTGGTGAGGATGTTGTCTGCTGCCTTAATCCCAAAATAGCTAACTAATTACTTGACCATTATCTTTTTATAAAGCATGGGGCACTAATATTATGTTCCAAAGCACTAACAAAACAAATTCTTAATCAATGTCTTACCCATGTCACTAAATCAATTTGGAATATGATTGAGTTAAACAAAGGCAAACTAAGTAACTTTAATAACCCCCTGCTTGCTTATTTGAAAGGCTTGTGACACTAAACAACATCATTGTGTAAGTTTTAAGAGTTTTGTTTTTATGTCTTTACCAAACATTAATTTGTGGTGATGATAATGTAAATACTATAGAATGTTCCAATCTGTTTCACAGAGAATTACGAATTATCTCCGTCACAGATAACTGTCTGCAGAACCTGCAATGACATCAATGGCACGTGCATTGTTTACACAAGACATAACTACTTCGGACACAGGTCAGTGGAATGAGTATACATCCTTATATCTCAAAACAAGTCTTTGTACTGTCAGGTCATAGGATTGAGTATACATCTCACAACAACACTTTGGTTATTCTGAGGCTGACATGTGGTAATTGATATCTTAGAAGTGTTAATCATGCATTCACTTCAATGAATCAGGATTTTTTATAACCATTTTATAAAGCTGTTTTATGCATTAGGTAACTGAATTGAAACAAAGGACATAATTATTTAATAAAGACGAGAAAATCTGACTATATTCCAAGGAATTGTGTGTTACCATATTTTATACACAAAATATCATTTATATTGAACTGAATATCTAAAATCAACGCCTTTAATTTCAAAATTTTTCAACAACTATAAGTTTATCATATTTATAAAGCAATATTATCATTTATTCACTTTCACCGATTTTAAATTAAAAAAAATTGGCAGCAGTAAATTTGAACCCTGTGTCTATATTTGCGGATGTGGACTCGGACTAGTATCTCTGTAACCATGTTTGGTACTTTTTGTTGACTTTTTGGTTCAGAATCAAATTTATATTTTCTCTCCATTTTTGGGGAATATTCATGATTAGATGCAATAGTACCGGGATGTAAACAGGCATGAATTTGGGAAATCATGTAAAAAAGTCATGTCAGTTCCATAGATTCCTCAGACTGGATGGTCCCCTTTCAATATTGTTATCAGTTGACTGAGAAATGTTGGACTCTTTGTGGTTATATAAAGATTAAAATCATCAGAATGCTCAAAAATTTTATACATGTAGGCCAAGAAATGGCATGCATTTTAACATTGAAGTCATTGAAGAGGAAATTGGTAGTCTGTGTCCATAAGTGACAATTTCATATTTTTAAGTTATATTTTTAAAATGTATTAAAATAAAGCCTTAAAATAGATGGTATCTATAAAAAGTTCTACCTTGCTAAAGAATAAACCAATCAATCCTATAAATTCACTATTGTCAGTTGAGAAATTGGCAAAAATATCATTTTCAACTTCAAATTCAAATGTTTGAAGATAGCTATTTCAGGTTGATAGAAAAATAAAGGAGTTGACAACCTATAGAGCAAAATACATAGAAATAATTATGTTTTGACTTTCTAAGAAAATATGAAATTCTCGCTTTAAATTAGTCACTTTATTCATTTTCAACAAAATTCATGCCTTTAAATAAAACACATTTTTCCTGTCAACTTTCAAATATCATTATAACCAACAATTTCAGTATGCTCATATACAATCAGCTTTACTTACAACCGTGCTTATATAACCTGTATATACAATATCATTTTTATTATTCCACGATTTCTTTGGGTAAATAAAATGCTATACATTGATAAATGTACAATTATTTATATACAAACATATATCCCTTGTATACTTTAGCAATTAAAACAATAAACCCTATACAAGGGCCTTAATCATTCAATTTATTTGATTATTATACCTACCAATACAAAAAATAAAATAATTATAAATTGAGCAGCAGATTCCAACTGCATTTAGTTATTGTTTTGCAACTGCATAAGCCTTATGTCCTGTACCCCCCGCCCCACCCCCACCTTAACTAGACTCAAATAGGATAAATAAATAGTTGTAAGTTACCCATGACACAATTAAGCAACTTAGATTACCACTAAATGATAAATCAATCAAATCTATGGTTAAGATCAAAAATAAAAGAAATTCAAAAAAGATGTACAAGGATATAATTATCATAAATATTCCTTAGAATGTCTATTACTGAAGATGAATGACAAGTCCAGTGCTTTGTGTCCTGTAATTGTGTTAATGAGTACAAAACGAATTTAAAACTAATGATCAAAATTTGAGTGATTTTTAATCCCTTGCAAACTACAATCTTGTGAAAGTTAAATCTTTTAATAGGAACACAGTTCAAAAATAGTTTAATCCTGTTCAGTATTTACAAGGACATGGTCAATTGAAAAATTTTCAACAAACGATCTCAGCAAACAATACAAGCAAGCCTACTTAATATCTTTTGATGGGCTTCTTTTGAATTGAAACTGTGAGATTATCTACTGTTGATATTTGGATTTTTTTCTTCAGATTAAATTTGGATAATCAATCCGAGTACATTTTAGTGTGGATTAAGCCACTGAAAATGCAGTACGGTAACATTAATGCTAACGCTGATCAGCGGCTTTAAGGTTACGCATTACAGTGACCCTGGCAAATGTTATCAGATACGATACCTTGTATATTGTGTGTATTAATTTGGTGATATTTTAATAACAACAGACACACCCCTATGACTGAGAAGTAGTTATATACCATACTTCAAGATGTCATTTAAAGAATTAACCTCCTTAAATGCTATTACAAGATATGATAACAGAATCACCTTAATACATTAAGTAACATTGTATGACAATGTATATTTTTCATAATAGATATTATAAGATAAATAATTTGTTTAATTACTAGACACACTGACTAATTAATTGATTAATTTCTACATTTCTCCAGTCATTACTTAAATCATCTAGATGATTATCAAAGTCTATTAGTTTTCTATAAGCTTCAGCACGTAATAAATCAGATGCTTTCTGAATAGTTTCTTCTTCTACTGTTTCTCTGAAAATACAGAAATTCAAATTACATCAAAAATACAGAAATTCAAAATAATTGTGAAATAATTCTTCATAATAGGAGCCTATGAGGCTCTGTGAGTAAGATGTAGTAGTGTTGGCCAAGAAACTTTAGAATTTTCCAGCATGATTCCCTTGTCAGCATTGCAGTAAAAGTGCCTAGTCATTCAGATGGCACAAAAAAAAACAAAGTCCAGTGAACATGTTGCCTTGAAATTTGACAGTTGGAATTCCCTCGTAGCACTCTGTAAGGCATATGCGCCTGTCTTCATTAGCATTGTTGGCGCCAAATAGTAAGATGTTCAATCCCATTTCCGATAAATACATATCCATTTGTGCATCGTGAAAGATGTTTTGTATACTATTACAACACTTTAAAAAAATTGAAACTAAAAGCTTGGTAAATAATAACCATACCTATTTTCTTCTTTTCCCAGAGAAATATGGTGCATAATTATTAATAGGTATTCTTGAAGAATAAAAATTCAGATTGGTTTGGCATAATACTAACCTTTTATCAGATTCTTTAAAATTATTATCTTTAAATAAATACACCTTATAGGCTTCTGATACACTTTCAGGAAATATTCTTCTATTATCAATCTGGAAAAAACAACAAACATCTATTTTGTACATGCTGAGGATAAAAAAAACATTGTATCTGTCAAACATTCATGTACTGGACTGGTGTACATTAAAGAAAAGAGACAAATGGGGTTCGAATGTCTTACATTTCTACAACCACCAGGATAATAAAGAATGGCATACACCAGAATGTTTTTGTTGTCTCTTTCAGTCGACTATATGCTATGCTATGTCAAGCCCTCTGTATTGCACCACTGACAAGTGGAAACCAGACTGAAATATCCGGAGAAATAGAACTGACAGCGACACAAATTGTCAGACCATTCGGTTTGAGAATGTTTTGAGAATTGGTGAAGCCTTAGGTTCTGTTTCAAGACCATATATATATTGGCAATGAGTACTCAATGCAATCAAGAGGCACATTAAATAGTTTTACCTACACATGTAGCTGGGCTGGCTTATTTATTTTGTCCGTGGAGGATGCTAAATGTCAGTGAGAATACTGAAAGAAATTCAACCATTTTGGGGCTGATATCTCTCTTTTTAAGAGATTCAAATATAATGACAACATTGTACTTTATAAGGAGTTCAAAATAACCAAAACCATGAACACCAGCTTTAACTTTCCCTTTAATTTCATCTTTCAAAGCAGGATGTGGATGGAGTTATAATTTTAAGATTTATTATTTCAATGTAACATATATATAAAACTCACCATAAATACACATGCTTCAGGTATATGGTCAGATAGTTTTCTTCCTACTGTTTTAGCCGAGTGATTTAACCTTGAAATTGAAAGAGAAATTATTAAGATTTTTATAACACATCAACAATAAGAAAGTAAGGTTTGTATATAACTTTAAAAGTTTTTGTGCATCACTTGCATTTTTTGAAAATGAAAAACATTAAATTTTCCAAAGCTAAATCCATCCTAAAATGTACAATAATACATTATTGGATATTTCATTAAGAGAGAGAGAGAAATGGGGTTTAACGTCCATTCAACACAAACTAGGTCATTTCGGGACTAACATATGGTTTAATTTTATTTCAATAATTCGATTGCGACGCGTAGGGGTCTTTAGCAGTGGGAGGAAACCGGAGGAAACCCACGAGGTTGAGAAGGGCGCCCATATCTCCATGCCACATACGCTCACACCGGGGCTCGAAACCACAGCCGCAAGCCAGAGGTGACCGGCCAGCTAGAGTTCAAAGCGCGGCACTCTAGACCACTAGGCCATCCCAACCCCCTATTTCATTAAGAAAGCAAAATCAAAATATCAACATTACAATTTCCCACCTTGGATTCAATTAGATTAAAAGGAGGTCCATCATAGTCATACATGTTGATGGCTTGTGTTTATTGATTATTGTAAATACCGTTATGGAAAAATATGAAATAACTAATTTTGGACTGATATTCCAGTTAGATTTCGCGATATAACTTCCACAATACTATAGTTTTCAAGTGATTAACCATCCCCTCAAATGACAACCAAAGACTTAAATATGTCATTACAATACATTTGAACTATATTATTTCAATACAGGTCTACATAAATAAATTTTACTTACGTTTGATCATCGTAGTTTGGATTAGCTTGATAATATCCTCCTATCACTAAACCTTTTGTTTTGCAATAACCTTCTATCTGAAATACAAAAAATATATAAAAGTAAAATAATGACTTTTTAGGGCTCCCAATACAAATATAAAGTGTGGATCTTATATATTACAATCGGTTAAAATGAGTTTAAAAAACTAAATATTATAAACAAAATTAGGTAGACTATGTTATAATTAAATTTATTAAACTCGCCTGACACTAGAGCTTTTGAGTTTATATTGTAGTTAAAAGAAGGTATAACGCCCTACTTTTCTGGATCGATTGGGCTAAGTAAGACAAATGAAATGTATGCCATTCAGTGTGCTAGGACTAGGAGAGGAATTTTGTCCGGATAGATTTGCTGTAAGGGCTTGATTTTGCATGCCAACTTACAGAAACTCAGACTCGGTCCTTGTTAGGCTCAGTGTCCTGCACCACTGAAAAGGAGAAAACTAAGCCACTGATAATATACACATGTATACGAAAAGTAGACTAATGTACTATGTAGTAGTGCTGGCAAAAAATATCGATATAGCCGATAATCGTTGGCGACTTATGGAAAATATCGATATCGATATTCAGTTTCATGATATCGATACACGTATAAATATAAATTGACTTCAATAAAATAAGATTAATGGAATGTTTGGTATCAAATAGGCCCTATTCAGCGTTAGATCATTCCAATCACACTAAAACTAAAAACACGCACACCTCGCAGTTCAACCATCGCTTCTGTAATGCTGCTAGTGCGAAACTATTTTATTACTAAAACCATTGCAGCATCAAGTTTAGTCTTTGAATGAAAAGAATATTATGAAACAATAGCTAAGAATCATAGTTTGTTTATTTTTTCTTTTATTTGAATTTGATCAATAACACATTTAAACACTCGGTACATTTTTAGCATACAATTTTCGGTTTTTCCGATATATTGATACCAGTATCTCCCAAACGGTTGCCGATATCAATATGTAAAATCGGTATCGATTGCCAGCACTACTATGTAGGCCTAGTGTGACGAGAACCAAACTCTTATCAAATTAAAGGTCTGTCTATTTGTTCTTTGTTTATGAGCTTGTAATACTATTAGATATGCTATTTGACATATTTGGGGAGCTATTTGAAAATTATTTGGATTGACTGAGAGGCTATTCTTCTCTTGATTCTCAACTTTATTAATAAATTTTATTTCTTGCCCAAACAAAATAGAATACAAAAATAATCCTTTCTTTCAAGCATTACAAAATTTGAACATCACCGCCGTACAACATTCCAAATCCCTGACAATCAAACTATAAAATTAACCATTCCGACTATTAGTTATCTGAATTCATCAAAATTCACTCTGGTCAAGAGCACAATCGCATCTCCATCATCATATCATCATTTTTCATAAACTTTAGTGGCTGTACCTGAAGAAGTGCAGCTTCCAACATGGGTGCCAAACCAAGCGATATATGGAAGAGTGGCACACAGTCTACGAATTTTAGAGATTTTGATTCCTTTACTTTACTCTCTTCTGCCAACAAGACGCCACAAACACCCGCATGTGGATATTTGGCGGCGTGAAGTATGACTTTACAATATGCCTGCACGTTGAGCGTGATATCCGCCATTTTTAATACATACGGTACACATTTACTGCGGAGCTTCATGTCAGAAAATATTTTTTCCGTTAATAAATATGCAACGTCTTAAGATTTACCAGTACGACAAAATAGAAGAATGTACATTTTATATATTTTTTACAGTTGTGTAGAATGAAGAATTAGCTATTTAATTTCGAAGTTTATGGGTCGATAGTCAAAGGGAGGCGACTCGGTTTGGTCTTAAATGGAGTTGTCCCTCTTACACCATGGATGACTTTATTACCAGAAACTTTTCATAGCAGAGAACCAGAATGGCAGATATAAAAAGCAAAGGCATATTGTTATCGTTGTCAGCGGGGACTATGGCAGCTTTAGCTTCAGTCAGTGCTAAGTTAGCCACCAGCAGTGAAGCAGATAAATTAAGCAAATTCATTTTATTGATCGATGATAGCAAACCAATTGAGCAAGATTCTGTAAGTGCGTGTTGTTTAAAAGTTAAAGGGACCATCCCGACTTTAACAGAAATTTGTCTGTGTATGAATATGATGAAAATTTAGCACCAAAATATTGAGGATTGGTGTATTTACGCTGCGTCAAAATTTTAGCTCAAAATATTGTCAATATTGAGTTGTTTGGACATGAACGTCAAAACCACTTATCCGGACACATAAGCCTTTTAAGATTTTGGGCCACTTTTCCCTTCAGTGACCTGATAATCTATTGCTGTTCCTTTAATGCATGACAAACGGGCTGCTTTTGATAACGAAAGAGACTTCCAGACACCGTATAATACAGCTTGATACACTAATCTTCATTTCAAGATGACGGCTAACAGGTTTAAGTTGTTTGAAAATGCATCACGTTAAGTTTAAGGGCTTTTAAAACAATATTAAGCAGTTTTATTCTCCAAAATATAATTGAGATTGGCCCCTTTAATGTAAGTAAAAAATTGACAATAAATCATCAGGACATGATTGAGATATATGTTCAAAATTATCTTAGGATGTCATCAGTTTGCCGTTTCATTCAAATGTCTAGCATAGACAGACACTTTGACTTTCAGCCTACAGGTACCAACCACAGGAATTTGTCCGTCCAGAGACTGTTCCAAAAGTAACTAGGGTCACCACTGAATCTTTTTGGCCCGCACAGAAATTTGAACCCATGACATTTAAAGTAGCTAAGTCTCTAACTCAATATCATTGAAAGTCTTCGACGTTGAAAACACAAATTATTTGTCAATTTAAATCAACATTGATGGTGTGGTCTTACCAGGAAAAGATGGGCTTCTGATATCCAATATTTAAGACGAAATAATTTTTTTACCATTTAGCTCCTTTAAATTGTGACTCCAGTGTCCAAAGCACAAAACCACCCTGGGTCATCAATATATAGGGTTAGTAATCTCAGCGTGACAAATGTTTTTACATGTTTTGTTTTATTTTCAGGTGACGTTAGTAATTAGAGTGATATCAGTATGTGGAATATTTTTATGCAATGCATTGATGTGGACTTTATTTACTAAATCTCTACAACATTTACCGTCATTGCATGCCACCATTACTAATACAGCAGCAAATTTCCTAGTTTCAGTGAGTCAAACCCATATAATTTTTATTCAGAAAAGATAGAGGCTGCACATATTTGAAAAGAGTCAGAGTTATTTGATTTGATGGGGCTAGGGGCCTGAATTTATGTTCAAGAAATACTGAACACAAAATATGTTTTGAGGGGTGGCACATGTACAGGCCCATAAATTTCTTAATTTTTACCTAAATAACACTGTAGGCCTACATGTATTTAGCCAATTGGTACCGATAACATTTGAAAGATTCTTGGTATTTATATATTGGAATATAAGTCTTGAAGTTTATGTTTTAAGTTGACCAATAATGTTCAAAAAGTTGTTAATGGAACAGGTATGTGGAATATCATGACTATCTGGCCTGAACACTGGGTTGCTAGAGTATTGGTCATATGAGATACGGGGGATGCTCGATTCACAGTCCAGAATGTTTCGAATCAACAGAATTACAATCAAGTGACGTGGAATTCAGTCCTCTCACAGTTCTGCCAGTTCCGACAGCTGAGGTGGAGTGAGTGGAATAGTGAGTATTCCTGGGTAAAAAATATGTTTCAGCTGTCATGATTGGTTGAGATATTTTTTATACAGTCAACACATGCGTTATACTCCGACATTCTCCATTTCACTCGATTGACACCAGTTTTGAAATTTAATTCAAGAACTGAATCGAGCATCCCCTGTCTGTGCATTAAAGGCGGATAACCCCAACCAAATAAGAACATGTATTTACTTTGGATTTTTCTCCATGAAACCAGTGTACATGTATTTCATTCAAATGTTTAAGAATATCTGCATCTTTTATTCCAGGCAATTATAGGTAAAGTTTTATTTGGAGAAGTACTAGAATTATTATGGTGGATAGGAAGTTTATTTATATTACTGGGTTTATTGTTAATACATAGAGGAACTCAAATTGATGACCAGAAAAAACATTTATAGGGCCTACCCATATAAATCATGTGTAAATGGACATTTAGTAGATTTATTTTTGATATTTTATTTTACAAGACATCTGTAATTTATTTACATGTATTTTTGAAAATATAAGTTTATTGTTGTTGCCTATTAGTATTATTCAGTTTGTTAATATTTGAGGCAGCTTGGGACAGAGCTATGAGCTTTCTCCCTATTCGGTATAAACTAACAGTTCAGCTGAGTTAAGCCAGAGGGGTGTGGTAGATGCCAACTTGAGCTAACAGTAACTGGTCATTGTTAAATGGATCCGATCACAAACTGGTTAGGGTAAAATGGGTGCAACTACCAACTGCTAAAGGATAAAAACCTTGATGGGTGAAAAATCCTGGAACTACTCTACCAACTTTTTTCTAGCGTAGTGTAAGTGAGTCAAACAGTTTTCAATACATTGGGGCAGTGTGTAAATGAGGTTTAGATAATGTGCATATTGAAATACAGTATTGGGACTGAGTATTCAAGGCATAAACAGATCAGACAAAAATTGGCTTTGTGAATTTTGTGGTGGAGACAAGAGGCACCGACCGCTTAGATTAGAATGTGTACTACTATGCAACTATCGAGGGATCTTTAAGTTCTGTCAGTAGTATACTCTGGGGGCTTATCGTTTCCAAACCTTCAATCCTACACTAATGACAATGGGAAAAATGAAATGGTGTTTAACATCCTACTGTTCTGCTCCAACTGGGTTTACCGTACCAGATGTCATTGTGGTGGGAACTAAATATTAACAGCCTTGATCAATACCTTACAACAGAGTGGCTCTCAACCTTACGGTACACATTGGAAAACATAAAAAAATAGCAGCACACATGGCTAAATATAATATATGAAAAATATTTGAATTTTGCAAAATAAAAACATGGCAAGTCATAGACACACAGAATGACTCAAGCTATATAAAGAAAAAATCAGCTACCTTATTGCAGTATTTCTAATTGTATCAGTCAAAAAGCTGGCTTTTTTAGCGAGAAATTTTCTGTGTGGCATTCAAAATTTAGCGGCGCACTTAGCAAGATCTCGCAGCACACTGATTGAGAATCACTGCCTTACACATTGAGGTTTTGTGATTGATGTGTTGGGAACAGCACTGATTAATACGTTTCAAATAAATAAGATATTCTTTCATTTTCTACTGTATTTATTATGTTCACTTGGTGAACTATTATATTCTATAAGTATCTTGTATATACAATATTTAATAACATTTAATAACAATCTACAATTTCAGTATACTCTATATTATCAGAGATCAATCAATTTGAGGTTCTTTACTCAAACCAATAAATGCATAAATAGACTGTTAATTAAACATACACATTAGTATAAAACACAGATCTACTCAAGAATCAATCTACACAATGTATTCAAGGTCTATTCAGTCTGTATGATTATGAATTGTGTATGACCATAAGACCATTCCTGCTGTCAAACTCCTACATAAAAAACGGTCTATTCACTTTGCAGCACCTTTTCTCTGGAATTCTCTATCGTTAGCATTAAAGAATCAAAAATTCTAGGCATTTAATTCACAAGAATAAACAATAGAAGAATCCACATAAACTTAAAATCGCATATTATAGACCTTTATCTGAAGTTTTGTTTAACGAATTCTGTGTTGATTAACATGTATGTAGTAATAAACAAATGTTACATATTATTTAAATATAAAACAATCTATTCACCCATTTATTCAAATACTTTCAAGTTTTAAACAATTTTAATTTATAACATTTAGCTGATTTTGGTTATACATTAGAAGAGCTATCAAGGTGGAAGACATACTCATGTCTTTGAATTTCAGGAGTTTTCTATGTCTCATTCAATCATAAGGGATGACTAAACTCTTCATTTGTAACTTCAGGATGTAGGTGAGATTGATGAATAATCCTTCTCTTTTTAGAAAATGTAAAATTAACCAGCAAATGAATGTTTCAGAAGTATGATCTGATAATTCTGTATGACACAATGTATATGAAAGATGGGAATGTTTCACTTGGTGTATGTAATACATTTTGATGAGCACTTTTTACAGAGATATCTATATAAAAGATAGTTACATAAATCAATTAATGTAGTTCAATTGTACATGTGAGTAAAGGTGGTTAAGTAAGTATGGAGCTGGCTTCATCAACCTAAGAAGTCATGGGTTCGATCTCAGTTTTGGCCGAGAATGTTCCTCATGATTTTCCATCCTAGTTTTCCCTTGGTGCAGGACATAGGGTCTAGCAAGAAAAAGAGTCTAGCTCTTCGGATGACTACAAATTTGAGGTTCTGTGCATACCATTGGCAACATGTTAAAGCTGGAAATTGAAATAATGAGAGTCCGGGACCTTCATCCTGCACCACTGAGAACTTTCTCCGCCAACACCAGGATCGAAAGCGAGACCTGATGGTTAGCAAGTCAACACCTTACTTACTGAGCCACTGCAGCCACCTATGTGGAACTTTCTCCGCCAACACCAGTATCAAAACTGGGACCCGATGGTTAGAAAGTCAATGTCTTACTTACTGAGCCACTGTGGACCCCTATGTGGAAATGGCTTTACTTGAGAATATACATGTACAAATTTTATGCACATCATTACAAGTTTTTATTATAATATGGCACTATATACTACCATAATTATGATATATTTAGAAGTATTGCTATCTTTAAACTGGTTTACACAATAATAATAACAAACATATAACAAATTATTAATTACATTGCACAAAAATAACATTAGACCTGTACCTCCCTTTAAATAACATGATGAAGTAATACTTAGTAGAACTCACCAGATCCTAAATATTCTGCAATAGATACCAAATATTTACAAATCTTCAATTTATGACATCTTTGTAAATACTGAAAGCAACAGAAACATTTTAGGCCTAAATATGCCTTTCAGAAATTTAACTTTCACATTATTTCAAATTGCAATGACAAGGTGATACTTTAGAACCATTATTATTTACAGTGTTCTGTGAATTCTAGGACTGTTTCTTCAACTTTTTGTCAGTGACATCGGTTTTAAATAGGCTAACTCTTACTAACTGTTAATCTAACCATATGTATAAACAGGCCTACTTTTAGAATCTATTTTTACCCATGATTTGTAACTTTTAAACAGGCCTACTTTTACGGTGGTTTCTATTTAGCTCATGATCTATAACTTTAAATAGGCCTACTCTTATAATCTATTTAACCACGATTCGTAACTTTTAAACAGACCTACTTTTACTGAGGTTTCTATTTAGCTTATGATCTGTCGCTCTCCTCAATGTTTTATTAATATTAATAAATTTATAATTGACAAATATAAAGTATTCTATAATTCGTTGAAATACATGTATTTAGCTGACAAGTTATTTTTTTTTTAAAAAAATTAAATAGTGCAAATGTAACAAATTAAATATAACAAAATGAAAAAATTTAATATATTGTCTTGTTAATTAAATGCACTAATCATCATTTGTATCTCAATTTTCACCCTCAAATTAATCATTTAACATTTAATTAAGAAAACGAATCCAAAATAATAATGGTTGATTGTCTCCTGGCTTGGATTAAAAGAAGCAGGTCAAATGATTTTACCCAAGACTTACAGGTAACACTTGTTGGTTAACATTGTAGTTTGCTAGGCAATTAAAATTTCTCTAATTAACATCAGTAGCTTTAATTAATATGTTTTGAGTCAGTTTGACTCAATATTTACTCAGGCACTAACATAGTGCTATTGATAATAAAATACATGCATCATTGTCACACACAAATCTAGCACCAATATTACTATCACACATTGGTTTATAAATATGACACCTACAGTTCTGTTAGATACTTCATCAATTTTACACTGGATCTAATCATTTATCCATTCTATTTAAAGAATATTCTCCAGAAGCAAACAATCGAGCTTGCGCCGGTTTTCCATTCATTTTCAGATCTTGTGGTCTGAAGTTTTCCTTGTATGCCGAGTCTGGTGTTCGTAATAACTTCATCTTTTGAATATCTTGTTGAAGTTTGTGAAGTTGCTATAAAAAAATCATCTAGATTTCAAATATTTAAACAAAAACATCATTTATATTCTATCAACTCAAATTTAAAATAATGCCTAAAACTGTAATGTCCACCTTCCACGACATTATTTGAAGATGAAATGGCATGAGGTCCTGTGTTCGATTTCTGAGTTAGAAAGTTCATTACAGTTTTTATTGGTGTTTCTTTCTTGTCAGTGGTTCAGGACAGAGAGCATGGGAAGGACAATGACAGTTGTTCAGATGGGACATAAAAGATCCATTGGCAGTTGGAATTTGATATAAGAATATGCCTTAGTGCCACTGTCCAAGCAAAATTTTCCTCATAGCACACTGCATGGCATATGCTCATTTTCATTAGCAGGACGTTGAACCTCATTTGATTTCCAACTTTCCTGTACAAACCCAATGAACAGCCACTGTAAATTTGTAAAAAATCCCTATTTAAAAACCCTGAACCTGTAGAGAATTCAAAAGAAATTCTGAACCGATGGTAAACTAGATCGGGTGACCACAGTGTATACATCCACATTAAATGGGTGTAAAAAAATATCTACCTCTTTTAAAGTATTATTTTCTTCTTTCAGCTGGACATGATATTGTATTTTCTGTTTGTGATTTTGATGTCCAACAAGTCGTGCATTCTCTATTGTTAATTTATTCATCTCTTCTTTTATTTCTTCCATTTCCTACAATAAACACAGAATAACACTAGTACTCGCTAACCTGGAGGTCACATGTTCAATCCCTGTGTCGGTCAACAAAGTTCATCAGGACTTTCCAGTGTGGTCCCCCCCCCCCTTATCGGTTGTGTAGAACAGAGGATGTAACACTACAGATAACAGAATATCAGCATTGTTGATAGACCTTTCTTGAGAGCATGAAATAGGCATACTACGGGAGGAAATATGTTTATTGAGATCGTGCCTTTTATCAAAACCAGCAGAGGCCGTTCATGTGCATGTGTAAATAACCAGCAGATGTCAGAAAGTTCTATCCGTATATGTATATTTCAATACGATGTAGAGATCACTTTGTCACAAGGACCAGGCAATGGACAATGTATAGTTGTTCGGATTTAACGAAAAACCAAGGTCCAGTGTACGTAGTTTGCACATAAAAGAACCCATGACAATTGGCCTTAACTCTGCTGTACAGGTTAAACTTCAGTAGTATGCCTGTCTTCATTGTTGCAGTTGAACCCCTTTTCATTTTATTTTCATTTCCAGAACAAATCTGAATACAATGAGACGTACATATTTTTCATGTTTATGTACAATAAGACTATACAGTAATGGAGTTTAATATCTTTTCAATACAATACTTTGGTTATTTTGAGACCAACCTTTTTATTTCCATGATTACAGTAACGTTTCCAACTACCCTTTCATTTCTAAGTTCTTTTTCATATACTTTACGAATTTTTTGTCCCATTCGAGAGACAAGACACAGAAACCACATCATATCTACCAAAGCCCTGTATAAATAAAGACAAACCTTAGATATCTTGGTCTTTTCACTTAATATTTCTTCATTTAATGCTGTTAATCTCTGTTTCTCTTCTTGATCTTTAGTAGCTACAGCTGTTAACCTTTAAACAGATAAAATAATTTATAGTTAATATTATCACTAAAACAATACATCATTTATTGAACACATAATTTATCATCTTAATATAAAAATGGGCGTGTCAAGACAATACTTGGGTGATTTCCAGGCTTACACTACATAGATACATTTTGCCATGGTGGCTAAGGGAGTAAGACACTAGCTCACTACCAGTGTTGACCAAGAAAGTTCAGTGGGATTTTCCAGTGTGGTTTCCCCTTGTCAGTGGTTCAGGACAAAGGGCCTGACAAGTCTGAAGTCATAAATCTTAGCCATATAAAATATCTTTGTGTACCATACCTTTTGACATCTCCTTGAAGTTGGGAACTGACCAGATTTTGGGTTTCAAATGTTTGGGTGAGATCCGAAATTCTGTTTAAAAAAAAACACATAATCTACACTAAAATTCAATAATATTCAAATCTGACCATTTTAATTTTCTACAGTTTAATACAAACTAAAATGTACTCTAAAGTAATTAACTTTTAATCAAGATAATCCCCCAACTTGGATTCAATTAAAGAAATGAACCATTTTTTGACTGATATTTCCATTGCTTATCCAAACAGCCATTGTGACTCCTTTTTCAGTTAGAGATTCCATTTATAAAATATTATGCATAACAAGGCTTCAGAATCTCTCAAATAACCATAAGCGTGATTAAATGCAACCTGGTTGGTTGTAAACTCTAAATTACTATTAAATTTACATTAAATATACCTGTTTTTCATTTCTTCTTTTGATTCAAATATCTTCTTCCTTTCAACCTCGGATACTTTCAAGGCCTCTACTACTCTCTCTAATTCGGAATTCTTTAGATTTATACTGGCTTCTAAATCATTTATTCTAAAATAGAAAATAAGTTGGCGTCGTGTGACAGTAAAGATATAATTTCAAAATAAAATAAAATGGGGGTAAATAAAGACAAGCGTGTCGTTATGCAGTGTGCTATTGGGACATTTTATCATCTTGTGATTAGACGATTTTTTGAACAGAGAAATTTTCATGCTATACTCACTGAGTCACCGCAGTTAATATACATTGGTCTAATGTCATAATTTAGTAAATTATCAACCAAATTAGTCATATACAATAACATACCTTTCCTCAAAGTTGGTCTTTAAATTTTGTAGATTAAATTCATGTTCTCTATTTTTAGCTTGTAGACACTCTACTTCCGTTTTATAACCCTCTGCTACTAACAGTTGATTCTAGGAAGCAAAATAATCTATTAATAATAACATCGATACATGGTTAATACATTAAAACCTAAATAAAGTTCAACTACATTTAGAACTCTGCGGTTTCGAAGAGTTCCATCAAGTAGCTGTCATAATCAGCAGTTTCTGCTGATCCACAGATAAAGAGAAAATAAGAGAAGAATGCGAGCAGTGACACCAAATAGTGCTAGCACCCATGGGTAAAAATCTTGTTAAAGCTAAGTCCTGTGGTTTTAGAAGAAAAGACAACAATTCTGTCATGGACTGAGGGTTGACACATTTTAAATATTGAATATAACACGTCTTCATATATCAACAATAATAATTTGGATATAATTTGTCTTTTTATACCTTTAAGGTCTGTATCTCTTCATTTTTCTCTTTCCGACTTGATTCATATCCATCTAACATCTTCTGTAGTTTGGCTTGGTTATCTTTCATAGTGATATAATTAAGGAAATCAATCAATGTCATTATCTCTTGTAGGGTTTGAAGTCATGTTTAGCATATGCATGAAGTGCTCATCAACAAAGTGTCAATTCCTATAAAGATTCTACCTCACTAAAAATCCAAAGCTAGCGTGATCCAAAGTCTCTAACAATCAAATTGCTTAAGCAGTAAAAAAATTCACCTGTGGACATTTTACCGCAACTAGAAGGAGTATTATTGTAGTCCATAAAGTGTGACTAACAAAGCGACAAAAACACATTTCAATAATACCCTGCTTTCCCCTAATGCATGTACATACTATGAAAAAGCCATAAAATCAAAAGAAATCCTTTGGAAAACTATAAACTCAAGAGTCCCTAAATCAATAACATACTGTATTTAAGAAAGGATATTTGTTGAGTTCTTGAGATTTTTCATCTAACATCTTGGTGAGTTCTGCTTCAGATTCTGAACCTTTTGCTGTAACATTTGATTCTACTTCTTTTACTTTGACTTCATAACTTTCCTTCAGTTTTATTTGAATTTCTTCACTTTCTTTTAACTAAATCAGATATAAAAAGATACAAGTTAATAAGTTTTGATTAACATTCTAATTCTAGCTGTAGCTATTAAGTTCTCCAAGTCTATCCTAGATTTATTACCAGTATAATGGATTGACCACCTGAACTGAATTAAAATGAAATGCAGTTTAAGTTCCTACTTTTCTGTACCAAGTCGGTGAATGAAGATGGGCTTATGCTATACAGTGTACTATGATAAGCTATACAAAACAATAACCTGGTTCTCAGTCAATCTGATAAGAAAGGTTTTTTGGTGTGTTTTTATTTCATCAAAGAATAATTTCTAAGTTCAAAGATTTATCTATCATCATTTATTCAAGCCGTTTACAGAAAGTCATTTTTGCTACATATCTAAACTCTACTGTTACTGTACTTTAATTAACTGAAGACAAAGACAAGTTTATTTAATAGTCGTTTAAGCACAGAATTTGTTGTTCTAATGTGAATGCTACTGTACTCCTTCCATCTCCAATATCCATAGAGTATAATTTAGGTCTCACTACAAAGTGTAGCTCTATTTGCCACTTTGCCAATGAAATATTTACTTGGGGTAATCAATAAATCAATAAAAAAAAACATTCATACAGCCGTTTAAAAGTGATGCAGTGATATCACAGAACAGAATATTTTTTTATATATGGCCTAATAACTGAACAATTGGCATACCTCTTTCTTTAATAACAGTATCTGTTCATTCATTCGATCTTGCTCTTCCTGAGGTAAATAAAATAATGTTAATATCATAGACACAGAACCTCATAATAGTTGAACACTATGGTAGATTTATATTTCAAACTGAAGACAGATTTATTCAGAATTTATCCATCAGACAACATGACAATAGAAGCATCCTTTTGGGAGATGTCTTTGAATGTGTGGTCATATAATTAGAGACAATAACAACACAGTTTCTAGATTCTCCTTCAAACAAAAATGCAGGATAAAACAACATATTTTAGTCCAAATCTTGACTTCATATAATTAAACTGTTTTCTACAACCTATACCTAACCTAAATAAATTACCACCCTCCGCAGGTGTCGTGTTGAAGTACAGTGTATTACACATTCAAAAACCTTACATCATGGAATCAATGACAAATCTAAACTTGGGCACCCCAACTCTTTTTAACATTCTCATATTTACTTCTTTTAATATTTATAAAGAAAATTGTAAAGAAAAAGACATGAAATGTTTACCTGTGCTAATTCAACAGATTTTTGAGAGAATTCAAGTTCACTGTTTATTTTATTATAAGCTTCTGTCATACACTCATAATCATCTTTCAACATACTCATCTACAATACAATCAAATAAATCATATAAATCATACAAAGTTTTAACGTCTCATTAACGCTATATATTGGTCATTTTGAATTATATCTATGGTCACGTCAGGGCTTCCTTACTTATTTTAGATAACGCAAGTGAACTTTAGTCTGAACAGCTGAATTTTCAACTTTTCTTCATTAAATCCTTGCTATCAAGTGTTCTTTTATGACCACTCCACTATGGTAGTACTTGCTAGATATTGCTGAAGATGGAAGGGGGAATTCCTGGTCAATTATATCTTACCTCAACATTATTAGAATTCTTTTCTCGATCAAGTTGATTTCCAAGGTCATTTAATTGGTTCCGTAAAGCTTCTAGTTTCATATGTTGATCTTCACATTGTATCTGTAGTTCTGTAGAATTTTGTTCGGAGGTTTGAAGGGCCGACGTTAATGATATATTTCTCTCATTCTCCACACTTAAATTTGATTTAAGTTCCTGAACTTTAGTAATTAAACTTGCCATAGCCGACTGCAAAATAATATAAAATTATTTAATAATCTAGCAATTAATCCATCAAAATTTACCTACAATGGAGGAGCACTTAACAACTAGTTCAGCATTTTGATCAATTTATTTGTAAACGCTGGCATCCTATTTTCTCTAGATCTTATTTTCCTGAACAATAAATAGTATGGATATTGTCTCACACTTTTATCAAACCCAACTAATGAATTACAAAGACAATTACTTGCATAGACACAAATCACCCAAAGTTTTGCCTTTTATGATATAAAACCATTAAAATGTCTAACCTTTTCCTCTGCAAGTTGTTTTTCTTGGCTTGTTATATTAGCTAAAGCATGATCTAATTCTTTGCGTAACATATTTGTATTCTGTGTTTGAACATCACACATATTCTGTAGAGATGAATTCTGATTCTGTAGACTAGTAACTTCTGCCATTACATTCACTAACTGTTTCTCCTGCAAATATTCAAAATAATAAAAATATTTTAGTTAGGAGTATCAAACAAGACATGTTTGTGTTTTTTTTGCAATTTACTTTTTCTTGTCACATTTTTAATAGATTTCTTAAAAACTTTAATATTTTATTTCTACATCTTTCGTCACAAATCAACCCGTGTCAGAGGAGAAATGTTTAGGGGATTGTCTCAGCCAGGTTCCCTCTGTCAGACGTGCAATGAAAAGGAACTACTTGTTCGGATGAGAAACCAAGGGCCTTTTGTTTACCATTTACAGCTGGTTCCCCAGAAAGTAAAATCTATTTGAGATTTCATGAAAAAGATCACAATCGTAAATAATTTAGCTGTGCAATGTATATTATAGTTACTGACCTGTTCTTGACCTTCCTGTGACATTTGTTGTTTTAATTGTTGTAATCTACTCTCTTCTAGATGTAACATATCTAATGTAGACTAAAAAATACAATTAGTGTTTTTTATAAAATATATACTACAAAGAAATTGTGCCCTTTATAAATATTGACTAAAACATATAGTATTCTTTATAATATAAAAATATAGACTAAACTCAAATAGTATATTTTATAAAATATTGACTGAAATCAAATACTGTCTTTTATAAAATATAGACTAAAATCAAATATTGTCTTTTATAAAATATAGACTAAAATCTATTAGCGTCTTTTATAAATTGTTGACTAAAAACAAAAAATCTCTTATAAAATATAGACTAAAAATAAACATTGTCTTTTATAAAATATAGCCTTAAAATAAACATTGTCTTTTGTAAAATATAGCCTAAAACCTTCATTGAACCCTGGGCAGACTTAAATATCAGGGATAACTTCAATAGTGCTACAGATATTGTGTCAGATACAACAAACATTAATCTTTTCTGGACTGTAAGCAATATTGTTTGTGGAATTTAAAAACAGATCCTAATTTTACCTCTAATTCTGTTTGAGTTTTTTCTCGTAATGAGCTTTCTTCTTTCAGTTTGTCACTCAGGTCTGTCATACAATCTTCATTAAATATCAACGTCTCTCTTGTTGTTTCTAGTTCTTCCTAAATATAAAAAGATTAATAGAAAAATTATAGTAATAATCAACAATCAATCGTGTTGTTTCTGGCTGTTCCAAGCTATAAATAGATCAATATAAGATATATAATCTACAATCTATCTTGAAGGCTGGGGGAGAATGATGCCGGCTCACTAAACAGAAGGACTCAGATTCAATTTTGATGTTTACTGACCAAGTTTATTGGGATTTTTCTGCTTTGTTTCCCTTGTCTGTGGTGCAAACCAGAGGGTCTGGCAAAGAAGAACATCTTGTCTAGTCATTTGAATGGGATCCAAAACCATTTACCACAGGGCAACATTTCCCTCATAGCCCACTGCATGACGTATACCAATCTTCAGTAGACTGGTTGTTATAGAAATGTACAACATTAACCCTCATGTCATTACAATTGTCTTACAATAGATTTCTACATGTATTATAAACATTTTTCAAAAATATGTAAAATAATTAGACTCAATTTCAAAACTTGAATCTGTAAGTAAATTTAATGAAATTAGTCCTCCATTCCTTGAGATTACAAAATAAATAAAAAGCTTTTAGTTACCTGCAATATTTCCTTCTCCTTGGTAACCGAATCAAGCTCTTTGGAAAACTTATCCAGCTCCATGTCAACTTGTAAAATCTACAAAAACATATATAACATTACACTGTGGATTTAGTTGGTAATTAGTCTGGAAATAAGGTATTGTCACAGAGATTGTCAGGAACATAAGTCATCCAAGTTCCTATATTTTGTTGTCTGTCATGTAGTTTGGTCCAGATATGTTTTCTATCCATGTTTTTAATGTTTGTAAAACAACCAGTTCTAAGGATCAGGTATAAGATGTCATGCCTGATATTTTGCTTTTACAACTAAAATTATCATCAAGTATTATTTTTTTGGATTTGCTTCATAACACAAAACTTGACATAACTCTTAATTCTCATCAAGTTATGTCTGACTATTGACTAAGTGTTGGCTTGTCTATAAAAGAACACTAGACAGTTGGAATTAAATTTTCCTCATAGCACACTGCATTCAGTGTTTCCGCTAGCTTCAAAATTTATCGGTACACCGTACCGGCAGAGGTCAAAACTATCGGTCCACTCGTTTTTTTACCAGTCCAGTGAAAATAATTTTTTTTCCCGCTAGTTAATAATGTAAATGATTCAAATAAATAAACACTTCATTCAAACATATCGTGAAAATGAAACATATTGTGAAAATAAGCCAGGCGGATCTCGTCATGGATGGTGTTGTGAATCTCGAGATTTGCGCGTCTTTGATTCACGCTCCCATATGAATTCCAGGTAGATGGTAAAATAATAATTGGATCATACATTTGATGGTTTCACAGACCAGTTTCTAGTTCAATTTAAATCTTCATTGAATATAATCCACTGACAGAACACCGAAAATACTCTGAGAAACAGTCATTAAATATATAATTTTCTGATGAAATCTCGGAATACCGATGACACATGACATCGCTAAAATTAGGTCAATGAATCAGTGACGTAAGCGTAAGTTTTATTAAATACTGTTTTACTTTACTACATGCTGGCAAAAGCTTTATTTAATAAATTTTGTCAATATTATTTAAGTCAATGACAAAACACTTTTATTTTAAAGCAATTTCAATTGTGGCTGTCACGTGATCATTGTGTCCATCGTTTGTCTATCATCGTCGAATGAATAAAAACTAAAAGGTGACAGACAAAAACAACGGTGCTGTGATAAACGATTACGCATAGCACACACGTCTTTCCTCCGCTAGTACACTACTCACAGGAACTACCAAAGATATAAAGATGTTTCGATTGCGCTTGATACATGTATCACCACCCTCGTAAAGTAAAAGTACGAAAGATTTGTCTGCTTTGGCGCCACATTGTGAAGATCATGTCGACTTTGATTGTGCAGCGACCTTCACGATGGAAGATACCGTCATACTCATGTTACTATAAATAGCACCACGTTTCGGCAGCCATCGTCGGCACGAAACGCTAGACACGAGTTACGAATCGAAAAATAAAGTAGCAGTTGATTTTGGTGAAGTTTATGATTTTCCATTATCATTCTTTACCGGTCAATGAACCGTCGGGAAGATAATTTACCGGTACACGTTAAAATTTACCGGTATAAAACCAGAAAATACCGGTTATCGGAAACTCTGACTGCATTGTGTATGTCTGTTTGAGCAGACAAGTAGGATTCATTTATTCCTTCTGGACCCTAAGCTCTGTAGACAAATTCTTCATACCTTAGTTTCTAAAGTTTGTATAACTTTATCTTTTTCACATTCAACTAGTTTACTTTTTTGTTTATATTCCCGTAATTCTTTATCAGCACCAGATAGTATAATCTTTAAATCTCTCACTTCTAGTTTATACACTGAAATAAAAATCATCATAAACTCAAATACAGCTAATAAAATTAAAACTCATTATAAACTCAAACTCATTATAAACTCAAAGATAATAAATTCAAACTCATTATTAACTCAAAACAAAGCTATTAAAAACTCATTATAAACTCAAAACACAGCTAATAAATTCAAACTCATTATAAACTCAAACACAGCTAATAAATCAATACTCAGTATAAACTCAAACATAGTTAATAAAATAAAACTCATTCTGGTTTTAAAAGACACATGGTTACTCTAAAAGTCATATTTTTGATTGATGTATGTAATGTAAGTCAGTAACAATGAAATATAACTTACTACTAGAGTTACTCTCAGCTTCATCATATTCTGATTTTAATTTATTAATTCTTGCTGTCATTGTTTCTTCTTTTTCTGTCCAACTACTTCTTTCATTACTTAATATCTGAAATCAATCCAAATATTTCTAAACACTCATCTTAGGAAATATTTAATAAACTATTGATATAAAAGCCACTAATAGAAACCTGATGTATTCCACAGTAAAAAGCATGACAAAAATAAAATATTTTTATTCCTTATAATCACTCCAAAAAATCAGATTTGCTTCGCAGCAGGAATGAGGTTTTTATTGTCAAATGATCTTTAATCCCAAACAGAAAGGGTAATGTCTCCTTACTTCATTTAACTGGCTATTTTCAAGTCCAATCTTCGTCATTTGTTGACGTAATCGAATCTGGTCAGCTTCAAATTCTTCTAATCTTTCAGACATTTTATTATTGGTGTCCTTTTAAAAAAAACAAACAACATATATCGTCAACATATAAAATAAAATTGATGGTCATACATCGTCAACATATAAAATAAAATTGATGATTAGGTGTGTTAAGATATTTTTAGAATGGTCATACACTGGTTTTCACTTGAAACAGAAAATAGAAATTAAATGGGGATTTCTGCACAGACTGGACCAACGAAGATAGCTGACCGAAAAACACAATTGAATTCAAATACAACTATGTTAAAGCTATATATGTATTTTATCACCTGTAATTGTTTAATTTCCTCTGTTAAAGCTTCGTTAGCCATTTCCATCATAACAGTTGGTTGTGTTTCATTTAATAAACTATGATCTTCTTCTTCGATAGAATCGTCCATTAATGTACTTGGTGGTTTATCTCCAGAACATTTGGCAACAATCGTACGATTTCTTAAATGATATTTAGCTCTTGTTGGCGTTGTCATAACCTAGAAATGTTGGGAAAAAACAAATGAAATCTTTGCCTATTCGCATTATTTGGAAAATAATGAGTTCTCTACAATTTAGACCATGTTAAACTGTATTCAAATTGATTATTTAAGGGGGCGTGGGAGATAAGAAAAAAGTTGATAATAGAATATACTGAAAATTGCTCCACTATGAACCGAGATATTAGCTTTTGAATTTTAGGCTAGCCTCGATCATCATTACTTGAGTTTGTACAATAAAAAAACACAAAAGAACAAAGTCTGAATTATCAATTTTTAAGTTAAATTACCCTTCACAAAATTTATTCTAACGTATGGTCTGGATAAATTAATTTTTCTAATTAATAATTTAGATAACATTTCAGGGCTAAAGAAAGACGTACAATAGCTCTTGTATAATGCATGTTTAATATCTAATTTTTAAAAATTTGAAAATATCAATGGTTGATAATCTCCAGTATTGGATTAACATGGATTTAAAGGAAAACCCCTCAAAAGTTTTAGCAATCATAGGTTGTGTTACTTTGTGTTGACTGTATTGTATATATTGTCATACCTTTAATGTCTGTGCATGCATATCACTAAGTGCTTCTCTTTCAATTCTACTTTTCAATTTGTGAGCTTCGAGAACCTGCTCTAATTCACAAATCATTTTTTTAGAGGATGTTAATTCAGCTTCAAGTTCCACTTGTTTCTTTTCTCTTTCTTCTTTGTGTTCAAGTGACTGTTTCTTCACCTACAGTTGAATAAAATAATAACTTCATTTAACACTTTCATTGTTAAATCCAAGGTTTTTACGTCATGCTAGCTACCATGTGGATTCACATGCAAATAATCCTGTTTGTTGCACTTTAGACCATTTGGCCGGCCATCTAAGCCCTGTATAAATGAGGGTAAATTATTCTTTGTGAAATGAAATGGGGTTTAACATCCTACTTTTCTAAACTGATGTCTAATGAAGACATGCATATGCCATGCAGTGTGCTACGAGGGAAACTTTGACCGGACAGAAGCAGTAAGACCTACTCTTATATTGAATTTTAACTGTCAAAGGTTCTTTTACATGCACACCATTCTGTACAGGGGACCAACATTTTTTAAACTTTATTATGATTTGTTCAAACAAAGCAATGTTTTATAAAGTCTGGAAAAAGGCATTTACCACAAGACAGTGTCTAACAGGCAAAAATAATGGTGACAATAATCTATTCCAGAAAAAACAAAATTTCCAGTCCGATATTTTGTGAGTTCACTGATGTTGATGTTTTGATAATTACAACTAAAATAGATATTTCCAGGTATGCCAATTAAATTCTAACTCACATACCTCATCAAGTTCAGCTTGTAATGTGTTTATTTGTGATTTATATCTCTCTATAGTAGCTGTTGATACTGTATCATTCTGTTGGGGTGTTGAACTCGGACTTATTATATCTAAATCTGAAACAAAGGAGATACCAAATTTTCAGCTTCATTTAAATCTATTTTATATAATCTTGTGTTCATACACATAAAAACATTAAATTGAATTATATCTATTGTTTTATGGTTAAATTCTTTCAAATTTTTCACTTATGGCATTTACAGACCGGTAAACGGTGTTTTTGGTAGACCATGAGCCAATAAAACAGAAATGTCATTAGATATGTTTATTGTTTCGCCAAGGAAGTGAGTAAGCTAACTAGAAAACAAGGCACAGATGAGAAAAGAAATGAAATGAAATGTGGTTTAACATCCTACGCTTCGTCACAAACCTGACTAATGTTGACAGACATAGGTCATTAAATGTGATATGAGGGAAATTTTGCTTGGCTACCGACACAACAGTCTACTCTTATTTTGAATTCCAACTATGGAGTATTTTGATGTTCACCCCAATGTGATATCGTTCTAGCTAGTTCGACAAGAGTTATTCATGCTTTATCTCACCTGATGATTGTGTTTTGTTGGTTAATAATTTATGAAAGGTATTTTCTAGTTGTGATAAACACTGTGTATCGGACATTGTAGATTGTAAATTATGACTGCGACTGAGTTTTATTTCTGATTTCAGATGCTGAACTTCCATGGCATATTTAGCAAATGTTGGATGGTGTTCTAACTGATTCTTCACATTCATTAATTCTTCTTTTAATTCAGCCTGAAAATATATAGAGAGAGATCAGGTTTAACATCCACTCAGATCAAACTAGGTCATTTCGGGACTTCAAAAATTAAAAAAAAAATTATCAATTCACTTGTGCATAGTGGAATTTAGCAGTGGGAGGAAACTGTTAAACTCTGAGAAAACCCTAAAGGTTGGACTGGCGACCCTATTCTTTGACATTGAAACAACAGGAATTATAGGTGCCATGTTTAGGGGCTGGTACTTTTGCAGATTTGAGATTCAAATTGTACATCACATCTTTGTGTCTCTGAATATGACATTTCATCACTGTGTTTCAGTATACCATGTTGTAAATGGGTATCAGTGGCATGGTGCATAAAATTACATAAATACCAGTTGCGCTCTTTTGGCAGCAAAAGAGGGTTCTTTTTCTAAGATTTAAAACAGCTCATATGTAATCAAGTTTTACCTGTATCATAAAGGGTAATAATTGTGGCATGCTTTCAGCATAATCCTTTATCAATTATCTATTATCATCACAATGGAGTGAAAGGAAATTTCCATGCATTGAAACACATTTAATAATAATAATTATTAGCTAAAAGTCTGGACAAAATTAAACTGAATAGATTGAGATTTTGTTTCATTACATACTTTTCTTTGGAGTTGATTGCAGAGATAACCTTTTCAACTGTGTTGATAGAAATCTTGACTATTCTGAATTGAGTACTTACTATTTCAATATCTTTCTCAGAAAGAGGTACAGGTTCTTTAGCTTTAAGAGATTTCTCTAATCTAGCTATATGATTCTCTCGAAACTTGATAATCATTTTAGTTGACTGCAAAAATTTCTCTTTTTTACTACATAACTCCTCATATTTACTCAGATCTTGTAATATATTCTGAGAAATAAAAAAAACCCAGCATGGTTTAATATTGTCAATACAGAACATTATTTGCAATAGAAAGGTGATAAAGACAGAGACAAATAGGGTCCAACGTCCACTTGACACAACCTAGGTCATTTTGAGACTAACATTTAGTTCAAATTTATTCAAACAATTCGCTTATACACAGAGTTTTTAGTAGTGGTAGGATACTGGTAGACCCGGAGAAAACCCAAGAGGATAGACATGCAACCCTACTCCTTCCAACTTTAGAGGTTTCTTTTACGAGCACTCTAGTTTGTAAACCTGTGGGACTTGGTTTTTCATCCAATCAACCGGACACGAGCTTGTGCTGATAAGAGAGGACTGGGCTTGAAAAATCCCATGGTTCTTGTCAGTCCACGTAATGACTTCAATCCAGGATATTACAAATAATAAAGACAAACTAACTTTTTTTTCTTGTTCAGATTTTTCTCGGAAAAACATAGCCTCCATGAAGAACTTTTTCCATTCCGAGTTATCTGAGCTGGCAGTAGTGACTGGGGTTTCTTCTATAAATAAATGAAAATCACTATTAGAAGTATATTGTCCGTTAACAAAATTAACATGAAATTCAGCCTGCCAAATGAAATTTAACATCTTACTTGTCTGCAATTCCGCCTGACAAATGAAATTTAATATCTTAGCCGTCTGCACCATCCGAACTAATAAACATCAAACAGTGTGCCATGAGAGAAATGTAGCCTGGGCAGTGGCATTACGACCAGCCTTTAAGATTTATGACAGTCAGGGGATCTTTACTTGTATACACAGGACCTCAGTTTTCCGTGCCATCTGAACGACTAGGCATTATTTCCTTGTGATACCCTCTTTCCTGCACCACGAAAAAAACAAAGCCAGGATGGAAAATCCTACTAAATTCATTAGAACATGTGGATTAAATGAACAAACCTGTAGATCCACCAATAGCTTTTGGTATATTTCCATCCACAAATTGGGCCAACATTTCTTTCAATCTGCGTATTTCAGCTTGTAGATGCATCAAGTTACCTTGAGTATCTTCATTCAGCACAGCCTGTATAGAACGAAACATCATCCAGACGGTAAAAATTCAGTTTTCATTATTCATTTTTGAACTATTATAGCAAACGGCCACATCTTTATCTAAATCTTACATAATGCAACTATTATATATGGTTCATCTGTCTTTTTGGCTTGAACAAAATCTTAACATTTAAATTAGACCTACTTTATTTTTGATCATTTTAGCTCTTCTAGCAAACATCAGAGTTGACAATGTCTCTCCAAAACATCTGTAAATAAACGGTTCAGAACATCAAAATTACTTGTGAGAGAAAGAAAGTTTAACATCCACACGACACAAACTCAGACATTTTGGGACAAACATTTGATTCAATTTTAATTCAATAATTCACTTGTACGTAGCAGTCTTTAACCTTGGTAGGAAACCGGAGAGAAACCTGCAAGTTTCGACAGGTGACACTGCTGCTAGTCAGGTACAAATGTGGGATTTATAAATGTAAACAACAAGTTGTCCAATAATAAATGGAAATAATGATGATGTTGCGTAGAAAAGTGATCGTTGTCTTTGAGAATGAGAGAAATGGGGTTTAACGTCCACACGACACAAACTAAGTCATTTCGGGACTAACAATTTATTACAATTATTCGCATACACGTAGGGGTGTCTTTAGCAATGGGAGGAAACTGGAATACCCTGAGATAACCCACTACTTTGGACAGGCGACCCATCTCCTTGCCACGTACAACAGGGGATTTGAAACCACGCCAGTTCACTATTTGGAATAGGGTAATAACAAACAAAAGGTTGATAACCACTGCATTAGACCATTCAACCTCTGAACCTAATTGATTAGTAAATATCATCCATTAAAGTAAAATTTAAATGTTACCTAGATCCAGGATGAACACAGGCTACTATATGTGTTTTAGCATTACCACCCAAAGAATCCTGCAAAAAATGAGATATAAACTTTATGTAAATTTTCATAACAGGTACGGATTGGGGGAGATATGCCATTGTTTAGTCTTTTCTAATATTTACTTGGAATTATTTGATCACTGTTATGGCCAACATTTATTATTGGTTTATGCATTTTAACCGTCGTGCATGTGGCATCCATAGTGAAGAAATTAATTCAGTGTCATTTATCTCCACAGGGGATCACATTAAATGAATCAAAAGGCAAGCTATCTAACACAAACATGTGTACATCTTCCGGTAGCAGACACCATGACGTAAACATATTAACAATATAGCTGACAAAGGTTTTATTAATGTCAATCAGTAATTTTGCTAGTGTTAAAACAATATATCTTTCAAAAATCCCACAATTGATGACCATTAATTACAAATTGTATTTAACTGAAAAATTTCAATAAAGGTGAGAGACTGTTATGATACGTACCCGTAATAAAAATGTGAGTTTTGAATCCCGATATGGTACATGTCTACTTTTACCATGTGCTATATCTCCAAGAGACATTATAACATTACCTAATACAGATAAAGACTTGTTGATACTACCAGCTTCCTGTAATAATATAAATCACTTTCATTAATTCACTATATATATTTCATTTTAATAGAATATCTATTCAACTGTGTAATGGGGATTGTGTGTATTTTAAAACATATTTTGAACAAAATAGGCTATTAATTTCAAATTGGGACAAGGACCACAAAAAGTTGATCATTTCTTATTTCGGGAAAAAAATTGTGCTTCTTTCCTGAAACATATTTAAAAACTTTAAGTACTTTTTTGCTCTCCTCAGAAGTTTTTATATTTAAAGAAAAGAAAACGGACATAAAAACATAAGAACGAACATAAGCAGGAATTTATTTCAACACCCTAAAAAAACTAAATTTTAATTAATCTGTATATTGCGATATTTCTTTAGCCTATAAGGACAGGCAAGCATATTACTCAGGGGAACCAATTCAGGATGGTATTATTGACGGATTCAAGATCAGCAATGCAAACTTTAAAGCTCAAAATATTGGATGAAAGAGACTATAAATATATGTAGTTTGTTTACCTTTAATCTAGCACCAATGGCATGTGTATCTTTTTGTCTCTCACTTCCAGCTAAATCAACCAAATTCAACTGAGATGTTTTTAAATTCTGTACACCTCCCTTTTGTTCCTGAAATAATCAAAGCCAATATTTATTTTGTACTGATCATTTATTTAAAGTGTTTCTACAACAAGAAACCGTACAAGAAGTGTGATCATATTGATAGTTAGCCCTGGAAATAATTTTATTTGTACCTGACAAAATACAAAATATAATAATTTAACTTTTTTGTCAGACTGATAGTAAAACACTGAAATAATACAGGCATATTATCTGATAACGCCTACATTTATGACTGATATTGTCCGTGATAGTGCCTTAATTCAAGGTTTGTCAATTCAGTTAAAACAAAAAATCTTTCGAATGCAAGAAATTGGGAACTGAAGAATTCAAAAATAAAATATGCTATATAGGCCTACGCATCTGTGAAACTTCTAAATCAAAAGGAAATTATTTTTCTCTGTTTAAAAGTGTATCTAATATGAGTTGTTTCTGCTAAACATGTATTTCTGTATAGTTTAATCTATTTGCCATGTTATCTATTGGTATTCGTACCTTTGATTCTATAGACACAGTAAAGACAGCATGACTTCTAGAACTTTCTCGATTCATAGATGTAGCAGCAACTCTTCTATTGAGCCAACCAGCATTTAATACCTGTACAATGACAAACAAACAGTGTTAGAAAATATATCTATTTCAAAATGGATGAAAAACTTAAATGTAACCGACAAATTTTGATTTTCTGACTAACCTATGGTTATTGATTATTACAAACATGTATTTCACAAAGGATTCTTCAGTAGTGGGCGGAAAACCAGACAACCCTACTCCTTGTCACGTACAAGTCTGGAATCGAAACTTAGCATACGTTAAACTACTCAGTCAGCCAACAGGGTCTTAGTATTAGTAACATCTGCAGCAGAATATTAACTTACTTGATAAGCTTCGGAATAATTAGCGACAGCTTGTTCTACTATACCATCAACATATACACCAGTTTTAATATTTTCTCTTAGATGAAGACCTGTAGATGCCGGATCTAGTAAATCAAATACTTGTTCTTGATATATCTCAATAAACGAACAACGACATAAAAACTGTTTTCTTTCTCCATGCTGGAATAAAACACAAACTTTTATGATGTCTTTTTTATTCCAAATATAAAACCCATCAGGTTAGATAGATGACCCTACTCCTTGTCACATGACAGATCTTCTGATCCAATGCGCACGCATCAACCATTTGGACATCCAACCCCCCCCCCCCTCAAATGAAGGGGTTTATCATTCTACTTTTCTGCACCAACCAGGATAATGAAGACAGGCATACATTAAGCAATGTGCCAATGGTTCTTTTTAGCGCACACCAATGTGTGCTCACAGGACCTTGGTTTTGCGTCCGATCCAATTGACTGAACGGTGCTCCTTGTCCGGCCCTTCATTATGCACCAGGGACAAGGAAAATCAAGCTATAAAATCCTGACACAGAAGGATAGAATCTGGGAGCTCCACCATGGCTCCAAAAGAAATATGAAGTGTGAGAGAGAGAGAGAGAGAGAGAGAGAGAGAGAGAAATGGAGCTGTATATAATTTGAGTATGAATCACTGTATTTAAGGGCGTTGAGTAGTCTAAAATGCAAATTTTAAAGCTAGCACTGTAATTTTTGTTGATAAGATATGACATTTTTTGTTATTTGGGGTGATAAACTACATATTAATCACCAAATAAATACTAATTTTATTTACCAACTATGTTCCAAACTTGGCCCAAAAGCATGATAAAAAGGGGTATTGATGACAACAAAAGTAGAATTTTCTCAGTTATGCCTGCAGATATTTTCATCAAATTTCGCATGAACAATGCTAATAGCAAGTCCCAAAAATACACTGGTCAATTTTTGGCTATAGGTTGTGGTTTGTCTTGTATCCATGGAAACGCAAAAAAACGATGCGTTTTCTTGGAAATTCTATTAGTACAAGCTCAAAAGATTTATTGATAATCCCACCAGTAGATCGAAAGTGGAGGTTATAAGCTACATTTCGACACCAAAAACGTTAAAAAATACCAACTCAAAGTATTTTAAAATTGTTGTTCATTATTTACCTTCAAACGAGATTTTGCGATTTTGGGTTAATTCTTTGAATACGTCGACAACAAGTATTAAAATACAACAATTCGGATGTAAAAGTAAATAATTACTTCACTGCACTACTCCACCGCACTCTAAATCATGTTATGCATTCAAAAAATAATAATCTTTGACCATAAAAAAAAAAAATCCGTCATGTTCCTTTCGTGATAGATAAATAGACCCGGATAATAGCGTCATACAGGGAATTCCTTCTGGTCACGTGACATCTTCCACTCCCGTTGAAGCCACGTCTGTGTTGACCACGTGACTGGCGTGCACGACGTCATAATTTATTCAACACCTGATCTAGGTCAGGGAATCAGTCTCGTTTGCTATAAATAGTTTTATTCCTCCGCCTCGTATCTCCATTGTTACACATAAAACGACGCGACTTTCGAGAGTTTTCTGAGTTATTTTATAAGTGGAACAAGTTTGCAAAGACTTAATAAGATTGGCGTTGAAAAGTTAGTGCGAATCTTAGACTGCTCAACGCCCTTAAGATGAACTATAAAAACCTTCCCTTTAAAGAATAAAAAAAATTACCAATTCTTGTTCTCTGTTTATTAAACTAAATAAATATTCAAAACCTCTGGGTATCACTCCTCTCATCTCATGCTGAAAATTATCAGCATCTTCTGATGGACCTAAAAAATAACAAGAAACAATTCAAATTACTAACATAGTAATATTTCAAAGAAACAGATTTTGTTATACAATCTTAATGATGAAGTTTAACATCCTATCCAACCAATGTCCATCTCATGGTTTGGTCAACAACCTGGGCTATCGTTTTCTTGATTATTGTCCCACCCATCTGTATTCTAAATTCTATATTTCACCGGTTTTGTTTTACACCTTTTAATCGTAAAATCGATTGAATGGCCAAGTCTTTCAATGTTCTCACAACCATTAGCTATTACATCAACAAAAAGAAGCTCCCCTTACATCAAGTCAAGGTGCCAGTTAGGGATACCCTGACATTCTTTTTCTGTGGGCACCACATGGGTGTATTTAAGGGAATCCAGTATTTTTGTAGTAAGATCGGGTGTCACTATGTTCCATACATCAAAATAAGCATACTTTTATTGGAAAAAACTACCCTATAAATTCTTCCATCCGGAATGTTGCTTTAATAATATATTAGAGAGAATTACTCACCCAACATAGTAAATGTTTTGCCAGAACCAGTCTGGCCGCTGAAAAAAAAATATATAAGAAATTATCATATGGGTTCAAGACCATTCATGCACCATATAAATGTGTTGTGAGAGAAATGGGGTTTCACATCCACTAGACACAAATTAGGTCATTTTTGGGACTGACATGGCTCAATTTCATTTCAATAATCTGCTTGCACGTAGGAGTATTTTGTAGTGGGGGGAAACCGGAGGACCTGGAAAAAACCCATAAGGTTGGACAAGTCACCTTACTCATTGTCACGTACAACAGGGAAATCGAAATCACGCCAGTTGACTCAATGACAGACGTACATGCTAACTATTGGGCAATCCATATGGGAATCGAAATTATGCTAGTTGGGTCAATACGTGACATATGCTCATTTACATTAGCCTTGTCGCTACAGAAAAGTCAGAATTAAACCACTGTTTCATTTTTTCTTTATTCAGTTTTCCTATGAAGAAATCTGAGAGACTTACTAAGCGAATATGGTTCCATTATATCCTGTTACACAGCCTTCTATTATCTTCTTACCTACAGCAGTAAATACAGATTCCTGAAATACAGTAAACAAATTTGTTCATTTTGTTACAAAAATTTTAACAGGGTCTTCATATTAACCAAAGTTTATCTGGGTTGTAGCAAGCATTAGTCACTGACTGTTTTATTCATAAAGTAAGCTAAGCTTCCAAATTTCATTGTATGGTAAACTCATCCACACGATCTAGTTGACTTTAAATATGAGCTAATGTGAAAATTGGAGACATCCATGGTTCAGGGAATTATATAAAACATATCTGTATCCTCAACTGAACTATCGTAATGGACATTTGGTTCCCAAAAATGAACAAACAAAGGGTCATATCTTGCAGACGGCAGTAATTCACTTCTGTAGACACGCAGAACACATGCATGCATCTATTGTTTAACAGTACTGACATGTCTCCTCTTAATGCCTTACCTGTGTAATATGGATATCGGCTACTTGATCAAAAGTAAATAGTTTAGGCTCTGGTTTTGACTGCATAATGATAGCTTTCCTTCCTTCATCAACATCAACAACACGTTTAGATCCCACTTCATTATCTCTAATATCAGGTGGTCGAACTCGCACAAATACTTTAATTGAATCACCTTCCCTGAAATGACATAACTGTATATTATAGAGCTGCATTTTGCTGAAAATCTTGATTATTACCCAAATATTAAAAGTATTGGGAATAAATATTAATCTTTTAGAGGCATTTAGTAACTGGAAAGAGCATTAAACTATAACACATACTTATGGAAGAACAATTACTGATTTATTTAGGCGACGTTTCGAAGAGTATTTTCTCAACGTTTTCAAGCAAGTGAGAGAATACTCTTCGAAACATCGCCTAAATAAATCAGTAATTGTTCTTCCATAAGTATGTGTTATAGTTTAATGGAATAAATATTCTTTTTTTATTAATTTGTAAATGCTACCAATTTAAATCAAAATTATGCCTATCCCTTATTCTTATCATATACGGCAGACTAATATAATTCTTCATTCTTTATTTTTTATTAAGAAAAGAATGGAAAGGAATGGGGATAAAAATTTTGTCAACACAATTCTTCAGTCATTTTGAGACAAACAAATGACATTGATCATTCCAATGGTTAAGTGTGCAATGTGGGGTAAATGAATTTTGCCCTGACAGCTGTGTTTCTGCCTTTTTTCAAACCAATGTGTATAGTAACGTTTTTTCAAACCAATGTGTATAGTAAACGTGTGGACCTCAGATTTTTTGTCCCATACAAAAAACTATCCCACTGACTTTCATTGTCACCTCGCAGGTGTTAACCTGTGATCCAGTGCACTGATTGTTCGAGTGCCTGGGGCCCTATCAAGAGTTATGAAGATTTCTTGCATGAAAAATATTTGTATTTCTTTTTACACATACCCTGCATCTTGAGATGAATCTGAAAAAGATAATAAAAATCATACTTGAAATATAGTTCAGTGCATAACTTTGCTCTTGCAAATTACCTGCTTTACCTAGAAAGGTAATGCAATTTTTCACACACACCTTCCATTTAAAAATATTCAAAGATTTTCGTCTTTCATTGTTTTTAAAAAAAGGTTGCAAGGGGGTTCAATATCCTACTTTTCGTACAATATTTCTAATAATAATTGTTTTTAGTTTACATTATAAAAACATAAACATAATGTATTGTAAGAATTAATAATAAGAATCAAAAAATGTATTAGTGATAATTGACCATCATGTACTACGTCAATTTGTGGTTGTAGGCCTTTCATGACCTAAGACTTGGACAGGCGACCCTACTCAATCCTTGTCAGTACAACCAGAGATTCGAAACCACCATGCCAGTTGACTCAATGACAGGCTTTATTTATGACACTGTGCTGTGCCTAAAGTACATGCGAACCATTCGGTCATACATGTATATGTACCTACTACAAAAAGTACAAGTACAAGCCTACACGGCTAAGACTAACATTGACATAGGAAAAAGTATTGTTTGTATCAGTAAGACTAATGTTTAATATCTTCTACAGCATTTTGCGTCTCATCTTTCTATTTATAATTTATCCGACGACATGCAAGGCCAATGCATCATTCCTGAATAACCATTCCCGAGCGTATGTTGACATACTAAGCCAGACTTGTCTTGTTTTTGTTTTTTTCAGCAATGACAGGTTCTCTCCGGTTAGTCACTTCGTTTAGTGTGAAATGATGCTGCAAGTCAATAGATACAGAAATGAAATACTTAAAACAGTTACCAGCCATTACAAAAATATGTTATTGTCGTGAAGTCATTAAAATATAAAGGAATAATAACGAAAACATGCAAAATTTCTTCTCAGCAAGAGAAATGGCGGAAATTTCGAAATTCCCGCCTCAATCGAGATCTCGCGAGATGAGCTATATTTAGTAACAAAACAATAATAAGTACACGTGCTTCACTTGTAACAATCATGCTGGTAGCACTCCAGAACGGTTATGTAATGGCAGTGAAACAGCGGCCAATAAAAAATGACGACGTGTGTTAATTGCCAAAAAATATCCATTGTCGAGAAGCGGTCAACTTTAAGGTCAATATTATACCGAAAGAAAAAAAAAACATTAATTTTTTCCCCGAAATAACTAAGCCAGAATGATAAAATTAATGTGTCTATTTATAGAGATGTTAAACTTTTATTGACGCGATCGTGCTATAATTAGCGTTAGACCTGCGTGAGCCCGACGTTTTGTCTGCGATATAATGACTGAACAGATGATTTCAGCATTCAAAGGGATCGTGAAATTCATCGATTGTACGTCGAGGTCCAGGATACATTCTTTTAGAGAAAAGAAAACCGGAGATTCAACTATCATTATGCAAGCTGCTCAAACTATATGGAATTATATGCAACTAGGACACGAATTACGCAAGGTATTAGTTTAATTTGAAAAATATCTTTGTGAAAGAAGATCTTTTTTTATAAAAAAACAAAGAGAATTGGATCGATTTGTTCAGTTGATTATTTCAATATGCTTGTATTAATTAATTTAGTTATATTTCCCAAACTATGCATTTGGAAATCTGAAATTTGAATCAATAAGTAATGAAATACCGCAATTAATTTTGATGTGGTTTTGAAAACCAGGTCCACTAAGTGTGATAGGGGTCGGACGAGAGTCTGAATACGAGAATGGGGCCAATAACAATTAAAAGGCCAAATAGAAAATTACTAAAATCTTAACAAAGAAAGGGGCCCGAACAAAAAACTACAAATTCTTCCTGAAATTACATTATCTGTTGTTAATTGTTATTGATCCTCTTTGTTCATTCAACCTATCTCATTTTCCCCCTAAAAACGCCGACTCTGCTAATAGATAACCCAATTATAGTATTCAAATCATATTGTTCCTCGACAATTCAATAACTGCATACTTTTGAAAATAAAGAAACCGTGAAAAGAATAGTAATTTTCAAATTCTTCACCAGAATACTCGAATTAATTTATTTTTAGAAATAGAAGAATGATAAATTATTATATCTTCATGACACAATGAGAGATCCGTGAAGCTTTGTACGGAATGACATTTAAAACCGCACCATCTATGGATGCGTGATACTTTGATCCCGGGAAATATTTCTGGGTCAATTAGTATCTGACATACGTAATAACCTAACCTAATTTGGAAACACATCAAAATAATTTAGGAAGCTGTTACCATGGGAATATTGATTGTTTATCACGCGCAGAGTTTTTCATCATCACGTGTAACTTACACCAGTAACGTCGCAGTGTTGACCTGGATAAATACACCATCTAGTTCAACGGGTCATTACACCATTCGAATTTTTTGTTTATTATTTTGATTTTACAAATATGTTTTGTTTGGCCCAATGTGAAATGTTTGCATTTATGTCATGAACTAATTTTTGAAGGACAAGAATAATTCTTTCAAAAACTATCGCGTGGTTTTCCCTTGTCGATGTTCTAGAATCGAACAGTGTCTAGTCTTTCGGTTGGTACAAAAAAAACCGTTATAACAAATGACGGTTGAATTCGAAATTAATAGTAGACCGTGACGCCGCTGCCCCCTGTCCCCGTAGAATTTTTCATAGAGAATGATGTACACCGATCTTCATTTGTGCACAAAAGTAGGACTGAAAAACGTATGGTTCTATTCTTTGAAGAGGCCACGATGGCTAAGTGGGTAAGACGCTGGCTCGTTATCCCGAGGTCGCGTGTTCGATCTCTGCATTGGCCGAGAAAGTTCATCGAGATTTTTCCGTTGTGGCTCCCCCGGGTCAGTGGTACAGGACAGAGGGCCTGGCAAGAGCTATCTATGGTCATTGGGATGGGACAGAAAGCCGATATCCCGTGTACACATTGGCGTGCACGTACCCCCCCCCCCCAAAAAAAAAAATAAAAAAAATCCATGTATTGCATATGCCCATCTTCATTAGTCGGAACAGAACAGTAGGACGTTCCATTTCATTAAAATTTTTATTAATGTTAAAAGAGTATATATAAAATGATTTATATCAAAACATTTTTATAATATCTAACGAATGGGATGGCCTAGTGGTCTAAAGTGTCGCGCTTCGACCTCTAGCTGGTCGTTCACCTCTGTCTTGCGGTTGTGGTTTCGATCCCTGGTGTGAGCGTATGTGGCATGGAGATAGGGGCGCCTTCTCAACCTCGTGGGTTTCCTACGGGCACTTCGGTTTCCCCCCACGGCTAAAGACCCCTACGCGCAAGCGAATTATTGATATAAAGTTAAACAATGTGTTAGTCCCGAAATGACGAGTGGACGTTAAACCCCATTTCTCTCTCTCTCTAACGAATCATGTTCGGTGAAATACGTGAACTGTTTAAATTGAACGACAGTCGTGTACGTATGCTTACTTCATTCTACACGTTTATTAATCATTGTATCAGCCCTTACGAATTACATCCGTATTACATATGCAGATTGTATATTTTTCTTTGTTCGTTACAAATGACGTTCGAAACCTTAAGCCACAATTTTAATATGAGCACTCTAACATATTGGGTTTAAGGACCCCATTTTCACGCAAAGATAACAGCAATATTGATTGAAATGGACGAATGAATTTTGAATTCTAATTCGTGTTTCTATTTTCAAATATTATTCAAAACATTGTTTTAAAGGTTTAGTCCCTTTATACTCAATTTTATTTCATTGTTGTCATAAACTAAAATCTCAACGTTTTAATAGAATAAATGACTATTACTATTTTCAGAGTGATGTCATACTAGTCCTAGGAAATAATGATCTGAGAACAGCAGAATATGCAGCCGATTTATTTAACAAAGGTTTAGCTGACTGGTTATTATTTTCTGGTAAAGAAGGGTCATTAACAAAAGGTGAATTATTGTAAGTACGCCTAAAGTTCTACGAATTCCACATTTGTGTTTCTGTTTTCCTGGTTATATATACATCTGTAATAAGGTCCGTGCATGGTGTATGTAATTGGTTTGAACCCTGCATTGTCGAGAAAGTCCATAGCCATGGGGATTTTCCGACAAGGACAACTATCTGTATCTAGTCGTTTGGATGGTACGAAAAACGATGCCCCATGTGTACATTGACGTTCACGTAAAAGATCCCTTGGCAATCAGAATTCGATTTAAGAGAAGGCTACAGTCCTTCATAGCACACTAGTCCAGTAGGAGCAGAACTGTAGGACGTCAAACCTCATTTCATTACATGAAAAGTACTTAACAGCTACCCTCGTCCAGCCGCAAATCAAGAATTGAATTCGACGTTAAACATTACATTATTCATATATTTTTACCTTTTTCGCGCAATTTAAATGCCTTTTAAAGAACATGGTTAAGAAAATATGAAACGGAACTATGTTTAGCGTCCTACATTTATGCACAAACTGCAGAGATTATGAAGACCACATAACAACACAGTGTGCTGCGAGGTTACATGTTGATTGTTGCCCAGAAAGAGACATCACCATCCACTCTTCACCAAATTCCAACTGTCAATGGTTATTTTATGCCTATGAGTACACTGGCCTCGGCTTTTCGTCCAATGCGAACGACTAGATACTGTATATTGCCAGGCCCAGTACGTTCAATTTCCCAATAGATATAGATACTTCTTTGTTTATATATAAATAATGCTTTTTATTGTAGGCAAATGGGCAATTACTGAGGCAGAGAAATTTCGCGATGTGGCAATTAACCACGGTGTTCCAGATGAAAAGATTATTTTGGAAACAAGAGCCACAAACACGGGCCAAAATATTCGATATTCTTACAATAAGCTCCATTCTCTTGGGATTAATCCTACCAGCATAATCTTAGTACAAACCCCATATATGGAAAGACGTTCCTATGCTACCTTTAAGAAACAGTGGGTTAATTCCAACTCAGTTCTTGTCCAAGTAACGTCAGCGAAAATTGGATTAAAGGAATTTCCAAATGATGACGTGGGTTCCATAAACGATGTCATAACGGTTATGATTGGGTGTTTACAGAGGATTAAATCTTACCCGAAGAAAGGATTCCAAATTCACCAAGATATCCCCGAAGAAGTGGAAAAAGCCTACCAATATCTTTGTGATAGTGGGCGATACAATGATCACTTGTTGAGAAAATCTTGATTACTCCAAAATTCTAGGACCGAGAACATTTTCTTGCAAATGAATGTACGAATAGGCTACTTAAACCTCCCGATGTTTAGGACATAAAGTGATTCTAAATGTGGAACCCATGACATTAGGATAGCTGGTGTTGGATTTTTGTTTCAGAGATTTCAAATTCAACATTTACTTACTGTCACTATCTAATTAGTAATCCACGCAATGTGATATTTTCCTGTTGATAAAATACGTTATAATTGACAAAACAATGTAAAACGTAACACTGCATTTACTGCCATGTCATTGTTGTGTATATACAATAAATCTGGATAAAACCTAAAACCTTTATTACTGCTTTTCTCAATTATGTACTGAACCACCATAGAGAATAGATCGAGAATATATCAACAATGTCCACGTATTTAAAATTAAGCAGATTTTTATTTTAGCTTGCATATTGTATTGTTACTCAAATGAAATACATGTTGTTTAACTTATTTTTCTGCATGGGTCCAATTAATGATTTGGACTTAACAGGGGCTTTTCCACCTAGCTACCACTTATCCTTGCCTTATTAATATTACTTATCTTCAGGGTAAGTCTTTCTTTTAATAGAAGTTTACAATCATGACTAAATGGTTAACGCCTGCGAGTTACATCATAAGGTCTGTCATTGACCTCAGCCTGCATGGTTTTGATTCCCTGCTTGTGCATGGCAAGGAAAGGGTCGTCAGCCCCCCCCCCCACCGCTGAAGACCCTTATGCGGAAGTAAATTATTGAAATAAAACTTTCCCATATGTATACAAGGTCTCTGTAATGTGACCGTCCAATCAACGGTATTAAGGTTGTGATTTAAAAATTGAAAAGTGTTTTCAGGTGTCCGATACTAAAACAGTAATTTGTCGAGTAATATTTTTTGGATTGGTGTGAGCTTGCCCTAAAGTGTATATAGTGACCACTAGCTACACAAGTACAGAAAATTTTGTTCGGTGACATTATGTGCTCTTTAATACAAGATCAACCATTAGGATCTGGAGAATAAAAATAAAGACTTTCTAGTTTTATATATTTAATTATATATAATATCTAGCCATATAATGTACAAAAAAAACTGACTTTATATAAAAGACGGTATAATAATTTATGAATTTGGTCGTTATTAGAGAAACCTATTAAATGATATGTATTATTATATCTGTTTTAGAAACTTGTTATCATGACACAAGATAAGATTCCCACAGATTCAGGTAAACCATGGATTTTGTGGCATCAGAAAAATTGTTAATTAGTAAACTTAGTAATAAATGAAATGGGGGTTAAATGTCCTCTTTTTCTGCACCAACCAGGGTAATGAAGACAGATTATTTGTTTTTTCTCTATTTCCCGAATCTCCCAGCATCTACACATCCTCTCTCAAATAGATTTGATGCAGTTAACTTCTGCCTGCCATATGTAGTACATTATCTTCATTCAAAAGCTTTCCTTTATGTCTATGAAATTGGCATCTTGGAGAGGTATGTCTACCAACTCTCTCCTGCATCAGACATTTTTCAATGGTTGTCTGAAAACCACGATATTTTTTTTTTTGAATAAGATGTAAAAGTATCAACTCAAATATCCTCTTCTTAAAACATGTTTTACAGGATATAATTTATATTTTCACTAACAACAGAATTGCCATTTTCTAATAAAAAAAGCTTTTTAAAACAAAAAATGTATAAAATAATTAAACAATATCTAAAATTAAGGTTTGAGTGTCACAACCGTTGAGCAGAAGCATTAAAAAAAAATGACAAAGAAATTAAAGGTTTACATTTTTAAACACAACCTAAAGCAAAAAAATTAATAATTTTAACATTATTGTGTAACATCCTTTAATGATATTTCTAAGTACATGTAGATGTTTAACATTAATAAAAATACACATAGCTTTATGGATTAATGTAAAAAAATCCCTAAAGATGTGTGTTTTTATTAAAACTATTCTGTATCTTAAATTACTTGATGCAGTACAGATATCAGGAGTTACATTTATTTATGGCAGCATATATTATTTATATATGATGGATATACTGTTCTTTGAAGTTTGAAAAGACAGTCACAAACCAGTGAATGTTTTCTATAATGAATCATGTCGTGTTTGATTGTTCCACTATAAGTTTTACTTTATAATTACTCATTTCTGTATCTAGACTCGCATTATTTCTATATTTATATAAATAATCATTATGAATGTTCATGATCAATGAAAATATATGAGTGTTTTTAATTATATTAAATTGCTCCTATTATGTACAATATATACATATTACATACATACATCTACTCTTATCTACTACTGTAAAACATGATATTATTGTATTCCAGTAAATCAAACGTTTATAATATTCTCACAAATATTCAAATAAATCTTCATGGTTATTCAAACTAGTTTATTGGTAGTTTAAACTAATGGATATAAATTTTAAAAATTCTACGTTAGGAAATAATTAATGAAACCAGGTAATATTTCCAAAATAAATAGACAGATAAGGAAAATGTGTAGATTTGTATTCATGGAATGGAATATTCAAAAAGCATTTGAATAATGATTTAGATTATTTGAAGAACGATTTATATTTTGAATAACGATTTAGATTATTTGAATAATGATTGAGATTATTTGTATCGTAAAATGAGCACTCAATGAGACTACCCCTATTCTCTATGGTTCACAATAATGTCATGCTATACAGTTCATATTATACCATATTCTTCAGACGTATTAATCTGGTCTAAAATATATATTTGATTAACCAGGCCTTATTTCTTTTCAAAGATAAAATATTTACAATAAAATAGATTTGCACTAAATGCAATAAATGTGAAGCACTTGCGAGACAAAAGAAAAAAAAAAAAAAAATGGATTAAATATAGATTTGTTCCCTTCACGCAAAGGTATGATCTTAACTGATGAGTACTAACTCAAATACACTGTAAACACACATCTGAAAATAACTCAGCTGTCACAGACAATGTCAGACACAAATTGGTATGTTGTTTAATTCATGACCAGCACAAATTAAATATGTCAGCTACAACACCAATAGTTTCTGACATTTTATCAGATACAAACCAAAATTATTACTTCAAGGCTTATATAACAGTGTCACAATTTATATAGTTATGCGATATTAACAAATTAAGAAGACAAATCAAAGTCTCTGAATGTCATTTCGATTTGATGAATTGCTAGCAAACTAGGTAGCAGTCGAAAAATGGCTCAATTCAGTATTTAAAAAGATACAATTAATTGGAAATTTATCATTATCAGTATTCTCTTCAGACAATATAAATGGGATTTTGTCAACAATAAGCACAGCCTATATTCTTTGCTAAAATCTTTTGATGGGCCTCTTGATAACTTGATTAAATCCAAGATGTAAGTTCATCCACCATTCAGATTTTAATCAGGCATGGATATTTTTTATATTTTCCGGAAAATTGAAATGACATACAGAGACTATAATTATAAGAATTTTTTGATTTTCTTCTGATCAGAGATTAATGTATATGAATCTATAATAAGTCCTCAGATCTAAAAAAAGAAAGGGAAATGGCGGAAGATTGATTTAACAGAAGCTATCAATATTAATTTCTTGGAATTCACTTAAAGCTTTCACTGGTTCTATTCTTTCTTTAGGAGCTCCTTTTCTAACTTTAGCTGTGAGTTCGTTAGGATCTTCACGTCTAACCAGAGGTTTCTTGGCTGGTGCTTTCATCTTCCATTGTACAACAGGTTTCTGAAATAATTATATGGTATTAGTGACTGATTATACATTTGCTCAATTGTGTTAAATCACGTGTTCATCTTCCTGTAGTCATAAGGGTGGGGGCTTGGAAGTGGTCTTTTAAGTCAAACAGCCTAGGGGTTTTTTTGCTCACCTTAATGCAGCACCGAGAAACCAAGAAGATAAACCTGCAGATAAGATACACAACACAGAGACATGAGTGGATCTGGGTGCTAGCTGTAAAGGCCCCCGCACACGAGCGCATTTTGCGTACGCATTTAGCGCCGCGCTAAACGCGTACGCATTTGACGCAGAAATACGGCGTCCGCACACGAGCCGAAAACGACGCTGCGCGAAAGCTACTGCGGCAAGTGTGTCGTTCACGTGACCACCACTCATCCGAAAATGGCAGCGGTCTCGAAATTCTACGCATTTTGTATCATATAGGCAAGGATATTCTTGCCATAAATCGACGATTTTATCCTCTAAAATTGCGTCACTGACGAACTCACTGGGTGCCGCCATTTTGCAGTAGTGATGACGCATGCGCATTGACGACGAATGAAACGCAAAGGTAAACGTTTTTTACTATCCACCGGAGCCTGGTCTTATGACGTCATATGTGGATTGTGGGTTAGGATAAGGGCTGTGGCCTGCAGATTTCGTCACAGTCTCGAGATATAGACAGGGCTAGCCCTAACCCTAACCCTGGACCAAGCCTAACCCTTATCCTAACCCACAATCCACATATGAAGTCATAAGACCAGGCTCCGGTGGATGGAAAAAAACCGTTTACCGGCTATACCAAACGCAAATAGCGCTGAGTCGCCCGCACACGAGAGTGCAGTTGGCGCTGCGTCAAAAAATATCAAACATGACAGATATTTGGCGAACGTCAAAATATGCCCGAAAATACCCCCGCACACGAGCCGAAAATGACGCTGCGCCATTTGCGTACGCAGTTTTCGGCTCGTGTGCGGGGGCCTTAAGAGTCAAATGTGGTAGCCAAGTATCACATAAAGTTCAACTAGTGCTTAATGACTCGGAGCCTCATGTAATGACCATTTTCTATTGGTGACCAGCTTACTGTGCTGACAGAATGGAGCCCGGTCATCAGGTCCCAGTTACCGGGCTTAAGTACTGACAATTCCTTACTGACCTACATGGTCACCAGCTAACTGTGTCCACTGATATACTAGCTATTCTTATAACAAATGGAGACCAGGAAACATGGGCCCTATGGAACATTTGTAAGCAGTCTGGAATGGCTATTCTGTATTGATCGTTTTTGTCACCAGCTTACTAGGCCCATTGCTATACAGGGCTATTCTAATAATGGATCCGAGTCACTATGTCCCAAGGAAAGATTAAATAATATGAAACACTTACATGTTTAGCACCATGTTTGGGATACTGAAAAAGATCAAAATAAAAAAAAGTTAAATATTTTCCAAAGATCAATCAATCAATGCATTGATTCACTTTATTCTGATATTCATTCATTAGACCATAAACAAAACTATATTCTGGTTTTAAGAAACTAACAAGGGCCATATGACCTGCTTTTAATTCAAAAATAAAAACATCCTCATAGATACCACACATTCATATTTCCTGAGATAAAGAAATGTAAATGTCAATTGCTTCCTGTTGCCTTAATTACCAAGTTAACAATCCTGATAATTATAAAAGTCTATTCTTGTAAACTTCATGATTAACAGATTATGAAATAAATGTGAAAAAATAAAACTTTAAATATAAAATCATCCCTCCAGTATCAGGATTATCTGAGAATATTTTGATTTGTTTAATATTGCTAAAGGACATGAATACTTTATGGTTTACTTTGTGCTTGATAACTGACAAGAGATTACGTGACGAAACATTGCACTATTAAAGTTGCTAGTGATTATTATCCATAAAGTTGTGTTTATATTATTTAGAATTATGAACATGTTATCTTATCAATAATTATATTCCTTAACAGAAATTTACCTTTGTGGATGCAACATAACAAGCCTTGACTGTATAAACTACAGCATTCATTAAATTCTTAGCAGCATGAATTAGAGATGTAGCACTGTCCAACTGTAATCAAATAAACAAAAAGTTAAGAGTACAGGATTATTACATTTAGGGGAGAAGGGCACACATTTGGGTGAATTTATTTCTATATTCTTGCCTCAATATCTCAAGACATCAAGTTGTCCTTGTCCTGAAACTAGCATAAGATGTAAGCCTTTATATGAAATGCCGAGGATATCACTAACCAGGCATGCACCAAGTGAACAATCACTGTATTTGATAACATTATTTCATTTATGGTTACTGGGAGAAATGTAACAACTGCATTCTCTGTCAATTTGGAACTTACAAGAAACATTCACAAAACAAAGTTCGGGTTGACTTCCAGAGTTTCAAAAGGCAAAACATTACATTTAGCTCCATGTTCTAGATGCCATTTTGATATTAAATTTATAACATATAAGTTTCAAAAGGCAATACATTAAATTTAGGTATTAGTTGTTCTTGATTCTGATATGCTATCAATTCATAAGATAAGTTTGACATCAAATTTAGAAAAGATATAAGATGTACATACCCCAGATACAATAAGTTCTCCACTAGCACTCTGTACATCAGCCTTTACTTTACTGGTAATATTTAACTGATGACAATATAGAGCTATTCTCTGCATGTATGAATCTAAATCTTTCTTGGATTGTGAATCTGGACACTATAATAAATAAAATTAAATCTTATTAAGAATTAGGAACAATTTCTTTGATTAAACATTTGTGTAATTTATTAGTCTATTTCATTGCATGCAAGAGAAACTGTTTACAAAGATAGTCAACTGACGTGGTTTCGAGTTTTAATAGATAAGGACTTCAAAGTTTATTTATAATAAATGAGTATGAATATCCAGTACCCACCTTACTGGATACTTCTTGTGCTAATTTATCTAATTTTGAACCAGCTTCGGAAATCTTTTTAGCAGCATTAATAACATCCATGGTGCTCTTCAATGGACCTCTTCCTCTAAAAAATAATCAGATAGTACATAAAATTCAATTGCATAGTTTCTTAATCATTTAAAACCAAGCCTGGGATTTAGCCATCTGTGTCCGACACACATAGAGGCTGAGTTGGTCATTTTGTCTAACACACATCTGTCTTTTCTTATGCTTTTTTTTTTGTTTTGATATTTTCAACCCGGAAGCTGGTTGCAAACATCTGGTGACCTTCTTAGGGCTGTGCTCATCAAAAAAGGAGTCAAGGTGTCGCCAATCACTGCACAATCAACATGAACATCAATTAATTGACTTCAATTCCAAGATGGCTGCAATGATGGCATGCTCAGTACTTGGTTCATAAAGTAAGTTCGTAACTGCACAAATTTTAATTGTCAGGCACTGATTTTGTCAGCTATAACTAGAACCCTCATTTCCAGAAAATGTAAGCTTTACAAAAAAGAATATTTGAAAATTGGCATACTCTGCCCTTTGTAGTATGCTATTTAAAACCAAGATGGCAGGAAAGTTTTGACTAACCTTGTAAAATCTGTCATCTCCATCATTATCATACACATTTGTTTAGCTAAAACAATAATATCATTTCCACTATCATCCCATTTCGCTACCTCAAAATCTAATTTCAATTTCTCTTGTCGGAATTCCTCTACTTGTTCTTGAATCTTCATTTTCTCTTCCTCAGGTAGTTGTCTCATGAAAGCTCGATCACTTTTCTCATTATCAAAATCTGCCACGCTTGCTATAAAATACATCATCATATACAATGATAATATTAAACAAAATTGGCCACACTTGCTATAAAAAACATAATCACATACAATTAATCCCATCCCATCCCCTTGTATACCAAGAACTAAGTCAAATTTGTTTCCTTTAAAAACAAAAATTATTAAATGCGAATAAAATCTTATTGGCAAAAGGAGCAGCAGCATTCTAAACATGCTACCATTGCTCGCCTTTTACATTCACAAGCCAACAGTGAGGCTGATGTCCCCCGCCGAAATCCCAAAATAAATAGATGACATATATTAATTAATCGCACATTTATTTTTTTCAAACGTATCGACCAATCAAACTGAACACGAAGTGTCATCCAAAAATTGCTTATATCTGCCTACCGTAAGAAGAAAATGCTCATCTTCGAACTCCATCAAGGCATTGACCTAATAAGCATACACACCAATTTTAAACATTTTAACTCAATTCGAAGGAGAGTTATTGTGTTCTAAAGTCTCGGCAAATCAAATTGCTTATCGCTCTGCTTACCCTGAGCAGAAAATGCTCATTATCGATCTTAGTCAAGGTATTACTGTAATGAAACTATACACCAAGTTTCATCACTCTCACTTAATTAGAACTAAAGTTATCGTGTCTCAAAGCATCAACCAATCAAATTGCTTATCTCTGCCTACCCTAAGCGGAAAATGCTCATCTTCTAACTCCATCAAGGCATTGACCTAATAAGCATATACACCAAGTTTGAACATTTTAACTAAATTAGAAGGAGAGTTATTGTGTTCCAAAGTCTCGACCAATCAAATTGCGTATCGCTCTGCTTACCCTGAGCAGAAAATGCTCATTATCGAACTTAGTCAAGGTATTACTATAATGAAACTATACACCAAGTTTCATCACTCTCACTTAATTAGAACTAAAGGTATCGTGTCCCAAAGCATCAACCAATCAAATTGCTTATCTCTGCTTACCCTAAGCGGAAAATGCTCATCTTCGAACTCCATCAAGGCATTGACCTAATAAGCATATACACCAAGTTTGAACATTTTAACTCAATTAGAAGGAGAGTTATTGTGTTCCAAATTCTCGACCAATCAAATTGCGTATAGCTCTGCTTACCCTGAGCAGAAAATGCTTATTATCGAACTTAGTCAAGGTATTACTATAATGAAACTATACACCAAGTTTCATCAATCTCACTTAATTAGAACTAAAGTTATCGTGTCCCAAAGCATCAACCAATCAAATTGCTTATCTCTGCTTACCCTAAGCAGAAAATGCTCATCTTCGAACTACATCAAGGCATTGACCTAATAAACACATACACCAAGTTTGAACATTCTAGCTCAATTAGGAAGAGAGTTATTGTGTCCCAAAAAGTGTGACGGACAGACAGACGGACAGACAGACAGACAGACGGACAGACAGACGGACAGACGGACGAACCCATTTTAATAGTCCCCCAACTTTCTTCGAAAGGCGGGGGACAAAAATACTGAATTTCAAATAGGAATGAGAAACTTACAATATCCTTCATAATCTTCTTCATATTCTATTTCACTATCAGAATCATATTCTTCTGCACTCTGAAAATAATTGAAACCAAAAGATGCAGTTTACTAATTTTGAAACTGCTATAGCTCAGTGGTGTAGGACTGGATGGGATTAATAACCGAGGTCCCATGTACACAATGGCATGCATGTTAATCAACCCTTGACAGTTGGAATACACAATAAGGGTTGGCTATAGTGCGGCAGTCAGCGCAAAATTTCCCTCATAACAATTGCATGGCATATGACTGTCTTCATAAGCCCAGTATGAGCAGAACAGTTGGATGTTAAACCACATTTCATTTCTAATTTGAAATTATGTTTCACATAAATTCAAAGCCTTCTCTTGTTTTTTTTTTAATCTACACTTGCTCCATACACTTGTGCTTTTCTTGGGGCAACATCTTAAAAACAAACTCATGGATCTGGCATTTCAACACGAAACTTGATAACTTGTTCTTTTGAAAACTGTGCATCAGTTGGCAGGCTTTGAATTTTGATACAATGTCATTTCCAAGATGGCTATAATGGGTCATGCTTGCTTGCTGGTTCTTATAGTACCGCTCGTTATACTTTAAAAGACAATGTACTACTCATTATCTTGTTCCTTTAATTTACGTTTTTATATCATCCTTTCACTACTCATTTTTATTAACTTTGTTTACTGATTATTGTTACTACTTACCCTGTTCATGAGTACAGCTTGTCGTATATCTCTAACACCATCATATACAAGTCGACTAGCTTCTATAAACTCATTCTCATCTACATCACCTTGTTTATTAGCACTTAATGAATCTACAGCATGTTCCACTTTCTCCGCAAAATTAGGCATAACTATAATAAAGATTAATATGTATTAATGTCAAAGCAGATGGATGAGTCACTTTTTATTTAAAGTCACAGATCTCTATCATGTATTTTTCAGACAAAATCTTACTTTGCGTTGCTTCATCCACGATCAAGTGTACTCAAATTGATTAGTTAAACAAAACACAACAAAATAATCAATGGTAGATAATGTTGTGGATTTGATTCAATCAGATAAAAGGATGGCATGCAAAAGACTTTAACCAACATTTTCAATTGGCCAGGCTTGTTTATCTTGTCTCCAGACAATGCTGAATACTTAAAATAGCATTATGCAAGAGCAAAATCTGCTTATTACGGGTCTTTCTTTAGGCCTGAGGAGTTATCTAAATAATCAATTAGACATTAATTAACATATCCAGAGCATAATAAACTCTGAAAATCAAGGCTAGCCTTCGATGTTGGCGGATTGAATTTCTATATACCGCTTAATGGCCGTTGATAATTAAATCAATCAAGTGGATAATTGAGACTATGCTGTTTATATAATGATTTGAGTAATGATGACCGAGGCTAAGTGGATATTTCAAACGCTTTTTTCTCGGCTAATAGTGGACCAACAAATTACCTTTACACTATCTAGTTTTTAACTATCATAGTGAGAACTGCCATCTCTTTATCTTATCTCCCATAATGTAACTTTAACAGAATTTAACAATTTTGGGACAGATGTTCATTTCAGGCGTCCAACTTTCTCAATATCAGACGGACGTATAAATGAACCCACAACATGATCTGGGTTTATGGGATAAATAAAGTGCATAACTTACTTTGCTCACGTAAGACTGTAACAGCCTCCATTACACGTTCTGTATATAAACCGGGTTCATAGTTATCCATCTCTGCCGAGACAACATTATCAACCCGAGATGATCGACCACGTATAGCACCTGCTGTACGATCTAATGTATCTGGATCACCTTCTTGTAATGCAATAACACATCTATTTACATCTTCTAATATGTGGTTTTCTGAAATAAAATATATATATTGTACATGTAATGTTCTTTATTCTGATAATATAAAACATTGTATATGAATTTAAAGAGATGAGTTGTCTGGCAATTAAACATATGTAGCTAAGTCGTCTGAAAAGATTGATGCTAGAGCATTCACAACATTCTTATAATTTAGCAAGGTCAATAACTCTCAAACATATTTATAATACATTAAAAGATTAGAAAATAAATGTAGTCCATAATTGTGGATGCCAGATAGACAATGGACAATGGTAACAACAATTCACAGCACATTCTCAATAAAGAATACATGAAATGGGGTTTTAAGTCACATTTCTGAATGTACTGGGCTAAGGGAGACAAATGTTCTAAAAACACAAAACAAAATGGTGTTACACGTTAATGACATAAACCAACCTGAGACAGCAAGGAAGTCATGTATAGTTGTAATATCATCAACAGCTTCTGTCAAAAGACGAACTTGTTTTTCCCATGTTTCTTTGAATATTTCCATATTTTCTTGAGCTGGTTTAGATCTTGGTCTAGCTGCTAAAACTCGAGCAGCGTTTATCACCTGTCAATCAATAGTAAAGAAAAAGTTTTTATTTCAATAATTTACTTGAGTGATGGGGTCTTTGTATGAAGGAAACTGTGGGCCACAAACTTAGACAGGTAACACTACTTCTTGTCACATACACTGGTTGGATCAAAAACATACCACTTGACTCAATGACAGTTCTTATGATCAAAGTGCTGAGTTAGAACATTCACCATGTAAAAGCCTGGAAATAAGGCACCTGTCAAAGACATTGTCAAGCACAAATTAAGGCTCATCCTTGGTATGCCCAGTGGTCTCAGGTTTATACATGATTCTATTTCAGGCCTGAAAATTATTCTGTGGTATGTTTGATTATACTAACCTGTGGACAAAGTGAATCAATTTCAGCTGCAGCCATTCTGACCATTTTAACACCTTCATCATTATTTGACATTGAACATGCTAGATTTGCTACCTAAAATATACAAAGCAGGATTCTCTATTTTAAATCAAATGTGGACATATAAAAATTAAAACAAGATTCGATTTAAAAGGAATAGATTTCAAAGGGGTATATCATTGAACAAGTGGGTTAAATATACAAAGCAAAAAGCAAAAATTAAAGCAACTGCTAAGTCACTTTTTGTTAAATTTTCGACTTAAAATCACAGACTTTCATGAACACCAAAAAAGTTGAAGAGATGTTTTTTATCAGTATTTATGCTTGTATTTCATTATGCTACATAACTGTAATAATATGGGAAACAAGTATTACTAATTAATAATACTAAAACTAAACTATGGCTTCAGATCCAAAAGAGATCTTTGCCAAAAAATACAATTTTGACGAGCTGAATCTTACCTCAACTAGCTTATTAGCATGTTCAGCAAAAACTTGAGCATATTCCTCCACTCCTTTCTCATCTCCAGCTTTAGCTGCTTCAATTAGAACTAACAATGGTACATTCGTTTCTAAAAACGTATCAGACACATGATCAACAACGGCTTTCCTTAACTGAAATAAACATTGAAAACATTTATTGATTAATATACAGAGTTTAAAGTCTTATTTTTAAAGTCTTATTTTTCGGCACAAAAAGCAACATGGCTAATAAAGATAGGCATACATGCACCATACAGTTTATTATGAGATAAATTTTGCCACAAGCCCAACAACCTACTCTCATTAGTGATGAAATTGACAATGTTTGCTCATAACATCAGTGATAACACACACATTTTTAAGATACATTATGTTAGATTAGATAACGAGTTGGCAGTTCTCACTACAATAGTTAAAAACTAGCTAATGTAAAGGCAATTTGCTGAAAATTTCAGTCAGATTGATCCACTACAAACATTGAAGTAAGCAAATGAAAGTTCCGCTTAGCCTCTGTCATCATTACTAAAGTCGGTAAGACAAAACCAGTAGTCTCGGTTATCCATTTTTATAGGTAAATCACGAAGGAAAATATTTCAGTGAATCGAACTACAATCCAACAAAAATCTCATGCTCAATATATGTGTATAAGTCCACATAAAGAATTTACCACTTTATTTCGTTCTAGCATACATTAAATCATAAGCTAGCAGTCTGCCCTCTATAGACATCTTCAGATGTTAATAACATATATATATATATAAATATTACCTGTCTACGTAGGTCTCTGGTCTTTTTACACATATTATCTATAGCTCTATCTAGTGACTCAGATGGTTCTTTCTTACCAGCCTGAAATTAAAATAATACAAAATAAGCCACCAAGGATTATCAAAATTTCATTAATAAAATTTTTTTACATATGAACATATTAACAATTCGGTCTAACAAAAATTCTGAGTCAATTCATGGGCAAGGGGTTAACAAAACCAATTATCAAAATTTTTAAAACATTCAAAGCAAAAATGTATGGATCAAAAAGTTGCCCTGGTTATGATACATGAGAAAGTCTAATAGATCTTGCCTTTATTTTTGTATGAGTCTGAACAATTCCTTAAAGAATAAAAGATACATCACTGTGCATTTGATGCAATGTTTGGTGTCAATGTTAAACATGGTATATGTAACTTGTATGTTTATGAAAGCATGTCATGGGCTGACGGCTCTTGCACTCGAATATCCAGTATATACGCAAAACAAAATATATTTACAATGTACACTAAATCAATGACAATCAAATTCAAAGTTGATAAATGCAAAAGGCCAACTGAATATAATAGGTATATGGACTTTCACTGGGGAACATCCCGAAGTAGCAGGTGTTCCCATGGAATAAAACTTTAAACTTTGTAGAAATAGAAAGCTCATGCCAAACACAGAATCTACATGACATCAAGAAACTAAAAATCAAATAATAGCTAATAACAAGTGTGGTTTGTTAAGTCTAGAAAATAGGAGTCATGCCAACCACAGACAAAAACAATAAACCTATGTAGATCTAATAATCTCTTACTGAACATCAAATAAATTCAAACATTAAAAGTCTTTGTGTGCCATCTGAGGGCATCAAGATATTTGATTATGGTGTTGTCATGTTTACACATTTCTAATTAATAATTTGTATATTATTTAAGACATGAAATGAAGAAAGATCTACGATAGGCAGATTTGGCTCTTACATAATATAATGTATGTTTAATCAAAATAACAAATGTAGATACAAGTAATATCAATTGGTTAAAAAGAGGCCAATCTAAAGATTTTAGCGACGATTATAGGTGGTGCTGGCTTATGTCAAACTATGCCAAATGATGACAAATTTTTAATTCATAATACCTTTGTTAAAATAATGAATGGAATCCAACCAAAGATTCAGAATATTGGAGTTTGCAAGGTATTCATCAATCTCTCATATGATGATCAGAGACTTTATATAATTCTGATCCTTATCACTATCAAACTTATCGCTGAATAAAATATTACCAAACCATGCAAATCTAAAATTAGGCCTTACGATAAAAATATTCGTGTTCTCAGCATCCTTTAAAAATCTGATGTGGAGAGGGGTGGGGGTTTGCTGCTTTTGTGTTTTTATTTGTCAAATTATCACTTCTGGGCTTATTTAATGACTTCTCACAAACATCACAGTTCAAGGCACTCATTTATCTCACTGATTGTATGATTATCCAGTATCATTTATGTTTTCATAATTGAGCCTACTGTAAATACTTTTCTAGTTATAGTAACCCGGGAAAGCATTTAGGTGCAAATAAAAACAAGTTATGTGGCTATTTCAAGTGATGCATGAGTAACTGAGAACCAGCAGACTTTTATTATATGGCCTTAACTAAAACACTTTATATAATACATGTCAGTTTTGTAAATACATATATTATACATGTAGTTATCTTTGTAAAAAAGACATACTGTTACAGATTGGCCTATTGACTTAACTTCAAATATTCAATACACTGCACACAAATTTTACAATATCATAAACATATCCATGCACATCTAATGGTGTTAATACTGAAATAGTTTCTAACAAGTTGTTGGCTGTTATCTACACTGATTATTTACAGATCAGGGTTTTGAAACAAGAATGTTTTGAATTATAAATTAAAACAGTTTTCTGTTGTCAGTTGATTGATGGGCTGTGGTAATCCTGCATATGATATAGCATGTTTCCAATTTCGCAGTTGTTGTTTTTAAAAAAGATGTTTCTATTGAGAGCAGAGATTTCACCAAGTTTTTTTTATAACCAGTCCTTACCATAGTAACTGTTGGAATTTTGAGTTGAGTTTCCAATTAAGGAATAGAGTACTTACAATAGTTATAAGCAAAATATCAATTTTTTGGACATCCTTCAGTGTTAGCAATAATTGGGCCTTGATATATTAATATTCTATTGAAAACTTTGAGTAAATTAGTAATTGTTCCTCCATAAATGTACGTGTTATAGTTTGTTGCTCTATCCAGTTACTGAATTTTTTGTGACACTTTCTAAACATCACATTTGTTAGAACAACATATATAAACTTATCATGCTCTGTTACACACTAATATCTGACTCTAATCAAAATGGTGGGAGAGGTTTCAACAATTCAAAATGCACGGAATTAATCTTAGTCTTGGACAAAGAACTACCTTTTTCTTTATTGCTGGTTTCTTACACTGTCATAGAAACAACAGAAAAAAATAAATTGAACATTTTAAATTATTTGTTTTTATAATATTTGACAATTTGAATGAGCTATTGGAGTTCTCTAATACAACAGAAACAAAATGTATTATTTTAACCCATGAAATTCTGACTACCCCAGTTCCTTGAAGAAAATTAGAAAAAAACTGAAATATTTCATAATGGGATTTCCCTGGACAGTACAAAACTACTGTTCCTTGGACAAATTCAAAACAAACCAGATATGCGAATAGCTATTGGATATGGAGGATCCTATACTAGTTCTTCGGAGTGCCTTACTATTCATGTGGCAGGTGCACCAGTTACAAGTGTTTTCGGGAGGTGCGAAAGGGTTAAATTATGTCATCATAATATCTGACTAATTAAACAAGCTTGAATTATAAAGTCATTGGAAGATTTGAAAGAGGATAAATGTTGGAAATCTCTAATAAAAGATAACATATATCTACTCACGGAATAACTAACATTTTTACATTACAGAAGCAGAACATGTAATTATCTAAACTGTTTAATTTGACTTATCTGAAATTGAGTGTGAATGAAATACTGCACAACCGCGATTTATAAGTTTTATAACCTAAATTCTGTCATAATATATATAAAACTTACATTGTTCATGTATTCTGTGAGCAGATCTTGTAAAGCTTGTCGTACAGCATTACATTCCTGGACAATACGACCACGCCTTTCGTCTCTTGTACAAGACGAATCGGCCATGAGGGCAGCACCACTGATGATACTTTCTAATCTTTCTTCTAAAGCGGTTCGACTTCTGACCTCGTTATAGTTCAATGGATCCATTATTATCTTTTGCTGCAAATATAACAACAGGGATAAAACAATAACAAATAGATACCATAAACAATTCCCATCATGATTGATTAAGCCCTTAATGTTCAAGCGTTGGGAAATCAGATAAAAACTGTAACTTCAAAAAGTTGCACAAGCTATGTACATTGTACAAGATAGGTACAATGAGGAACAATAATTTGGGAAGTTACTGGGCCAAACTCAACCTGTCCAAGATCTTTGGGATATAAACAAAAATTTTAAGTTTCATCAAAATTGGATAAAAATTTTGATGCTCGTTCAGACATAAAGATGAACATATGGGCATATAAAAATGACTCAAATATTGTTGTGACAAGATTTTAAACTCAATCATTTTGTTTCATTACTAATGTTAACCATTTTTATTGATAAATCAATTGAAAATATTATTTCACTTACATCAAGTTCATCTAGAGCAGCAGCTAATTCTCCTGGTCCTTCGAATGGATGAGCTTCAGAATGTCCTGTAGCTTGTGTTATATTAGATATCTTCTCCACTGCATCGCATACTTGTTTATATGCATAATCTCGATTATTTCTCGCTGCTGCTAATTCAGGGTGACGAACATAGGCCTGAAATCAAAAGATTTTTTTTTACCATACAATCTGTGTCCAGGTTTTGCATGGAGTTTTAACATACTATATTACAGCCATCAATCCATGTCTGTTGTGATGCTGGAGCATATCTTTAGAAAGTTCTGTGAATCATTAATATTTCGGCTTCTATTGACCATCTAATCTTTGACCGCAAAATGTCGACAAGTCTTCTTTTTATTACTTTATGGAGATAATTTCTGACAAATTAGTTTATTTCTCAAACAATGTTACTAGCAACATGTACGTAATACCAATTAAAACTAACCTTTGATGTTGTCAGTAGCATCATACTGTTCTTCTTTAATACAGCTCTAGCTGCGGCCAAATCATCTCGACGACGTGGATCTTTCAGGTCCTGTAATATATCGCAGATAAAATATGAACAAAAAATACCACCAACAATCCAGTCATTTGAAACTAACATATGGTATTTTTCATTTCAATGGAAATGTGTGCGATTCAAGGGGTAAAAATTTTGAATGCTTATGTAAATACTGATTGACCTCGGTTATCATCCCATTTGAACAACTAGGCACATATTACTTGTCAGTCCCTGACAAACAAGACCCAGGCCAATTAATTTTGTGATGCTTCAACTTGAAATGAAGACTGCCATACGTCACACTGTGGGATATGAGGTAAGTTTTGCCTGCAGTGTTCTTTCTGTCTACTCCCCATTTAATTCTAAAGGGTTCCCTTACAATACATGAACAGACTTACATGCAAGCCAATGTGATCACAGGACATTGGTTCGCCATCCCAACTGAATAACTGGGCAATGTTCCTAACCAAACCTTCATTATACACCACAGTTCAAAACCTGATGAGCTGTCTTGACCAACACATGGATCAGACCCCATATCTTCGTCCCTGTGACTCCCATGATTCAATTTAAATACACTTACATATTTATGTTATTCTATATGTATATGAAAACAGTACTTACAGCTTGTCTTTTAGCTGCTCTATCAGATAATTCATTCAAACTTTTGTGGAAATCTTTGAATCTTGCCATTAGTTCTTCCTGACTTTGAGCATTACGGATATTATCTAAATTATCCCCAACCTAAAATAAGATTTCAACATATCCATTGTCTGTTAATCTCAACATGACGACTTTATTCCAAATATTTCCTAACAATCTTCGCCTCAATTCAGACTCATCTTAAGGATGGGACAATTCACAAGTGTTAATTATTCATAAATGTCTGATAAATAGCTCTGTGACATCTTAAACACAGCACTGGGAATAACTGTTTCAGTTGCACATTTGTACCCGACATTGCCTGAATTTGTGACTGACATTGCTTGTGATTGGTACCTTATTTCCAGACTTGCTTAAATAAATGATATTGAATACAGCGGAAGATTTAAGAAAACTTACATTACTCAAAGACTGCATGATTAAATGGACGTCCACCATATCTGCTAAGATCAATAATCGTGTAACGGCGGACAACAAGGCTCTAGCAGCACGAACCATTGCACCACGTTTTACAGATGAACATGGATCTGTAGCAAAGTCTTGTGATGCCTCATGCATGTCTTCTCCTATAAAATACAAAAACACTGATTATATTAAACACTTAAAAATAAACCTATAAAATCATCATTCAAATGACACTGATCAATTTTCTTAACATTAACTATAATAAAATCCATGTAAACAGTTGGCAAACATAAAAAAATCTCTGGAATATCTAACGAAGAACATCTTGAGCTTTCCAACTTAAGCAAAATATGGATGTTTTTGCCTAAGGTGGACCCACCTGATCGCCTAACTTCATCAATAGCATCTAACATATCAGTTTGTACTTCTGGAAACTCTTCGGCTATTTCTTCCCCTTTTACAATAAAATGTTCAGTGGCTTTCTGGACTGCAGCACTTAATACATGTGCTTTCTTAGAACGTCCTTTCTTCTTTCTCGAAGGACCATTCTGATTTACTAGTGTTGTTACCTAAAATATATTAAATGACAAATTCAAAAACATTCTATTACATTCAAAAATGATTATTTGTTCTCTTCTACTGTGAATAGAAAACACTGACGATCTTATAAATTTAGAAAACTATAAAACATGACACATCAATTATCCAAATCCTGGTAAGTGTTGTGAAGTCTAAATACTAGGGCTGTGCACTACAGTCAAAAATTGTATTTCAATGTATATTGTACATTACAAAACATCGTAAAATTCACTTCTGAAAAAAAACAAACTTAATTTTATTGGACCGACCATCAAAACACCGCCAAAAATCATATTCAATACAATAATTACAATGTTATACAAATAGATCCTTTTTAGAGATACAACTTAAACACTTCAACAATATTGTAGTTTGCAAGGGATTAGAAATCTGTCGAATAACAATCCAAGATTAAGTACTGATTACATGTAAAAATAGGTTGCCAGGCAACGAAACATACGCCCACACAGCAGTCAAATCGTCCAGGCAGTCAACAAGAATTGTCACATATTAAGGAATTATCAGAAAATCATTAGAATTTGTTTGGTTTTTATAATCAAACGGTTTTTTTTTAAATCATATAATAATTGTGACCTCCAGAGGCACCACAAGCTAAAAAGGGTGATTTTTCGTACAATCAGGGGACATAATTCAGGAAGTAATGACCCGATGGGCGCAAATATCGAAAGGAACCAAGATCTTTGGGTTTAAAACATACCTGTCAAGTTTCATCAAAATCGATTCAAAATTGTGACCTCTATCTATAGGGTCCACAACCTTGATATAACATATTTTCACACTATTCGCGTACAAACGGTGGCAATTTTGTCCGTCAATTCTAGTCCGGTTTTCACGTAATTCAAACTCTCTCTTCATTACCATGTAACGGTGATATAGTCAAACGTTTTTTTAAATCGGATAATAATTTTGACCTCCAGAGGGACCAAAAGCGAACAAAAGCGATTTTTCGGACAATCCGGGGACATAATTCAGGAAGTTATGATCCAATGGGCGCAAATATCGAAAGGAACCAAGATCTTTGGGTTATAAACATACATGTCAAGTTTCATCAAAATCGGTTCAAAATTATGACCTCTATAAGGTCCACAACCTTAATATAACATATTTTCACAATATTCGCATACAAACGGCGGCCATTTTGTCCGTCAATTTTGGTCCGATTTTCACAAAATTCTTACTCAATCTTCATAACCATGAAACGGTGATATATTCAAACGTTTTTTTAAATCGGATAACAATTTTGACCTCCAGAGGGACCACAAGCTAAAAAGGGCAATTTTTCAGACAATCAGGGGCCATAATTCAGGAAGTTACGATCCGATTGGCGCAAATATCGGAAGGAATCAGGATCTTTGGGTTATAAACATGCATTTCAAGTTTCATCCAAATCGGTTCAAAATTGTGTCCTCTACACTGTTCACAACCTTGATTTAACATATTTTCACACTATTCGCGTACAAATGGCGGCCATTTTGTCCGTCAATTTTGGTCCGATTTTCACGAAATTCGAACTCAACCTTCATAACCATGGAACGGTGATATAATCAAACGTTTTTTTAAATCGGATAACAATTTTGACCTCCAGAGGGACCACAAGCTAAAAAGGACGATTTTTCGGACAATCAGGGGCCATAATTCAGGAAGTTACGATCCGATTGGCGCAAATATCGAAAGGAACCAAGATCTTTGGGTTATAAACATGCATTTCAAGTTTCATCCAAATCTGTTCAAAATTGTGACCTCTAAACTGTTCACAAGCTAAAAGATAGGCTGGCACTGCCAGGCAGGATACGCCCACATTTTCGAGAGATGGACAGAGAACAAGCAATACCGAAAGTGATTTTTCCTACATCTTTACGTCCTGTATTTCATACTGTATTGGGAGCAGCCATTTAGTTGGTCAGTTCCAGTCTGATATTAATGAAACTCGAAACCGACAATGATTATGGTGTGACGGTACACAACCTAGAAATGTGACTTTTCATCAAAATCGGATAAGAATTGTGACCTGTAGCGAGTCCACAACCATGATATACCATATTTTTACACTATTCGCGTACAAACGGCGACCATTTCGTCCGGCAATTTTGGTACGATTTTCACGAAATTAGAACTCAACCTTCCTCATCAAAATCGAATTAAAATTGTGACCTATACAGGGTCCACAACCATGATATATCATTTTTTTAACAGTATTCGCGTACAAACGGCGGCCATTTTGTCTGTCAATTTTGGTCCGATTTTCCTGAAATTCAAACTCAACCTTCCTTACAGTGCAACGGTGATATAATCAAACGTTTTTTTAAATTGGATAATAATTGTGACCTCCAGAGGGACCACAAGCTAAAGAAAGGGGGATTTTGCGTATAACCAGGGGCCATAATTCAGGAAGTTACGATCCGATATGCGCAAATATTGAAAAGAACCAAGATCTTTGGGTTATAACCATGAATTTCAAGTTTCATCAAAATCGAATTAAAATTGTGACCTTTACAGGGTCCACAACCTTGATATACCATTTTTTAACAGTATTCGCGTACAAACGGCAGCCATTTTGTATGACAATTTTGGTCTGATTTTCCCGAAATTCGAACTCAACCTTCCTTACGGTGTAACGGTAATATAATCAAACGTTTTTTTAAATCGGATAATAATTGTGACCTCCAAGCTAAAAAAAAGGCGATTTTGCGTATAATCAGGGGCCATAATTCAGGAAGTTACGATCCGATATGCGCAAATATCGAAAGGAAGCAAGATCTTTGGGTTATAACCATGAATTTCAAATTTCATCAAAATCGAATCAAAATTGTGACCTCCACAGGGTCCACAACCTTGATATACCATTTTTTAACAGTATTCGCGTACAAACGGCGGCCATTTTGTATGGCAATTTTCGTCCGATTTTCCCGAAATTCGAACTCAACCTTCTTTAGGGTGTGACGGTAATATAATCAAACGGTTTTTTAAATCGAATAATAATTGTGACCTCCGAGCTAAAAAAAAGGCGATTTTGCGTATAATCAGGGGCCATAATTCAGGAAGTTACGATCCGATATGCGCAAATATCGAAAGGAAGCAAGATCTTTGGGTTATAACCATGAATTTCAAGTTTCATCAAAATCGAATCAAAATTGTGACCTCCACAGGGTCCACAACCTTGATATACCATTTTTTAACAGTATTCGCGTACAAACGGCGGCCATTTTGTATGGCAATTTTCGTCCGATTTTCCCGAAATTCGAACTCAACCTTCCTTAGGGTGTAACGGTGATATAATCAAACGGTTTTTTAAATCGAATAATAATTGTGACCTCCAGAGGGACCACAAGCTAAAAAGGGTGATTTTTCGGACAATCAGGGGCCATAATTCAGGAAATTACATTCCGTAAGCCGCAAATATCGAAAGGAACCAAGATCTTTGGGTTACAAACATGCATGTCAAGTTTCATCAAAATCGGTTCAAAATTGTGACCTCTATAGGGTCCACAAGCTAAAAACGTGATTTTTCGTACAATCAGGGGCCATAATCCATGAAGTTTTGATCCGATACATGCCAATATCGAAAGCAGCCGAGAACTTTTGGGGATAAACCTATATTTCAAGTTTCGTCAAAATCGGATAAGAATTGTGACCTGTAGAGAGTCCACAAACAAATTGTGGACGGACGTCCGGACGGACAGGGGCGACGACATAATACGTCCACATGAAAATGTGGGCGTATAAAAACGTGATTTTTTGTACAATCAGGGGCCATAACCCATGAAGTTACATTCCGATACATGCCAATATCGAAAGGAACCGAGATCTTAGGGTGATAAACCTATGTTTTAAGTTTCATTGAAATCGGATAAAAATTGTGACCTGTAGACTGTTCACAAACAATTGTGACGGATGGACGGACGAACAGGGGCGACGACAATATACGTCCACATGAAAATGTGGGCGTATAAAAATGTACTTTTTTTAACGTCAGTAGAACTGGGGATGTATATTCCATTGAGATATGTTATGGAGAAAGGTTTTCAGTACAATGTGAGATCAGGCCAGTGAGAAATAACTGCAGTCAATTTTGATAAACCCATAATAAATACATATACCATAAATATATCATTCCTTCATTCCTACAATAGCAGTCAATCATGGAAAAGTACATGTAATTGAATATGGAAAGATATATACAAGATTTGGATAAAAAAAAAAAATAATGTCTACCTGTGTTACAAGTGGTTCTAGTGTTTTTTCAACAGACTTTGTTCGTATTTCCAGGTTTTTTGGATCCCATTTCACCTGAATTCTACCAGTTCCAGACATGATGTTGGTCTCAGAAATTTATCCACTTATGTTTCTTTGGAACCTGCAACAAATTAAATAATTTAACAATGATACAAGATGATCAAAATTAAACATTGGCAAACTCCATCATGTGATGCATGTACATATGGAATACAATAATAATGTAAGCTTCGAAACAAAGCATCTGTTTCAGATAATGTCATGCACAATATCAGGCAATGCAATCCCCCTGGTTACTATGTCCGACACAGATTTGTCTTTCTGTGTTTTTATTAAAGGCTTGGTGCATTCTTTGAATTATAGCTAAAATATCAAATTTTCACAACATAATACACACTAAATATGCACTCAAATTGATTATCTAACATTTAATAAAGAAACCAAAATCTAATACAAACGCCAGATAAATCCCCCGTGTCAATTCAATCTGATGTAAACTAGGCCGATAAGTTTTCTCTGCTAAATATAAAAGATGGTGGCGACTTGTTACACTCAAGCCGCATCAATCGATGAAATTTCAATTAATCATAACATTGTAAATACTGAACACTGAACTATTTTTGGCCTGATATTCAAGATTTAACTTTCACTATATTATGTCGCAGCGGATTCCTATAGCACTAAATGATGCAATGAGTCTTTTAACAATTTATGTACGGCACAAATTAGTTCATTCATTTGTTAGATTTTAAGTTTTTAAGGTTCATTTCCACCAGGCACAAAATTTAACATAACAAGTATTAGTTCAATAACCCCAGACTTTATGACTGATACGTGTCTGACTAAAACTGTTATTTTCAGGCTGACATCTAGCAATATTATAACCAAAACTAAATCCAAGTAAGGTGCACTTGAGTGTGTTCTGAAAACGTCACATATCTTGCCTCTAATCCATTCCTTTTGTGAGGATGTCAACTTATTGTTTTGTCACTGTGTCTGCACTCTAGTTCAACTCCAAAAATTTAACAATAAGCAAACACTAAAAATCAATTGAACTTCTAGTTTCTGCTTTCCAAAGCATCATTTTTTTAAAACACAAAACATTCAAATTCCAGATAAAACTATTTATTGACAGAGGAGGCTATTTTTGTTTTAGTGTTGATGTGTAATTTATTTTCTAATGCCTCACACTAAATGTTCAATTTGTATTCCAACGACAACAAATAAATTTTCTAAAAGCTTGTTTTAAGAAAAACAGGCAGTGTTGGTGTGTAATTTACATCATGAATGTTCAACCTTTATTCAAATGTCAACAGTTAAAATTTATAAAGAGAGACTGGCACTGCCAGGCAGGATACACCCACATTTTCGAGAGATGGATAGAGAACAAGCAATACCGAAAGTGATTTTTCCTACATCGTTCAGTCCTGTATTTCATACTGTATTGCGAGCAGCCATTTTGTTGGTCAGTTCTAGTCTGATATTCATGAAATTCGAAGCCGACAATGATTATGGTGTGACGGTACACAACCTAGAAATGTGACTTTTCAGCAAAATCGGATAAGAATTGTGACCTGTAGAGAGTCGACAACCATGATATACCATATCTTTACACTATTCGCGTACAAACGGCGACCATTTCATCCGGCAATTTTGGTACGATTTTCATGTAATTCGAATAATTCATGAAGTTACGATCCGATATGCGCAAATAACCATGCATTTCAAGTTTCATCAAAATCAAATTAGAATTGTGACCTATACAGGGTCCACAACCATGATATACCATTTTTTAACAGTATTCGCGTACAAACGGCGGCCATTTTTTAAATCAGAAAATAATTGTGACTTCCAGAGGGACCACAAGCTAAAAAGGGTGATTTTTCGTACAATCAGGGTCCATAATTCAGGAAGTTACGAATCAATGAGCGCAAATATCGAAAGGAACCAAGATCTTCGGGTTATAAACATGCATGTCAAGTTTCATCAAAATCGGTTCAAAATTGTGACCTATATAGGGTCCACAACCTTGATACATGTATAACATATTTTCACACTATTCGCATACAAACGGCGGCCATTTTGTCCGTCAATTTTGGTTCGATTTTCTCGAAATTTGAAATCAGCCTTCATTACCATGTAACGGTGATATAATCAAACGTTTTTTTAAATCGGATAATAATTTTGACCTCCAGAGGGACCACAAGCTAAAAAGGGCCATTTTTCGGACAATCAGGGGCCATAATTCAGGAAATTACGATCCAATGGGTGCAAATATCGAAAGGAACCAAGATCTTTGGGTTATAAACATACATGTCAAGTTTCATCAAAATCGGTTCAAAATTGTGACCTCTATAGGGTCCACAACCTTGATATTTTCACACTATTCGCGTACAAACGGCGGCCATTTTGTTTGTCAATTTTGGTCCGATTTTCACGAAATTTGAACTCAAACTTCATTACCATGTAACGGTGATACAGTCAAACGGTTTTTTAAATCTGATAATAATTTTGACCTCCAGAGGGACCACAAGCTAAAAAGGGTGATTTTTCGGACAATCAGGGGCCATAATTCAGGAAGTTACGATCCGATGGGCGCAAATATCGAAAGGAACCAAGATTTTGGGGTTATAGACATGCATGTCAAGTTTCAGCACAATCAGTTCAAAATTGTGACCTCTATAGGGTCCACAAGCTAAAAACATGATATTTCATACAATCAGGGGCCATAATCCATGAAGTTTCGATCCGATACATGCCAATATCGAAAGGAACCGAGATCTTATGGGGATAAACCTATATTTCAAGTTTCGTCAAAATCGGATAGGAATTGCGACCTGTAGAGAATCCACAAACAAATTTTAAAAAATAGGCAGTAGTGAGTGCATTGATGATCAACGCCAGTATCAATTGCAACAAAAATTATTTTTAATCTTAGGACTTATCTGTTTCAATATCATTATGTACGTGATATTTAGCCAAGAAACGAGCATGATGTTATCACTGCCATCTTGAAAATGGGACATATCAAAAATCAACGTACGTATATTGATGAGTAATTGACTTAACTTTTTTAAAAAGGGCATTTTCCCCTAGAACAACAAGATAAGTGCTTAGGAACTAGTTCCTGGTTCTAAAATGTCTACATGTATTTGTTTTAGGTGCTTTGTATCTACTGTCCTGACAGAAAAAGAACTTTTTTGCAAACCAACAGATAAAAGTTTTTCAAAACAAAAGCCAAAACAAACATTGAAATATAAAATAATGCAGTTCTGTTGTGAACCAACGAAATGTAATCTTATATCAACTTTCAATAACAATAATCTTACGCATGTATCAGCTTTCAATAACAATATGAACAGTTTAAAGTGTTGAAGTTAGGATATGTGAAAAATTTTGTCAGTTGTATGTGATGAATGCTTGGAAGAAGGTGTCTCGGTGCACTATCGACAAATGACAAGTAAAGTTTATTTGTTTTGTGTTGTTTTCTGTCATCAAACTACTTCCTTATTGTAAATTCCAATACAGGTATTATTGTAATCTAGTGTATTTGTAACAGGTGGCTCAGTATAAAAGACCTTTGCACCAGCCTTGCCACCAAAAAGAATTTCATAAATTTTTCACAATCAACTAGCATACGGTAAATGTGTATACTGTATACAAATAGACAATTTAAAATCAAATAAAATGAGGTTTAACATTGTACTTTTCTACATCAACGATCTTAATGAAGACGAGCTTACATCATGCATGCAGTGGGTTATGATGGCAATTGGGCCCCGCCTGGATAGTGGTTCTACTTCCTAATCTTGTAATTGAATTCCAAACGATCAAGGGTTTTGTTACATGCACGCCAATATTTACACTAGACCTCAGGTTTTTGTCCGCTGCATACAACCGGAGATATTGTTCCTTGCCAGGAACACTGTATACTCCACCACAGACATCAGGAGACCACACAAATAAAATCATGTCACACCGAACCTACTGGGAATGGGGTTTAACGACTCATCAACACAATAATTTAGACACATGATCAAGGCTTGAAAGAAGAACTTTGCCCCGACAGTCGCGTTCTCACGCTACCGATACATATGTACGTACAGTCTGAATGTTTAGATACTTTCCTTGTCAGTCTTTCAGGCACCCACCCTTGACAAGTAAATCTCTTGACAGGATTAAAAATCCAATCAATAAACATCAATACCTTTTTGGTGTCCTACACAGGGCTCACACTGGCTTTCAATTTTTTTCCGCCAAAATGGATGATAATTTTTATGTAAAGAAATGTTCATATATTTTTCCCGCCAACTTGAATATTTTATCAACCAAAAATATATGATAAAAAAATTACACAATATCTAACAATTTTATGTCTCAGTAAGGCAGGCTTATTATAAACAATTACCGATATATACAATATACAACAACTTTTAACAAATCTGTCTTTGCATAATACATTTAGCACAGTTTGGGTTTACTAAGATCGGATTTTATTTTTGGTAACTTTAGTCTCTTTGAACATCGCCGTATTGCACTATATATTCAGTATTTACACGTCAAATCTCGTCCGAGGATTGCGTGTACAATAGACCTATTGTTATTTTCAGGTACCGTAACGGTATCTGAATCTATGATAGAATGATATGTAGGCCTACTTCAATTATATTTGTAAGAAATGCTTACAATTATACCAGTCGTTCACCTTTAGACCATTTTAGCGACGGTAATATGATACAAATGGCGAACTACTTTCTCGCTCAAGAATCACTGATATTCAAGTAGCCTAGTTCATACGTTTTCGACTTTGGCGACCGACAGTGTGAGCCCTGGTCCTACATGTAACAAACAAGTCTATTTCTGCAGTTCCATAAAACTGAGTGCCGAGATAAAATACACCAAACTATTGTGTTTTGTTCATTCAAGAAGGTCAGTATAAAACTTTGAAAAAAAAATTTACTATAATAACATTTGTGTACTTAAAGATTAGTCAACAAATAACATGAATCTTCACAATTACTGTAGACACTGGCAATACATGTAGTATGATGTAGTAGCTTACTTGATAATTAAATATCATGCCTTTCTATAGACAAGTATGTTTTTGTAAAATGGTATTCTTTCAACTGATACACACTCATTGAGTCATTGTCAGAGTAAAACATCTTATTGTGTCACGATAAATGTATTAAGGCATATATATAGAATGGCTCATTTTAGAAAAGTTATAAATCATGTATTTATGACCCATCTTGAACATCATAAAATTTAAGGACTAGTCTTAACACAAATAGTGCACTCTGCAAAGCTTGAAAGCCACTTTACATTTTCCAAATGGGGTGACTATATATATATATATACTCCACACCCTTATCTCTCGCTTAAATGAAGGCACTGGAATCATATGGAGCCTGATCTTTGCCAGAATTTTCTGGTGAAAAAATCATAAGCTACAGCACAACACAAAAGTTAAACACTGACTTTGTAAACAATTAATTTAATTAACCTTGACAAGTGTGTCGCACTTCAGGTTGAAATAAATTTATGGAAACAATCACAAATAAGCTAACAATCCAGTTTCCAACATCATGCAGAAAGATGTAGCCTACATGTAATAGTAAATACAAATATTACACAAAAAAATTTGAGCACACTACATTATAGACAGTAGCATGGCCGTAAGATTAACAAATTCATTGTCGTTCACTCGTTGGACTTATATTGTAGGCCCTATATTATAATCTATATACTCAATCTGAATCCGAAATGATGGGACTAATCAACAATTGTCAATTAAATCCACAAACAGTTGGTATATTAGGCCCAATATTACATGAAAATAAAAGTGTCTTAGTTCGTCATTAGATTATACATGTATAGGTTGTCAACAGATATATTAAAGGTGTGTCCTTTAGTATTTACATGAGTCAAATTATAATTCTGTCCATTAAATTTGTCTAGTTCAAGTTTCGGAATAGGAATAATTCAACCCGTTGATGAATTTTCGAAAAAAATCGTTGTAATTGCATACTTTGACTTTCTTTCAAAATTGCGATTTACTGTTAATAGATACAAGATTTCTTCCCCATAACTAGTATTACAAAATAGTCAATACTTACTATATTTATATTTACTTTTGACACTATTTTCATCAATATTATCTCTTTGAAAATACCGATTGATGAGTAAGACCAATTTCCGGTTTTCTGATTAATCTACTTACTCCCGCCTTCAATATTTACAAAAGGCCTTATTATTGTATTAATCTACCTTGGAATTACGTCGTAAGGATACTCATTAAAAGAACATATATATTTGATATTAAAACTTGATATAATTTTTCATTTTATTACAAATTGCAACATTAGTCCTCTCAGCAAGGGGGAGATAAAGGAACAGCCACTTATGGAATGTGTCAAAAGTCACGTGACAAGTTAAAGAATTTTTAAACAACGGGAGATAACTCCAAAATAATGGGTGTTTTCTGCAAAGATATCTTATAAGAATATATCCTATGAGGATATCTATGGTTTTCTGCTATAAATTTTGTTTACCGATAGTTGTTTTCTAAACTGAGACTTAAGTGTTTGTTTTTATCATTAAATTGTCACCGAAAATTGCTTTCTACATACATGCATCTTTAATTGAGACAGATTTCTACCAAAAATATATTTGCATATGACATTGTCATAGGCTAAGCATGTAAGAAGTGCACCAAACAACTTGTCTATCTACAAATTTTCCATTGCCTTGTTGAAATATGGGTATCCAAAGAGATTATAGTCACAGGGTGCATTCTAAAAGTTAGACATGTTTGCTAAATAAAATTAGTAATGATTAGGATATATAAACATTTAAATGCAAAGTTTTCTGCTCGATTCTAAACAATAAATTTATGTATTCTATATAGGCGTGTCTAATCTTTACAAATTACATGTTTTCTGTTGGCCTGAAACATAATGGGATTGAATGTCTTTTTCTGCTCCAACGTGACTAATAGAGACGCAAGAGGGCATACTTCAAGCAATGTTTGACGAGGGAAATTTTTCCATGACAGCCCAGCAGCACAATGGGTCTACAACGATTTTATTTCACATAGAACCTTTAAAGCCCCAATAACACTCTTGTTGTACTGAATAATATGTCCCATTCTTCATTCTGGTCAACAAATTGTATAATTGTACAATATTCCGATTAATTGATGATATAAATTTCATCTTAACACACCTAATTATAAACATTGGAAAATTCAACTAATTGATTTGAAAAGTCTAACGTAAACCTTTTTAAATGTGACTTTGATTTAAAATATTTTCGAACCCTCTGGACAAGTAAAATAGGTTGTAATGGATAATTTACGCAACAGGTAGGACACTTAAACATCTAGTACTTAGAATAAGGCTATTATTCATTTTCTGGAGTTGCCAAGCCAGCAAGAGTGTTATTGTCCCTTTAAACATATGTCTCATGTATCACTAGAAGTATTCCTGAAGAGATTTTTACTTATTACTTGTACCAAACTTTAAACAGGTGTGACTAATTGCAATCCAATATTGTACATGTAGTTAATACCTGAATCTGATTGTCTAATTAAATATGTTTTCAGCTGTTTCAGTGATATACAAAAAACAAAGGTCTGGTGGCCAATATTTTGTTGTTTAAAATTCCACATATTTTAACACATGCCTAAATATATATAGTTTCAACATTTTATGACACTTAGTTGATGTAAAATGTCAAAAGGAAAATATTTATACTCCTTGAGATGTATATTTTGCACCAAAAGTTCAGGGGCGGGGAGGGGCGGCTTTACAGCTATAGTCAACAAGAATGAGAAGAATCGGACAAATTTTCAGGCTCGATCAAGGGTAGAGGTAGCAGGACTGACAGGTAAAGTGTTGCCTAGTTGTTCATAATTGGTCCATCTGCGCAATTGGTGTGCATGTGAAAACAACAACACTTGTAGGTGAGTAGATGGATATTGCTCGGTCTTAGAAAAATCCCATCCCTAGCAATCCAAATTTGAATATTGAAATAATTGTGTTTAATCTCCAAATAACCAAAGTATTGTGTTAACGACGAGGCATTGAGTTGAGCAGAAAATATAACTATAACTTGGGCCTTGAGGGCAAAGAAAAAACACATTCAATAAATTAGAACTTTTATCTTTTTTTACATCGACACATACTTTATTTTCAGTTTTAAAAAATGATAACAAAACATCCCCCCCCCCCCGCACCGTATCACTACTCTTTTGGTTTTCCTCCCTTTGAATGTCTTTTAATGTTCTTCAAAATCACTGGATCACTGGAGGTAGAATAGATCAATTGTTGTCCATTTTGCAACTAACCACATCATTTACTTTTTACAAGTTTAACTCGTTCCTTCAGAACTTTGAATTTAGGGTTTTTCGTGAGTTTCTTATTGAATTTAGCACTTAGTTCAGTTTCAGATTCCAGACAACCACCTTGTGATGAATATTCTGCTAAAACCTAAAACATATTTCAATTAAACAATAAAATAAGTAGAACAACACAAGCACATGAAGTAAACATGTGGGCCAAGAGGAACCATGGTATTTTTGTGGTCGCTGACAAGAAAAGTATTGCCTGGTTGTTCAGATGGGACAAAAAATAAAGGTAAACTATTGTATATATGGGATGGCATATTAAAGAACCCTTGACAGACAGATATAAAGATGAGTAGGCAGAAACACCATTGTCCGGGCAAAATTCTCCTACCTAGCATTGTTCACATGACCATGAAACAATATAAGGTATTGTATTGACAAGATATTATATCATAACAACAAGTTCAAACAAAGAACTTTTACCTTTTTACGTAATTTTTTCACGGGTAAATCTTCCCCTTTAGTTTTTAAAACTGCTATAATTGTTTTCTCCCAATCAAATTTAATCTTTCTTTTTTTCACTGGTTGTTCTTCTTCTACTTCTTCCTCCGCCTCCTCCTCCTCCTCACTCTCTATAAACAAAATAAACTTTGTAAAATAATGTAAAGGATAAAGGGAAACAGAGCACTGGGTTGCTGGCATATTTTTCATTATCCTGTATTACAACCATTAACGCAGCAACAGAAATACAAACGTTTTCTGTTAACAGTTTAAGTCTTCTGATACACTAAAATTCCGGAAATTTGACTTACAATGAAAAGAAAGCATTTATCTGATGTTCCTTAATGCCCCTTTTGAGATTTGTCTTTTTCGAAATTTTCCTCTGTTGCGAAATTTTGAGGTAGCCCACATGCAGACGTATTGTAGAAGTTGATATCACTTCAACATTCAAGGATGTAATAAAATATTATTAGATGGACGAGAGCTGATCATGTCAGTCTCATGTAGAGCTGGGCGATATACCTAGAAACAGATATCGCGATATTTTAAAAAAATATCGCGATATAATCACTATATCGCGATATTTTATAAAAGGTCAATACTTTCAATTTATCACTTTTTAAATGTAAATAAACATGCATAAAAAGTTGGAAATACCCCTCAATATTATTATTTCTAGTCAATATTATTTTTAAAATACACAGTACAAAATTAACAAAACATTAATTCAAGCTGGTTCAAACACAGATCTATAGCCATGAAAACTTGCTAAAGTTGTTTTTTTATTACATTTTAATATTCAAAATATTAATTATAATATTTTATTCAAATTAAAAATACATGTATTTCGAATGAAGGAAGCCAAAACAACATAAAAAAAAGTTTATGTTCTTTCGGTCGTGCATATTCTTATTTATAGTAACTTATAGCTACGTGTAAGATTGGACTTTATTTACCCTTGCAAACTCGTTCTTTCCCATTCAAGAGTAGGCTTATGCCTTCTTGAAAATGCATTATTCAATACAGGGATACTAAATTAAACTATAAAACATAAGTACAATGTCAAAAAGTGCCCATTGTTTTCGTCAAATATTTTTCCCCGATCACGACGGCCATGGCATGACACGTCGGACGCTGAATGATAATCAGTCTACCGGAAATCCCAATGTGATAGGCATTATTAATATTTCTGCTTTATTGAAATTTAATTCAATCTGAAAATCAATGATTTCTTTCGAAAATCAAAGTATCGGTGTTCACCATTCGTCAAGATGTGTAGAAATTGAACCGAAACAGGGATAATTATAACCGGTGGAAAGGTGGACGATAAGTCACGTGACGTAAATAAAGCTTCGCATCGGCATTTGCAAACTCTGTGGAATGAATACTCGGGAGTTAATAGCAGTATTTTTTCATCATTAAGCAATAAAATATCGTTAATAACATAAACAAGCCAACAGTGAGGCTGATGTCCCCCGCCGAAATCCCAAAATAGATAGATGACACATGTTAATTAATCGCACATTTATTTTTTTCAAACGTATCGACCAATCAAACTGAACACGAAGTGTCATCCAAAAATTGCTTATCTCTGCCTACCGTAAGAAGAAAATGCTCATCTTCGAACTCCATCAAGGCATTGACCTAATAAGCATACACACCAATTTTGAACATTTTAACTCAATTCGAAGGAGAGTTATTGTGTTCCAAAGTCTCGGCAAATCAAATTGCTTATCGCTCTGCTTACCCTGAGCAGAAAATGCTTATTATCGAACTTAGTCAAGGTATTATTATAATGAAACTATACACCAAGTTTCATCACTCTTACTTAATTAGAACTAAAGTTATCGTGTCCCAAAGCATCGACCAATCAAATTGCTTATCTCTGCTTACCCTAAGCGGAAAATGCTCATCTTCGAACTCCATCAAGGCATTGACCTAATAAACATATACACCAAGTTTGAACATTTTAACTCAATTAGAAGGAGAGTTATTGTGTTCCAAATTCTCGACCAATCAAATTGCGTATAGCTCTGCTTACCCTGAGCAGAAAATGCTCATTATCGATCTTAGTCAAGGCATTACTGTAATGAAACTATACACCAAGTTTCATCAATCTCACTTAATTAGAACTAAAGTTATCGTGTCCCAAAGCATCAACCAATCAAATTGCTTATCTCTGCTTACCCTAAGCGGAAAATGCTCATCTTCGAACTCCATCAAGGCATTGACCTAATAAACACATACAAAAAGTTTGAACATTCTAGCTCAATTAGGAAGAGAGTTATTGTGTCCCAAAAAGTGTGACGGACAGACAGACGGACGGACGGACGGACGGACAGACAGACGGACAGACAGACAGACAGACGAACCCATTTTAATAGTCCCCCAACTTTCTTCAAAAGGCGGGGGACAAAAAGAAAACATTTTGTTCAATATGTAGGTAAAATATCATCCAAAAAAATCAAAACCGCGATATATCGCAGTATGTTCGGTTTTTCGATATTTTTCTGAAGACGGTATTTTTCACGGTTTTTATTTCCGTGACGGTTTTATATCGAAATACCGAAATATCGCCCAGCTCTAGTCTCATGTCAGACTCAGAGCATTTTGGTGGTGACATACTAAAAACATCTGACATTCTATCTGGCCTACAACCCATGGAATATGATTTGATAACTGCAGATGTTTGACAGCCCAAAGAATACATTCGCAATTATAAACTGTAACAACAAACCTGGCTTCATTTATTAACAATACGGGCAACAGGGGTAAGAAAAAGATAAAACAGACATCATAATTTAGTTATCCAAAACAAATTGAATGGGTAGTCTATTATTCGCAGCGTCTGGCATTTTGAATATATAGAAACCATCAAAAAAATCAATGATTTGTATTTGAAGGCAAATAATTAAATCTTTTGTCTCTTAATTAGTTTATTACTACTCTTACTGTAAATACTAATCAACATTACTCTGTGATTGACCAAGAGACAAAAGATATCTCTATTATTGGAACCTAGTTGATTGATGATATCTGACTCAGACAAGCACAATAGACTGTCTGTAACATGTATTCACGGTGTGGAAATCAAAACTTTGTGGCAAGAAAAATTTATCGCCACAACTAAAAAAGAATCGCCAAATAGAAAAAAGATATCACCAAAAAATTTCAGCAGAATGAATATTTTTTATCATAATTGGCAGAAATGCCACACTCGCTGAGCCACCATAGCTCCTTAGTCAAAAGTTGTAATAAAGAAAATCTTGAATGCTTAAGATACATTATGGGAGATAAGATAAAGAGATGGCAATTCTCACTATAATAGTTAAAAACTAGATAGTGTAAAGGTAATTTGCTGAAAATTTCAGTCAAATTGATCCACTATTAGCTGAGAACGAAGCGATTGATATATTCACATAGACTTGGTCATCATTACTAAAATCATTAATATAAACAGCATAGTCTCGATTATCCACTTGATTGATTTAATTATCAATGGCCGTTAAGCGGCATATAGGAATTTAATCCGCCAATATCGAAGGCTAGTCTTGACATCAAGAGTTTATTATGGTCTGGATAAGTTAATTAATGTCTAATTGATTATTTAGATAACATGTCAGGCCTAAAGAAAGACCTGTAATAAGAAGATTTTGCTCTTGCATAATGCTATTTTACCATCTTCATTTTGTCTCTTTCTTTTCCCAGAATGAACTACTTCCTTTTCTTCATCACTATCTTCATTTTTCCTCTTTCTCTTTTTCTTACTCTTCGTTGACTCATTCACCTCTTCTCCATTTTCCACACTGTTTTTATTCTTATCTTTCTTTTCCTTTTTATCATTCTGTAATCTGCGCTGTTCTTTTTTCTCCCTTTTACTAAGCTTATTTGTTTCCTCAGAATCGTTTTCCCCATTTATGATGCCATTGTTATCTGATGTGATTTTATCACCTGTTTTTCCATTGACTGTATCTTTGACCACACCATTTTCATTATTCTATGAACAAAATCAGAATAATTTGTTAGAGAAATTCAGTATTGCAAAGATCTAAAATCAATGTAGTCTTAAACCTGAGAGAGGGGTATCTAGGTGGCTTAGTGTGATGTCGAGGGCTCACTAACAAGGAGGTCCTTGGTCCATCCCCGTGTTGGCAGTGAATGTTTCTCAGGATTTTCTAGTCTGGTTCCATGTGCACCCCCCCTCCCATGTCAGTGGTGCTGGCACTGAGAATAAGTGGCTAGTATCGCGGATGGAACAAAATGGGATCAATATCCTGCATACATCAGTGCCAGCATGTTAAAGATAATTCATGGGTCCTAGACTCCTAGTGTCGTTGTATGGTCTTAAATTCCTTCATAGCACATAGTATGAGACTTTTCTTTCTTTATGGCTTTGATTAATCGGTAGATCTATGAAAACAATCTACTATAACTGCTGAATTATGGAACAAAATTCAATTGTTAATGAGCTTGTATACTCCAACCAGAAGGAAAAGGGTTAAATGTTGACTTAACACAATGTGATTTCGGAACTAACATACCATACAATTTTTTTGTATGCCATTTGACTCATTGACACAGACCTTATGATCTAAAATTGACACATTATACCCCACCCCCACTGCACCAAATTGACAATGAGCTTGTATGCTCATACCCATTGCTTTAGGAAATATGGACATACATGAACTGGTACTTACTGTGGTGTTTTGAGAAATGATTTCCCAGATCTGTGCTATACATTTATTGTCTCGAACACCAAAACTTGATTTCATAAAATTCTGAAATTCAAGTAAGCTATGGATTAGATATATTTTCATTCAATCTCAACCTTTTTCAATTTTGGTGGAATTATCCATTGGTTTAAAACACTTACTGGTAACAGACAAGAAATGACCAATGCTACGGTTTGTACATTTTAAACAGCGTATCACTAGTATCAGTAAAATTAAAAAGGCCTCTTAATTTCAAGATCTGACAGTCTTATCGGACTTACTCTAAATTTGCAACACAATAAGTTTATGGAAGCCACAATGAAACTGGTTCACTAAGCAGAAGGTTCTTACTTCGACCCCGGTGTTGACTGAAAAGCTTTCTCTTGATTTTCCAGCCTAATTATCTCTTGACGGTGATACAGGATAGTGCGAAAACCAGAGGTACATAAAAAAAAACTTGTACATCTTCATTTGCCCATTTGTTGAAGAAAAGTAGATAGTTAAAATCTATAAATTATAAATTTTCAATTCAGTTTATAACTACCTCAAATTTACGTTGTTTTCTTGGTATATTGGGATGGTCTAGCAATCTTGATAATAAATCTTTAAGTTTTGGATTTTGTTTATTTTTCTCCACAGCTTCCTGTATAGACTAAAACAAACAATGGTCTAAAACATTATACAGCTTCCTGTATAGACTAAAACATAAAAATAATATTATGGTCTATTTACAGACTAAACTAAGATGTCTCCAGACTTTATTCTTTGCAACAACATTTGAAAATTAATCTTGATGATCCTAATATCATAGTTCTATTTGAAAGGATGGACAATTTTTTGGATTGATATTCCTTTGGAGATTCAATTTTCATAATATGGTAATTTGCAAGGGATTCAAAATCCCTAAAATGAGGATCTGCTGATTTAATATAGGTAACGTTATGATCTGAAGGAAAAGCTGATAATTTATAAATAATATTTCGTTTTGAGGGTAAACTAATATAAGCTTATACCTGCTGCCATAGTTCTTGTTTAACTTCCCCTTTATTTGGTTTAGCAACATAATTACTACCAGAATATTTTTCTTCTTCACTGACACAAGTCATATGTTTCTTATAATCATCTCCCCTGCAATAAAACATATAATTTATTATTCACAAAATCTATCAATCATTTGTCAAATAATCACAAAATACAACAGGTGATACATCAGACGATGTAAGTTTTGTAGGTAGTTAGGCCATACTAATTTTTTAGTTTAAGGGTCTTGATATATAACTAGCCAATTGTGTCTCGTAAACAATTCTTTTGTTTAAAATTCAAAACATAAAAATGTCAAACTAAAAGCTTTTGAGAAGTACTTTGGTTTTTTTTTAAAAGATTATTCCTCCACCCCCAACAAGAAATCAAACTGATCCCGCAGTGAATATTCGCTTGGCCGCTACAATCACTGATAAGCATGACATCGACGAGGCTTAATGAGTACGGCATATTAACTTTTTTACTCAGACAAATTAAATTCTCACACATTTTTTTGTTGTAAAAGAAAAATAAATAAAGACGTTTGAAGTATTTGTAGTTAAAAAAATTCCTATTTAGAGTAAATGGGTATTAAAATGAGTAAAATGCATCATTTTTCCCGAAGCAGTTAGGTGTTAAGTAAACATTGCACGAGCCATTGAGCCAATGACTACGAGGCGTGCAGTCAACGCACGTGTTTTGGACAAGCATCCGTTACAGAGATAATTCGTAAGTAATTCTCTGTGAAACAGATTGACAAGAAATAAGAAGCAAAATTGCAATATGTGTTCCCTAGGAACAAACGTTTAAATTGGGGTGGCCTAAGTTGGGAGAGTTATGACTTACAGTATCTTTAATTTTAACAAGTGTTTCAATGTCATAGAAAACTTGATGAAACTGGCCCCTCCCCTCATATACCTGAAGCAATGGCCCGGGAAATCCCTCTTTGGCCACTGCTGGATTGGCTTCTGATACTTGAACATTTGAGGGAGTGTTTCTATTCTACCCGTTCAATCAAATCTATGACTTGAATACAGCAACAATGACATCCCTTTGTTTAATCTGGGCCTCCCTTTAAAACTTTGGACGGTGAAAGTCTATTCGTCTCCATACAATATTGTTTACATTATGTTAATGTTGATAGCCTCATTTGTCACACAATTAGTTTTATTGCAATATTCTGGTTAATTGAGCCATGACGTAACGTTATGTCGTAAACATATTTGGTTCAATTTGACGCTTTGTTTTAAGGGTAATGCCTTTGTAATGCAGTTAGCGATTGGTAGTTAATCAGACTATTGACCAATCATAATTTAGAACAAGAATTTTCTCTCCTTCCAGCAGTGAGTAGTGGGATTAGCTCTAATCAAACGGAAAATTACATGCTGACCCCTGGTCTTTATCCTACTTGTTTGCAACAATAATATTAGTTTTTAATACAAAATGAATCCTACCAAAATTCTTTACTACAGTCAACACAAGATATAACTTCACAGCTTCGACATTTTGTTCTGTAATGTATCTCTACTTTGTTTCTCTTCAAGGTTTCACCACATGCATTACAGTTGAAGTAAACCATTCTGTATATTGAGTATTGGTGTCTGAAATTAACACGTCTACAATCATTCAATCTATCATCAGGACTAAAATCAGTAGGCACAGTTCCCTCTGTATCCATGTGCACACAAATACATTTTGCAATGATCGCACAAAGGAAATAAATGTGTATGCATAAATTTTAGGCCATATATGAAATAATATTCTGGTACTCAGATACCACCATAATTACAGCCTTACTTGTTTTATATTATGGACTGTGCAAGAATTATGTTGAAATAACTTTATGTTCACATTAGTACAAATACCTTACCCATATTCTCAGTTGTCACAAGATTACATTTAACTTTTTCAATAATTTTAAGCAGACTCCAGAATTTGTCCAACACCCATATATATACAAGGGTTATATAGAGTTTAGATAAGGTGTAGCTGTTAAACAAAATTAGAAAACATATTCCAAAATCCCTTCATAAAAAAACTTGTAACACATCTGGATCTATGTCCCCTTACAGTTCCTATGGGGCCCAATAATAGCTGTAATATAAAATACTGTTCTTCCTCATCTCTGTTTTAAGGCTTTATTAGAATTCTTATCAACTATATTTCACCTTGAGTCTACTTTTTTCGCTAAAAGGGGGGGGGGATTTAACTTCAACTAGACACAATCTAGGTCAAACCCAGAGAAAACCCATGAGATTGGACAGGCGACCCAATTCCTTGTCACGGATTCGAAACCACACCAGTTGACTCAATGACAGGCTTTATTATACAGGATTCAGCCACCCACCACCCTTTCGCTAAAGGAATCATTTCTTACCACAGCTGACACATTCTCCGTAAACTACTAATATTGAATTAAGTTTTCTGAATTCATATATTGAGATATCAGATAATGACACTTGAGAAGAAATTTAAAAGCATAGCCTATAATTCCTGATATTCAGGGTAAGCTCGCAACAGTGATATAATTAGCTGAATCACTAGAAATAAATATATATAAATGTACAAGTTTGGTCGATAATAAATTAGATAATAATATTGTTCAAACCAACCATCAACATCAACACGTGGATTTGTTTAGGTGGGAATTAAAGTTGAATTTTTGTAAATTTTGGAATATATCTTTAAACGAACAGAAATTGTGAAGTATTAATATTTAATATCTAAATAGTAATCATATTTTGTTCTTTTATGTTCTATACCTTCTTTATATATGTAAAATGATAAACTAATATCCTTTAAATAAATTTCTGCATGTTGTTCAATGATTTATAAAAGTAAAATATTATATTTCGTTTCACATTACAGAACCGTACATTTTCAATTTCGAAGAAAAATGGCTGCGCCCTAGAGAGAAAAATTTTATGAGTAAAAGTTTAACAGATTTTTCTTAAATTTTGACAAAATGACATCAGCAGAGCTGAAGTCACTGTTCCATACAGAAAGGTGGGGTATTTTATTTATTAGAATTGGGTTATTTTGTGTGATTGATGGTGACACTAGAAATGGTTCTACTACTGTCAGTACTGATGTCTTCTGTCTACTACTACAGGACAGGCACTGTGACAGTACCGTTAGTTAGTGGTTTTTCCCTACACTGTCAACAGAGTTCCTTCAAGCAAGTTTTTTAGTCAAGAAGTTTACTGGCCCATAGCTCCCTTAATTTACACATTAACTCCAAACTGTAATGCACATAGCTTAATATATGATAAATCAATTCCCGTTGATTCATTGAAATAAAGGTGAAGCCTTACCGCATAATTATATATTTGATGAAACACAACAGCTCTGCGAAATTTCAACAGGCCAGGGTCATGGCGGCAAGTTGCGTAATACGTCATTAGGCCTACAACATTAACATCACATGCAAATGTAGAAAGCATTATCATAAAGAAAAACTGTTCGGTTACTATTTTAATAATCCAGTCTTCACTTTTTGTGATAGAGTTACTTATTCCAATACAAACTGTAATAATATGTTCAATTGTGCGTTTGAACCTATTTGAACTTGTGTTAGGGTTCTTAGACTGTATCAATTGTATACTTGTATGGTAACTATGTAGTTACTTTAATGTAACGATAACTATAGCTGGTTATCGTTACAAGTGGTACAGTCTAAGACCGTTGACGCAAGTTCAAATAGGTTAAAACGCACAATTGTCATTACAGTTTGTATTAAAATAAGTAATCCTGTCATACATAATGAAGTCTTAACAACTAAAAGAGTTACCGAACAGTTTTTCTTGGTGGTAATGCGTTTTACATTTTCTTAGCGGTGTTCTTGTAATGTGCAGGCAGCCATGACACAGGCCAGTTGAAATCTCGCCAAATACCGCGACGCCTTAACTCCGCCCATCACTTTCCATATAAGGCAATGCCTACGATACGCTGACCCAGCACAAATACTATAAGAGAATCTCGGCTGAAATGTCAAAGACCCCCATTACATCCTTTTTTTGAACAATAAAATCTATTATCAGTTTTTGTTCAGGTTTGAGCGAAAAATTTATGCCCAACCTCCCCAACACGCAGTCTATTATTGTTTCTGACATATTTTCCCACGCTGAGGTCATTAGCATATAATTATGGTTATATGCCATATATGGAAAGGGGCGTATGATCACGTGAGTTGGATTGCGCGTGCTCTATTTCACTGGGCGGCCATTATAATTTCAGAACTTGAGAATTTTCATGAAGGGATTTGATTTTATCAAATCATTTAATTATGCGGTAAGGCTTCACCTTTATTTCAATGGGGAATTGATTTATTATATGTTAAGCTATGTGCAGTACAGTTTTGGGTTAGTGTGTGTGTAAATTAAGGGAGCTATATGCCAGTAAACTTTTTGTAGTCATTTGACTACAAAACCTGTGCAAAGGAACTCTGTAGGAAAAGCCACTACTGTGCCTGAAGTATGACGGAAGGCATCAGTAGTGGAACCATTTCTAGGTAACTATGGTGACACCAACTCAGACCAGACGTACATGCAGGTATGAATGAATATTTGTTGTGCGACTACGACAGCCTGGTGGTACTACTACTAGAATGCCACTCATTGGTGAAGTCATCTGCACAACTTGGTTTAATTTCAGGATACAATAATATGATGGTTAAGTCATCCACACGCAATAGTCTAATTTCGAGACATAAATATTCTTAATTAGTATATTTTTTTGCGCAGAGTTCTGCACGATCATCTTTTCCCCCTGGTTTTCATAAAATCGCCAAGCTTGAGAGGCTCCATCCGTGAATAAATAACAAAGTAAATCATTTTAGTCAATAAATAACAATTTCATAAATGTAACACATTCAATAAATAATATAAAAAATTAAAAAACAATTTCATTAAAATAAACCCCATGCAGAAATATATTCCTACTACACGGCTAACAAATGACCCATGTTTTAAATTTGACGTTATTTATAGCCTAGTCAGTCTGGGCAAAATTTCCTGCATACACCTATCTTCATTAGACCAGCTTGTGCAAAGTAGAATGTTAACCCCCATTTCATTTCATATCAACTCGGTAACAGAAGATACACGTGAAATACACTTACCCGAAACCAGGCTGCATTCCGTACATGTTTTTATGCTTTTCTATGCCAGTAATTTTTGTGTCATGACAGTTGTAGGACAATAGCATAAGGTATAAAAATAGTCATGTATTCGTAATTTATATTGCTAAATCGTTTCATCTTTCAGGTTTCCGAGAGGTGCTACAAAGATAGGCTTGGTTTTATACTTTCCTTTAGGACTATTTTTAGCCATTCTTCGTGTTTTTATATTTCTGCATATGATATTGATTTGTCAGATTCTACCTCATCGATCCAGTATTAGAAGGTATAAATGAATTCTAAAATTTTAAAGTTTCTGGTCCCCATCATGCCTTTTTCAACGAATGTGGTATAATTTTTCACAGCATTATCCACATTGAAATGTACTTAAATTGATTATTTAACATATGATTAAGAAAGCCAAACAAAAATATTGGTGGTAGATAATCCTTCTTATGGGTTTAAGTTAGAATAAAAAGAGGCCCATCCTATATTTATAGACTTGGGAAATCTTTTTTTGTTCATTGCCAACACTAATGTGTATGAGTTTATTCAATGTTAAACTAAAATGTTTTTTGCCTATTGATTTAAAATAACATTGTGCAGGAGCAAACTCTGCTTATTACAGATCTTTCTTTAGGCCTGAAATGTTATCTAAATAATCAATTAGACATTAATTAACTTATCCAGACCATAATAAACTCTTGATGTCAAGGCTAGCCTTCGATGTTGGCTGATTAATTTCCTATATGCCGCTTACGGGCATTGGTAATTAAATCAATCAAGTGGATAATCGAGACTATGTTGTTTATATTAACGATTTTAGTAATGATGGCCGAGTCTATGTGAATATTTCACTCACTTCGGTCTCGGCTAATAGTGGATCAAAATGACTGAAATTTTCAGCACATTACCTTTACACTATCTAGTTTTTAACTATTATAGTGAGAACTGCCATCTCTTTACCTTATCTCCCATAATGTATCTTTAAGTATAATACTGAAAGAAAAATTTTACCCTAAACTTACATAGTCTTTTGTTCTTTCAGGTTTGTTGTGAGGGTTATCTCGGGCGTACTTGGATTTTTTATTACGATTGAAGGAAATAAGAATGACAATTCTGCAGCCAAACTGATCGTATCAAATCATATCTCTGTAACAGATAATTTCCTAATAGATTTGTTCTTCCCTAATATAGCTGTAAGTGTTTTTTTAAGTATGATTTGTCCTTTTATTGCTTAAAATAGATCAGGAGTTTTCAAGCCCCGCTCTTACTTTCTAGGGGTATCAATGGCATGGCTGACAAGGAAAGTGTGCCTAGTCCTTTGGATGGTTCAAAAATCCCCCCCCCCCACCCACATACAGTTCGAAATTGAAAAGAAGGCTAGGACTAACAAGGAAATTTTCATATATTTATCTCAAAATTATTGAAGTATGAAACCCTATTAATTTTTTTATAAGGATTGAACGTTAAACAAAGCAGTGTTGCCAACAATGTAAATATTCATTATTGTTTTCAATTTAATGCTTTAAATGCTCTATTTTTGCCAAAAGAAGCTAATTCCTTCATAGAGCAATATTACATCCTGGTAATAAAGAATTAAATTTTTGAGGATATCGGATTCAGAGCATTATCACAATTTTAAGAATAAATTTTATATTGTTAATAATGAATTAATAATTTTTCAGCCCACAGAGCAATTACCACCATTATTTATTCAGTTATTGTCAAAATATAAACAGCTATCAAGTAATACCAGTAAAGAGGAATTACTCAAGGAAATCAAGAAACTTGTTCAAGGTGAGTTTTATGTTTGAAAGTCTTTTTGGAATCTAAAATCTTCATATCTATCTATCTTCTGCATAGTTCTTTCACAGCAAAAGCTTGCTGTGCGGGTACCTTTCTCTTTCACAATTGTATATCTCACAATCATTTGTATTGTCTTGTTTATAAACTAATTCTTAAAGGAAGCTTTTCTCTATGTTTTGGTATAAATTATTGAATTGTGTTAATCTGATGTAACGATCTATAGTTCACATTACTTTCCACCGATTTTTTTGCGCCTCACACCCTACGGACCTATAGAATTTGCTGAAGAGTAGATGGACAAAAACACTGTTCAGCAAAATGTCTCCTCTCATGTAAATACTGGAATATACAAAGACATTATAGTGAAATTCTTTGATAATGGCTTTATCTAATTTTTGGCACCTAAAAGACTAAATAGTTGATTTCTGAGTTTGACAATGAACGTAAATATCATGTAATTTACAGCACATGAGATTTTGTTGAAATAATCTAGATGAAATTTAATTTCAGAGTCAAAAATACCAGTTTTGTTTTATCCTGAAAAGACCACAACAAACGGAACGACTGGTTTGTTAAAATTCAGGTAAATCATTACAAATTTATCAATGCTAAAAAACTTAAAGATAAGATGATGCAGATATTTTGATATTTTTAACATTCAAGATAATGGTCTGTGCTCAGTTGACTAAATTATTGAAGAATCATTACTATAAAACTCAAACAATATTTTCAATTTTTCTGTGGTCATATGTTGTCGTCGCCGTCCATCATCCATTATTTCTTGTGTACACTCTATAGAAGCTTATTGAATTCCAACGATGATATTATACTGTCTTACGATTTCGCCTTGCCAACTGCTCTGACAACATTGCTGCAGGGGGCATGTTTCATTGCCTGGAAACCTATTATAATGCTTTTTATTTCAAATTTTTTTCAGTACTGTACCATTTGAAATGGATGAAACTATAAAACCGGTAAGACTTATCCCTTTATTACTGGCCACTGTGGTCATTTCTATTATATGCTATTCTAATAATGAGGTCCCACGTAATGACAATTCATTATTGGGCGATATAGTCATCAGTTTACTGTGCCCATTGCCGCTCTGGACTATTCTAATAATACAATTGAACCTGTAACTGGATCCACCAGCGACTGTCAACCACAAATAGTTATGTAATGTCTGATGACCCAATGATTGGGCACCACAGATAGTTATGTAATGTGTGATGATGACCTGGTGACTGGAACCTGTCCAATGATTATTAAAAGCAATAATAAATAAAAATTTTATATAATTTATTAAGATAATTATGTTAGGTTGAGTTTTTACCTTGAGAAATAAAGATTTCTAGTTATCATTACATTATTCATATTTTTATAGGATTGATCAATGATTTATAAATATCTTGATTACTAATTTTACAGGTAGCTGTACAGTATAAAAGACCGACTTGCTTTGAAGTAAATATGGTAGGTATCTAAATTATATAATTGACATAAACTGGAAAATTTCTTGATTTTTTAATAGATAATTTCCCATTTCTGACTTTCCCATTTCTGACTTGTCTGTTGTCAATCTTTCGGTATCATGAACTTGCCGGATAGGATCTAATTCTTCACGGCTTAATGCAGAGTAGAATGAACTCAAATTTATTGTGTAACATTTAATAAAGAATTTAACATATCAGGGTAGATAATCTCTCTGCTTGGATTGAATCAGATGAAAAAATTACCAACAAAAAGATTTCAGCAAAAATCATATATTATAATAGGCTATTGTCTGCAGTGGATTGTTGACAATATCACCTCGGTGGAAGTGGATAAAGCTATTTCACACAGTATGCTATTGATGCCTAATGTTGAACACAGAACTGTTCAAGTCCTCATATCTTTGTAAATAGAACCATTTATGGACTAAAATTCCCTGTACTTTCACAGTATTGTAATGTACATAGTAATCCATCAATTGGTTGATCCAATTTCGTATTCCTCTATGTTTCTTGTTTTAAACCTGTTTAAACCATTCTTATTTTCAGACTACATTAGAAAGTAGCTGGTTGGGTGATATTTTTTGGTGTTTTTTTGTGCCCTGTACATTTTATAAAATCAGGTATGTTTTATAACTAAAACATATAGTGTCAATCCAATACTGATCAGAATTTAATCATTTTGGCCTGAAAGTCATTGTAACATTGAGAGTTTACTCTTTGAAACGTCAAAATAAAGTAGCAGTTGTTCTTCCATAAGTGTGTATTATAGTTTATTGGACTGATATTCAACTATCTGAATGATTCAAATTCCCATTAATAACATAACTGATGATCAGCTGCTTTAAGTTAAATCTGTCAGTGATGCAAGACGTAGGACCTGCTAAGGAAAAGCCTCTAGTAAATTGGATGGGGCTAAAAATATCCTTACCAATGGCAGCATGTTGGACATTAAAATAAAAGTACAGTAATATAAGATGTTAAATTCCATTGTATTTCTTTTTTTCAGTGTTTTACCAGAAGTCAAAAAGAAAGAAGAAGAAAGTATTGAAGAATTAACAGAACGAGTGAGATCAAGTATTGCTAAATGTTTAAATATAAAAACAACAGAATTTACATTCTCAGATAAAATAGAACTTAAAAAACAAAACCAGAGAAGCGTTACAGTTACAAATGTTAGTTCTACACCATCTACAAGTAATAGTAAGTAGTTACATCATCATTAGAATTAAAGATACATTATGTAAGAATTAGATAAAGTACTGGACGTTCTTACTATAATAGTTCAAAGGCACTTTCAAAACTTAGACATTGAATTTATATTTCTTTATCATCAAACAAATTACTGCACATATAAACAAATTACTGTGAGTGCCAACCGGTCTAATTCAGTTGAACAATAATAACTAAAAAGGAAATCCCAGCTTTTACTATGTTTCTTTAACATATTCAAATGGTGATGTAACCTATTAATCCTCTTTCGCAAATGATCACCATAACAGTTTATAAGTGTGCTGGCCTCCAGTTTTGGTCTGATAACAAAATTCTTAGAACATATTAATTAAAACCAGGAAGAACTGCAAAATTCTATTGCAACCTGGAAAACAATTATCCTGATGCAACTGGACGTTGATGTAGCTTTTAAAATGTGCCACAAAGCTTTAAGTAAAGAGTTCAAAGAGTCTTCCACATAGAATTAACCAATTTTTTGTTTTTTTAGATAAACCTCGAGTTACAAAGCCTGTAACTATTCAGCGTGTTTTATCTAATGATCCTGTTATTAATAACATGGTACAACAAGTTAAAACGGTCATGCCACACGTACCTTTATCAGCTATTTTACAAGATATAGGTCAGTTACTTCTATTATTATATATACAGGAACAAGAAATAAAAAATAAATTTTTGTTTGATGGCAGTGCTTCCGTCTACTCGTCATCGAATTCCAACTGCCACTGGTTCTTTTTTGTTAACACCAACAAGGAAACGGGAATTTTTTGTCCCATCCAAACAACTAGATGAGGTTTTGTCAGACCCTTCGTCCTGCACAAATGACAAGGGGAATCAGGGTTGGAAAATCAAGAGAATGTTTTTTGGCCAACATTAGGATCGAACCAGGACCACTTGGTTAGTGATCCACCGACATAGACACCAGCACCATGATGGTTCCTCCATATCCTGACGGAACCATGTACATAGAAGATCAATATACAGCATAAACAATGAAAATAGGCTGCCAGGTAAAATAAGACCCCACAATCTTCACAAGAAATCTGGTGAGGGAGGATCATGGGTTCATTACATCACACAACCATCACCGACTGATAATGGGTTTAGCAATAGCAAACTAAATTTAAATAATGCCTTTGGCAGTGACAAGACAAAACAGACTCAAATCAGCTAGTTTCTATTCTGCAAGTAATTTATTTTGTTTTCATTTTCAGAAAAAACTAAAGATATCGATTTAACAATAACTAATATATTAGATGGGATTGTACAGTATACACCAGAAGAAAACGATAACCGGAAAAATACAGACAGCGAACAAAAACAAAAATTAGTTTGCGTAAGTTTTATTTTGTTTATCTGATCTTTACTGGTTAATATGTAATATTTCATATATATCTCAAAAGGTGGCACAGCGAGAATGGTGAACATTTACTAACTGTTGACTGGAAAAGTTCCTTATCTTTTCCCAACATTGATATAGTGACGTATTATAAAATCTGTAGTGGGCCTTAGCTTTTAGCTTCACCCATGCCCCTCTCCAAGCTTAACTCGGTTATATTTTCATGAAGGTATGTTACTTATCAATGGTGTTGAACAAAAATATTTCCTTTCAATGAAATGAAATGGGGTTTAATGTCAGACTGATCTACTCGGACTGGCCTAACGAAGATTGGCTTACGCCATTATGTGCTCTAAGTGAAATTTTGTCGGGACAGCGCCGCTACAGCCTACTCCTTTATGGAATTCCAACTGCCATGGGATGGGATCTTTTAATAGTACACGCCAATTTGTACACAGGACCAGTTTTCTATACCATCCAAACGACTAGACAGTTTAAACTGTTTTTTATTTCAGCCATCCACTCAAACCTTTAAATCGTCTACATTTGGTCGTACATCGAATGACAGGCAGTTATCTTTTGAAGAGAGAAAACAGGCTATGATAGAAGCAGCCAGACGGAAATATAAAGAGAAACATAATCTCTCTTAGTTTCTTCCAACAGTTGTGACAATTTGAAACTAAATCAATAATTTTTATTATTCTGAAGATTACAGTTAGCAGCAATAGATTTTACTATTTTTAATATATTACTAAAATGGTTATAAATTACCATTTTTATCATGTGAGGTTTGGTATGTAATTCTGATAAAAGGACAAGGGAGCTGGGAGCATTGATGGAGAACATTTTAAGCTAAATGGTCCATGTTGTGGTCACCGTTTTCTATAATAAGCTGGTGAGCTTAAAAAAGCTCTTCTTAATTGGCAAGAGTCCTAAATCGTGCTCCTGAAGGCGCTCTCTCAGTTTGGACGTGGTGATAGATTTGGTAAATAAGGATGGACGTGGTGAAAGATTTGCTTAATAAGGAATGCTATATCATAATAGTAAGGACAGTGATTTGTTTTAGGGGTATAGTGCAAGATTAGCATCTATTTGCCAGGACTTCATTCTGGTTTTCAGATGACAGTACCGTCAAGAAAACTCCGCTTGATCAAGGTTCAGGTGCTTTATGACTCTAAAGCTCAATCGAACACCTTAAAAACAATGGCTGATGTGCATGCTCATATAACTTTTGAAAATGTTCTAGGCTCAAGGTGTCCTTCAAGCATATAACTCTCAGTTTTCACAGTGTCCTCAACAAAGGTAAAAGCATTCAAACCAATCTTAAGAGTGCCCAGACATTTTCCATAGACCAGAACTATGTAAGATTTTTGTTTTCCAAGAGAATAACATATATTTATGTCTTCATAATATTTTGTAAATAGGTAAAAAAAAAATTATATATAGGCTAGAGATAGATTATGCATGTTGATAATTATGCTTGTGTTTACGATTCATAAATGATTCAAAACCATTTGGGGATGTTCACTTTATATAACTACCAATCAAGGCCTAAATCAATATATTTATACATACATGTAATTGATTATATTGGTAGAGATATTTTCATTATGGTGAGAGTACTGCAAAAAAACCTTGTTTTATCACCTTTTTAATTGTCCCCTGTCTGTCGAGAATCTAAGACATAATAACTCTTCTTCTTATTGAGGTAGAATGTTTGATGAGCATTTTCTGCTACAGCTTAGGGGAAAGAAAAAATTCCATCGGTCGAGAATTCAAGGACTCAATATTTCGTCTGCTTCTAATTCAGACAGAAAGTTCAACCTTGCTGTAGATGTTCATTAGTTAAATGTCAAGAGTATTTTCTGCTTCGGCTAAGATGTGCTTACATCCTGTAATCTGTAGGTGGCCTTAATATTTAGATCTGACCCTTAAATACATTTGAAGTTATTACCATTGGGTTGTTGATGAATAATGCAATTTTTACTTAGAGCAACTTTAATGTATTTATGATAGGTCTATCAGCCTATGTTTTATAAATTTGATCTGTTTATAACATGTGATAATTTGACACCGAATGAAAAGAAAATTGATAAAACTCAGCATTCATAATCACCACTATTTTCAAAGTATTAAAATTATTGAAGTTAATTATAAGGTTATTATATTACAATATATACTTAGATTTGTTGAACAGTAAATATTTTAAGGTAAATATATTCTACATGTATTATATATAATTTGCCGATTTAATAAAAAAAACAACCAGAAACTGATTTATAACCATTGTGTTACAGTTATTCATACTAGAAAGTAGCCGTACTGGTATCACTGTATATCATAAGATCTGCTGTACTGGTATCGCTGTATATCATAAGATCTGTCATAAAGTTAAACAGCATGTTATTGATCCCTCAATTGTACATGACAAGGAGTAGGGTCGTGTGTCCTACCTCATTGGTTTTCTCTGGGATTCTTCCCACTCCCGAAGACCCCTGTATTCTAGTGAATAATTGAAATAAAATTAAGTATTCAACCATATGTTAGTCTCTCTAGCATTACATTGTATATTTTGGTGCATGTATTACTGTTGACAGTAAAAATTGTAAATAAATTTAATGATGTTGAAGAAACAGATGCAGAAAAAAACTTTTACTACACAAAGGATCAACTGGAGGCCAGTTTTGCCATGTTTGTTACAGCATCTGTTCTGTCTGGTCACATATTTTAGTGTAGTGTAAAATTCCTAGTACACTACCAAATCTTGGTGTAAATTCCCAGTACCATACTAACTCTTTGTATAAATTCCTAGTACTATACTAATTCTTGGTATAAATTCCAAGTACAGTACTTATTCTTAGTGTGCATACCTAGTAAAGTACTAATTCTGGATATAAATTCCTACGAAAGTACTTTTTCTTGGTGTACATTCCTAGTAATGCACTAATTCTTAGTGTAAATTCCTAGTAAAGTTCTTATTCTTGGTGTCAATACAGATTCAGTCATAATTGTTGACACTGAATGGCCAAAAATCCATATAATGGAAAAATATTATTGGTTTGTCCAGTTAGAGAAAGAGATAAATTAGAACAATTTAATATACCTTTGAAATGATAATTTATATCAACTAATAGAATCATTAAACATTTGGGTTATAATTTGATATAATTCACTGTTAATGTCTTTAGAAGCATCACTGATTAAATGTTCATTTTTAAGAATTAGTCCCTCTTGTTTTAATGATTTTGTTATTTGAATTTTGACATCTGCTAATTTTAAAGATAAATTCTTTAAATCATCTTTTGTTGCACCATTTCCTGAAGAAGAGAAAGATTAAGTTTTGTAGAAGTACAAACTCGGGCAAACCAATTTAGAAACAAAATATACTTGGTTGTTCCTCTCAAAATTCTTAGATGAAGAATATCAATAAACCAAGATGGCCTCAATTATTTTTAAGTATTTCAATCTACAATTGGCCAATTACTGATTGATTTTGTACAAGTAATGATTAAACTTTCTGATATGTAACTCGAGCTTCACACCATTCATGCTGCAATATTAGACCTCTAAACGTTACTAATTTTATAGTGGCAGGGATGGTACATTTTTTAAAATTAATTCAACTGATATTAAAGGAGTTGCTCAGTACCTTCTGTTCAGTCTAATACCCCCATTTGGCTTTATGACTATATTGTTGATCATGGAATGTCAGCTGAGCCACTTTACATTATTATTCATTTAGTTATAAAATTGATATCTTACTTTTAGCTTGTACCATTTGATGTGATATGAGTTGACGAATAATTAAATCAGCTTGATGGATCATATTAGCTGAAGTTAATCGCTGACTTTCAGCAATTATTTCTGGATCTGTTTCTTCTTGTGGTACAACAGGATTTGATTTAACCAACTGGATGAAATCCATAAACTTATTCCTAGAAAAAAGAAGTAAGAATATTCCACAAAACCTTCATTCAAAATTAAAAGTTGTTCTCTAGATTAAACATTTAAATGAAATGAAATAGGGTTTAGTCCAACCTTTCTGCTTCGACTGAGCTAATGAAGACAGACACATGCCATGCTCGGACAGCAACGCTACAGCCTACTCTATTTTGAATTCTGTCCATTTTTTTTTACATGCACAGCAATGTGTACACAGGACCATGGTATTTTGTCCCATCCAAACAACTTTACATTTTCCCTTGCCAAGCCAGAAAAACCCTGATGAACTTTCTCAGTCAACACCGGGCTCAAATAAAAAAACCTCCATGTTAGCAAGTCAATGTCTTATTTACTGAGCCACTGTGGTTCATGGGCTCGTAGCCACGGGGGGCTATGGGGAGGCTTAGGCCCTCCAAAAATCGAATTAGCCCCCCCCCCCGCCAAATATTTCACCAAAAATAATGATTTCTAATGAGTGTTCTTAGCTGGCCACATCCTCAGCCCCTCCAAAACATTCTGTAGCCCCCCCCCCCCAAATTTTATGAGCTGGCTACGTGCCCAGTGGTTCCAAGTTACACATCTAAGAATCAGAAACTCTTAGTATCTTCACTTCAAATTATGATTAAAGACACATCCATTCAAACAGCAGAAGAATCTGAATAAACTTATACACACACATGGGAAACTTTATCTTGCACTATATTGTATTGTTTGCACTATACAAATTCTGTGTTAATTGGTGGGTTGATGATTTATTTTCCATAGGAAACAGATTTATTTTATAAAAATAATTAAGAGACCAACCTTGATAACTCTTGTGAATCAGCCGAATATTTTAAGGAATATTTTTCCCAAGAATTTGTTATATCTGGAATTTGAAATTTTTCAGACATTTTTGTTATAACAAGTGGATTAACAATACCATTCTTTCTTTTGGAATTTCTTTCTAAAGCAATTTCTAGCGGACATTCAACATAAATTTGACAGAAGCTTAAAGAATCTGAAAATATATAATATACATATTAACTGTAGGATATATTAAAGATAGTTTGCCAGACAACCAATATACATCCAACTCTTTGAAGGGTGGCTTTCATGTTTCAGGGTAAGCAGCAATAACTTAGCATAAATTGATGGAAAAGTCTGAAGTTCCTACTTTCATAAGTATTTTGGACTAGCTGAACATGGCAGAGGGGACAAAAACTCATCAAAACATGTCACACCAACTCCCTGGATCTATCGTAGGGAAATGGGGTTTGAAGACCACTTGACACAAACTATGTCATTTCGGAACTAACATATGGTTTCATTTGAATTTAATAATTCACTTGCATGAAGGTGTCTTAAGCAGTGGAAGGAAACACAGAGAACCCTAAGAAAACTATAGATGAACAGGCATCCGGACTCATTGTCACATACAAGTTGGGAATTGAAACCACGCCACAGACCTTGTCATCTAAAGTGCATGTGTTAAGCCATTTAGCCACCCAACCCCCCTATCTGCCATAGCAAATTAATGTTGCATTTGATCATCATTAGATCATAGTTAGGTGATCAGCAAGTCGGGGAAATAAGCCAACTGTTGCAGACATTGTCTGGCACAAATTCAATATAGTGCCTGTTACTTGTTCAGCAGATTTTTATGTTATTTTCGGACATTATTAATATGTCATGTTCAAAACCGTAGAGTTACTTAGCAGTGGGAGGAAACTGGAGGTCCAAATGAAAAATAGCGAGGATGAGTTGGGTATCCTAATCCTTGTGATCGAAGCCACAGGTCTTAGACCACTCGACCACCCAATCAAGCAGGATACTACTTACAATTTCTGGCTAGTTGATAATAATCATATCTCATACTTCTATAATACATATTATCATCTATCATAATAACAATAGATGTATTATCAAGATCCACTTGATCAAACGCATTCTTCATTATTTGTGAATATGGATTAATAACATCATAATCAGATAATCCTTGGTCAGTCATTAATGCATTATCTTTCCTGTCTGGATTAAATACACAACAATCATCATCAGTCACTTCTTCTGAAGAATGGTCTATATCTTTTTGGGTGATTTTTAAATTGTTTCTATTTAAATTAAAGATCTGCTTGTCAACCAAGTCTTTGAATTTTTCTAGTAATCTGTGATCTATGCCATCCAATGTAAAATCAGTTTCATCATGTCTGTTTGATTTAAAGATCAAATATTCAATACATTGCACTATTTGTTCTCTATAGCTCTTCCAGGAATTATTCTTATTAGACTGAAAAATAAAATGATATTGTGGTTTAATGTCCTACTGTGCTATTGAAGTGTGTTGTGAAGGAAATTTTGCCCAGACAGCAACACTATGGCCTACTCTTATTTGGAATTCCAACTATCAAGCGTTCTTTACATGCATGCCAATGTGTACACGGGACCTCAGTTTATCGACTCATCCGAACTACTACACTTTGTCTCTTGACAGATCCTTTGTCCCACACCAGACATATGTGGAGGAACCATGCCGGAAACTCCTGATGAACTTTCTTGGCCAAGTAGGGGTCAAACACAAGGCCTCCAGGTTAGGATAATATATTTTTTAAAAAATTTTCCAATAATTTGACTCATTTTCTAATTAATATTCTATAGAATTGTGATCTGTATATTTCAGTTCCATTACTAACTGCAATTGAAACAATTTAATCTTACAGTAAGCTACTAGCGGAGAATCAAATGCTTATTGTGACTACAAGATATAATGCAATTCTAAGCATTATCCCAATTTTTAAAAACATTTTTTTTTAATAGTACCAGACATTTTCAACTTAGTGCCGGACATGTATTAATAATATCATTTAAAAAGACAAATCAGTGCCGGACAAAATGACAGGCACCAGAGGTTTTGTGACTGACAAAACCTGAATCTGTGCCTGACAATGTCAGTGACAGGTGCCTTATTTTTCAGGCTTGAGTGTTTCATACAATTAAATTATAAATTCAAATGTGTATATATAATGCTTTAAGGCTAAATTATTGCAATTCCAATTTTATGACATGCAAATTGAGGGACCAGTAAGTTCTCCAGCTATTCAATATACCTGATTTTCTATTAAATCTGTTTCAAGATCTTGTGGCATCAACTGGTCATACTCAAATAAAACTGGTAAATATTGCTCTGATTCCTGTTGCCATGAATACAGGTAGCGACATAATGAGCTTTTACCTGAACCAGGTAACCCACACATAACTAATATCAAACCAGAAGACTTCTTGGACTCTGCCATCTGAAGCTGAATAGTTAAAGATGTGTTATGTTATGTAATTATTCAAAAATAGATAATGAATAATAATTACTCTATAGTATTTGAGCAAACGTTATGACCTCTTATTATCGTAGCAACAGCAGGCCTAAGTACTTGAAAATCAAGACTAAGTCTCCATTAATCATTTTATCTTTAAATCTTACAATGTTCTAATTCAATTAAATCTCACCCATCTGATGGTCTAGTAACAGTAGGCCTACTTGACAATCGGAACTATGTTTGGATTATTCATTTTATCATTAATTTGTTTGGTTTTTATAAAGTTCTGCCCCATGCAAATGTTTAGTATAGGAATCATTTATTATCATGGATTTAGCTGTTCAAGTTATCAAAATTTATTAAATATCAATATACTTGTTCATCTCAAGACTTTAAAATCTCTTTATCAGTCTGAAGCCTTTCAAGCGTCTCGTGACCTTAAACACTGTGTTTAAATCTATTAAGTCAATCGGATATTAACTTTAGCCTCTAGAGTGTTCACAAGATATTTCAAAGTGATCAAGGCCCAAAACTCTGGCAGTAATAATCGAATATCGTCTCAGGATCTTAAACACTGTGTAAATTGAAAATGAATTGGATATTAACTTTTAAGTCTCTAGTCTGCTAGAACATCCGCAACATTTTTCACTGTGATCAAGGGCCATAATTCTGGCAGTAATTATCTGTAATCACTGAAAATCAATGACCTTATATAAACACTGTGTATAAATTTAAAGTCAATCAGAGAATTGTAGACACCAGACTGACAGAGGCGACAAAAATATACGACCACTACGGTACCGTAGGCCTAACTTTAATTTAGTTGGTCTATATTATATAAAGTTACATAAAAAATGCGGAATCCCTTATTTTTTATAATAAATTTTCTGTTTATTAGCAGTGAATTATGCTTTGATCACATGCACACTGACATTTCTGACATTAAACACTGTGTCTAATAACATAACATTTCAACTGATGAGTGAATGTTGCAAAAAGAATGTCACATGTGTGCAAACACAGCTGACTAACATCAATGAACACGTGATTTTTTTTTCACGTGCCCTTTATCATTAATAACAATTAAGGCGATAATAATATACTCATTGCACGATTAAAGTAAAAACATGACTAGCCTATGTTTATAGTCTAGACACGAACTTATTTTGTGTCCCCAATACATTACTTTTGAGCTGTCAAATAAAATTAAATTGAAAGTAGAGTTCATTGGATGGCCAAATTTGATTGGTCGGAATATTTTGGTTAAAGGGGAATAACAATTTTCACTTTCAGGTTATTAAAATGTTGAGAACTTTGTTTTGGCACTGATATCGCAGCTGATTACTATTAATACACAATGTTCTTGCTTATTACGGTAGATAACACAATATTGGGTTTAACATTATCTCATCTATCGTCAGCACTTCATTTATAGTTTGATTCATAACACGTGGTTTCCGCGGAAGCAGCCATTGTGGGCAAGGATACAAGAAAAATGTCCCCAATCTTTTGTAACTGCTGATACTATTGGTCGACCGAATTTCTCTTTGATACACGATGCCATCGATTATGGATATTCCGACCCGCATTCTTCAATTCAAATCGAAGTCATAGAAATGATACATAACATTCATTGTAATAATCAACAAATGCAATCCCTAAAAACAATAATAATGACTAAATTGCCATTAATACATAACGATGTAACAGCCAATCATAAACGAGATCACAAAATCTTTTGATCGTAACAGGCTCGTGTGACGTCAGAAGTAATTCACATGGCGTTGTAAAAAGAAGAAGCTGGACATTGCACAATCTTTGAGAAAGATATTTTGTGTTTACTAGTGTATTTTTAATCATTACACATGTGACTGTAAGGAAAACAAAACATCTATCCTTGAATTTGCGGATAGATTTTGTATTATATCGCCATAGAAAGGTCGAAAATATCAAAATTAGTTGGGCCATACGGATAGACAAGGTATCTCGACACGGGGCCAGTTGAAACTGCCTAAAAAAACTAAAAGTGTGAAAATTTATCAAAACTACGTGTTGCTTGGAAGCAAGTGTTCAAGAATTTGTGTCTAAGAAAAAACTGTCAAAATGGCTTCGAACGGTACGGAAGGCGAAACCAGCGCCGATCGAAATGTTGAAATGTGGAAAATAAAAAAACTCATCAAGAGTTTAGAAGCCGCAAGAGGGTAAGTAAAACAACCGTCTGACTGTGCTCTCTCTTAGTCTTAAAGGATCGTTCAGGAAGTATTTTTTTAAAAAAAAAAAATAGATAAGGGATGTCTGTAAATCTCACAATAAAACATAATTCTCTTGATCTTTATCAAAATCAAAGAGACATGATTAGGAGTCTGGTTAAATTCATTTGATTAGGCCTAATGATGCTAGCCTACTTCGGAAGGGTACCCGTTAATAATACAATAAAATTTCACTAATAAATTAAATATAAGTTTTCATTATTATGTCCTTGTAATTTTCTGGATTTAATTTAATTATCAAGTTATTATTTTTTTTGTCTTTTTTCAGGAATGGAACAAGCATGATTTCACTTATTATTCCTCCAAAGGATCAAGTGTCGCGTGTAAATAAAATGTTGGCAGATGAATATGGAACAGCATCAAATATCAAAAGTCGAGTGAATCGGCTTTCTGTTTTAGGAGCAATCACATCAGTACAACAGAGACTTAAGCTTTATAATAAAGGTGAAAAATCCTTTAAAAATGTTTGATTTATGCTTGGTATTGATTGTTTTTCGTGTGAAAATAAAAGGGGCAGAGCATTTAGCTATATGATCGAACGATAAAGTATAGTCCTGATGGTACATGTCTTCAAATGCCTTTGAAATTCATAATGTTTTGAGTTAATATGTATTGATTATTTATAAATGTTAGGTTCAGAGGGTACCATATCTTCAATCATAAAGATATATCATGAATTTTTAATGTGGAAGTGTATCAGGTACTTTTACATAAGCATTGATTAATGATGACCTTGTTTTCATCCAATCTGTTAATTTGGTTTAGGTTATTATAGCCTGTTGTCATTGTTAAGGTTAATGACTCGTAATTAATAATCCATTTACAACAAGGAGACACAGTGGCTCAGTAAGTAAGGAGCTAGCTTACTGAACTGGGTGCACCATGTGCGATTCAAGTGTATTTTGTGAATGCTCTTCAGTTTTTTCTGGCATGGTTGCCCATTGTCATTGATGCGGAACAGAAGACCAAGCAAGGACCAGCACATTGTCATTGAATAGAATATAAATCAAGTTCCTATGTACACATGCATATTTAAGAACCATTGACAGTTGGGATTCAATTGCTGTCCATGCAAAATTTCCCTCATAGCTCACTGTATAGCATATTTATGTCTACATTATAGGGCAATGTTAAACCCCACTTTCATTCATTCATTCATTTACAACAAGCACTTTACTGAAATTAAGATTTAAAAAGTGACTTAAAGAATAAAACATTACACTATCTACATTTTTGTGCCAGAGCCCAATAGACCTGTTCTTGACCACCATTGGCACTCTGGCGGAATCCTCCGTACAAGGCAGCAACTTGATGAAGCTCACAGCATGAATAATAGTTTCTGATAGTTGTAGGGTTATGGCCCTTGATTCAATTATGTTATAGAATATTAGTCACACCTTAACTGAGCATTGATGTTTCTTTCTTGACTGGCATCTATCATTATTTTATTCCTGTACCATTACCATCATCTTATAGATTCATGACAGACATATGAGTAGGTTAGGCTGTAATATTAACTCATAGTTCACCTCATGATGTATGCTGTGTGCTATCTTCGTTAGAGCAGAAAAGATATTAAACTAATTTAATTTCACTAATCAAAAATGATGCATTTATTTAATTCCAGTACCTGCTAATGGGTTAGTTATTTATTGTGGAACAATTATAACAGAAGAAGGGAAAGAAAAGAAAGTGAACATAGATTTTGAACCTTTCCGCCCAATCAACACCTCACTTTATTTATGTGACAATAAATTCCATACAGAGGTAAAAAAAAAATTTTGTCTTTACAGGACCATTAATAAAAAAAATAGTCCTAGTTCATAACACATGAAATTTGGGATTAAATTGCAGTTCATTTTTTATATGCTGTCGCACCCCATCAATTACTCTGCTGTCCACAATTTTTTGTGAACACTTTATACTGACTGTTCCTATCTTTTTAAAACTGTTTATCAGTGAGATGAAAAATGTTATTCAAATTGAGCAATTTGTATTAATAATTCAAGAGTTATTGCCCCTGATCACATTGTGGAATTTTGTGAATGGTCACTCAGCATCTTAGATAAGAGTGTTCATTTTTATACGCCCACATTGAAATGTGGTCGTATATTGTCGTCGCCCCCGTCCGTCCGTCCGGCGTCCACAATTGCTTGTGGACGCTCTACAGGCTAAAGTTAATATCCGATTGACTTTAAATTTATACACAGTGTTTAAGGTCACAAGAAGAAGAAGCCTATTGTTTTTCAGCGTTTTCCGATAATAACTACCAGAGTTACGGCCCTTGATTACTTCAAAATATCTTGTGGACGCTTTAGAGGCCAAAGTTAATATCCGATTGACTTTAAATTTATACACAGTGTTTAAGGTCATAAGACGAAGAAGCCTATTGATTTTCAGCGATTTCCGAAAATTAGTGCCAGAGTTATGGCCCTTGAACACTTGAAAATATCTTGTGGACGCTCTAGAGGCCAAAGTTAATATCCAATTGACTTTAAATTTATCCACAGTGTTTAAGGTCATGAGACGAAGAAGCCTATTGATTTTCAGCGATTTCCGATAATTAGTGCCAGAGTTATGGCCCTTGATCACTTCAAAAAATCTTGTGGACACTCTAGAGGCCAAAGTTAATATCCGATATACTTTAAATTTATATGCAGTGTTTAAGGTCATGAGATGAAGAATCCTATTGATTTTCAGCGATATCCGATAAGTTATGGCCCTTGATCACTTCGAAAAAATCCTGTGGAAGCTCTAGAGGCCAAAGTTAATATCCGATCAACTTTAAATTAACACACAGTGTTTAGGGTCATGAGGCGAAGAAGCCTATTGATTTTCAGAGATTTCAAATAATTATTGCCAGAGTTATCTCTCTTGATCACTTCAAAAAACCCTTGTTACACTATAGAGGCTAAACTTATCATCCGATTGACTTTAGATTGATACACAGAGTTTAAGGTGTTGAAACGAACAAGTATTTTGATATTCAATGAATTTTGATAACTGAACAGCTAAATCCATGATATTAAATGTTTCATGTATATACTAATTGTTAGTGTGGGGTAACACTTTATAAAAAGCAATCCAATTCTAATGATTTTCTGATAATTACATAATGAGCCGTTACTCTTAATCAGTTTTTAGTGTATTACAAATGTTTCATTAGCAAAAAAAGTAAAAATATGCGACAACCCTTGTTGACTGCCCGGACGATTTAGCTGCTGTGGGCGTATGTTTCGTTGCCTGGCAACCTATCTTTAACATGTTTGTTTGTGTTGTCAATTCGCAGCTTAATAAAAATTGTATGTTACTATTCATCTTATTAAAGACACATGAATGCTGGTGGTCAAGTTCGAAAGTCTTATCAACTTTTATCTCTTTGTTTTTTCAGGCCTTGACCGCTTTATTAGCAGATGACAATAAGTTTGGATTTATTATAATGGATGGTAATGGGGCATTATTTGGTACTTTATCTGGTAATACAAGAGAAATCCTACACAAATTTACAGTTGATCTACCAAAGAAACACGGTATGAAGCTTAATACCAAGTTTTAAAAAGTCAGAAAAAATTTAACATCCCAAAGGGCACTGTTATTTTAACATTCATCTTGACCATAAAGCCAATAACACTTGTTTTCAATATTTCTTTATTTTATATACGGTACTACTAACATAAATACATTGGAAGTACATGAACTTATTTTGTAAATGTAGCTTCATTCATGGCATCGCAAGTACAACCATGTGGATGACAATTTCCAACATCACTCGTGATCAAGTATGGAAACAATAGTAATAATAAATCCGAAGATTATCCAAAGATTTATTTTGTTATAATGCTGGGTCCATCTGTTCATACTAGATGTTCATTATGTGATGTCTTGGCTGAGATCAATCATTAAATTGAGTGCAAGTGATGAAACTTTGCACTTTGTTTGATTACATCATACCTTGACTAAGCTGCTTAATAAGCATCTTTTTTACTTGTGTTTGAGTGCTTGATTCTTTACAAAAAGATAAATGTGCATTTAATTAATGTTTGTCATCCATTAAATTTAAATAGTGGCACGTAACTCCAGTCACACTACTGGTGATGTTTTGTTATATTTATCAAATTTCTGTCATTTCAGGCAGAGGAGGTCAGTCTGCTTTGCGTTTTGCTCGTCTCAGAATGGAAAAACGTCACAACTACGTACGTAAAGTAGCAGAAGTAGCTGTTCAACTCTTTATAACAAATGATAAACCTAATGTAGCAGGACTTGTACTCGCTGGTTCTGCTGATTTCAAAACCGAACTCAGTCAATCAGACATGTTTGATCAGGTAAGCTCAATATTATGATATTAATCAATATGTCTGGACTGAAGTTTTCCAGAATTCTCTACCTGATAAAAAATAAGCAAATATTATTCACTGACTTCTTTATACTTGTGAGCAGGACCTGTCAAGAGCTGCAGGGCTCATCTGAGAAAATATTTTCTGTATCAATGTTTTCCTTATAAGACATATAGAAATAGATTACACTAAAAATAAACACACTTATATGGATATACTACTTCTGGATTTATTAACATGCTACGTTTCGATACACATACAGATATCGTTTTCAAGCAAATAAGCATACAGATATCGTTTTCAAGCAAATAAGCATTATTTGCTTGAAAACGATATCTGTATGTGTATCGAAACGTAGCATGTTAATAAATCCAGAAGTAGTATATCCATATAAGTGTGTTTATTTTTGTATCAATGTTTTCTGTTTCTGTATGTTGCTAAATTTTCAATTCTTAAACTTATTTGTAAAAATCCTGAACAAAATGGAAGCATTTCTGGACTGATAATTCTTCAATGCTCTAATATCCAATGGTTTATTTTGTATTAATTTGTAGCGGTTACAAGCTAAGATATTAAAGATTGTAGATGTATCGTATGGTGGTGAAAATGGTTTTAATCAAGCCATAGAATTAGCTGCTGATTCCTTAGCAAATGTTAAATTTATACAAGAAAAGAAATTAATAGGTAAGTATAGAAAAATAATGATGGTGTGTGTATATCTACACAGTGGCTTGTTGCAATCTCAGTGAAGGTCGAGATAATTCCTCAGAATATTCCAGTTGAGTGTTTTCGTGGTAGCAAGCCCCCAAAATTGCTGTGATGATTTTTAGATCTGTCAATCCAATGAAAAAGGAATGATTTCAATCACTTAGATCTGAGCAAAATTTTTAAAACCTGTTTTACATCAGCAAGTGTCATTCACAATGATAGACTTATTAAATTAGTCACACTTGTATCAAGTTGTTCAAATGGAACAAATTGCCGCCGTTCCTTGTATACTGTTGTAAATTGAAATAATAGTAGGCCTGTCATTTTCATCAGAGCAGTGGGGTTGGGATGGCCTAGTGGTCTAGAGTGCCGCACTTCAACCTATAGCTGGCCGGTCACCTCTGGCTTGAGGCTGTGGTTTCGATCCCGGGTGTGAGCGGAAGTGGCATGGAGATAGGGCGCCATCTCAACCTCCGAGCACTCCGGTTTCCTCCCAATGCAAAAGACCTATGTTAGTCCCGAAATGACCTAGTTTGTGTCGAGTGGACGTGAACCCCATTTCTCTCTCTTTCATGAGAGCACACTGCAGAGTGTATGTCAGTCTTTATTAGTGTAGATAAAACGTTAAACCCCATTTCAATTTCTACTCTTGTTAGTTCAGTAATATATATTTATATATATTCTAATAACAATTTTGAAAAGAAATTTTAATTTAGGCCATGATAACAAAATGATAATTCTCAACACTTGATGTCTAGGTTCAAACTATTGCTATTTGTCTGTTATTTGACAGTGACAGTCACTATGTTTTGTTATTATTTCAGGTCGTTATTTCGATGAAATTTCTCAAGACACGGGCAAATATTGTTTTGGAGTAGAAGATACGTTACGAGCACTAGAAATGGGAGCTGTTGATACTCTTATAGTGTGGGAAAACCTTAATATTACACGATTTGTTGTTCGAGATCACTCAACAGAAGGTAGGTTTACTAATTTACGTTTTCTCTTAAGACTATGACAATCTCTTCAGAGTAGCTGAGCATCAGTTTTCTACATGCAAACATCATTCCGATATAATCTTTAAATGGTATTTAGTAGCTGGATTGAGTAATATCAAAAACATATACTTATGGAAAACAACTAATAGTGTATTTTAAGGCGACCCTTCATAGAGTATTCTCACACCATAAGCTATACTCTTATTGCATGAATTTTAACTGAAGACATTGGAATAAAGTATCCAGCAATAAGCTCATTTAATATTTTGACTTTGAAAAATTCTGTAATTTTCACCAAAGAAATGATATTGTATAACTTGAATAGTAAATCACACTGCTGCCAGTACAACATCAACGTATGTGCTGATATATAAATTCACATAGTTTACAGCCCTAATATTTGTAGAGTTAACTTTACCTGGTGGAGTCCGAAGCTTCTATTTATCTTTACAAATTTTAGTATATATATACTTTTTTAGTCCCACTGAGCAGCACATCTTTGTTCAGACTCTTTTAATTCATTTTTACGTGTACAATATATTTATGACATTTCTTTTCAGAAAATCGTATCTTATTTTTACAACCCGATCAAGAATCAGATAAAACAAATTTCACAGACAAAGATGTAAGTTATTCATTTATTTAATTAACGAGTCCATCTTACTTTTTATTTATTTGTAACTGCAGGCATAAATATCAGGTATCTTCATTTTCAATATCACTAATTTGTCTTTCAGTTTTCTAAATTCAAAACAGGCAGTGTTATCTCTTAAATAATGTTATCTTTAATAAATGTCTTGTGTTTTTAAGACTGGAGTTGAAATGGAAATGGTAGAACAAGTTTCGTTACTAGAATGGTTTGCAAATAATTATAAAAATTTTGGTAAGTGTACAATATCATAATTTCTAAAGCTACAGGTTTGAAACACTACAGATCTACTTTAGAAAAAACAACAGAAAACATGGAAAATTGTTTTGTCAATTAGAATATTAAGATGCCTTTGTGTTACTGGTGAAATTATAATTGTTTCCTCAGCGTCAAACAGGGCAAATATCAATTAAGCTAAATCTAAGTGAATATGCTGGTCTTTTCTAAGATTAGTTTTTAGATTTAACTTAACAATATCAATGAATACAAATTTAACATTTATATTCTTGAAACTTGTATAGGGCAATTTTAAACTGAAAACTGTGTTTTGTGATAACAAAGCTATAAATATGTAGTCTCAATCATACAGGGGGGATAATGAGATTCAGTTAATGCAGGGGTGAATAACAGGTCTAAAACAACTTTCACTCTGTACCTTGCCCTTTTGTTCAGTCAACAAGACCATTTTTAAAACGAAAATAAGTTGCGATAAACTTGGATGATTTCATTGGCAGAAGGTGCTTCCTATCTTTTTCTTGACACTACAATCTAGCCTTCACTCTGTATGGAACTATATGAGGGTAGTTTAAGACAAGAACTTGCTTCTCTATTGGTACAGTAAGTCAGTATTCGGAAATACACTTAATACCATTATATTATAGTGACTAAGGACTGGTTTCATTGCACTGACACACAGATGTCTAGACTGACCGCTCATATAGTGCATTGTTTCACCTCCAATATTCTACCTGGGGTGGTACCAACAGTTGTTGACTGGACTTACACCTTCAGTATGTAAACAAGTCAAGTTTGTTATGTGGATAATTTTCCACTTGAATTATTCACACTGCAACATTTCGCCCAGAAATCTTGATCCTCTTTTATTGTTTGCTGTGATGATTCTATGTTCTGTCAATCCAATGATAAAACAGATGATTTCAAACTTGTATTTTATCTGAGCAAACTTTGAATACCATAGCATAGCCAGTTTACTTTAATTTAGGTTTTGATTAAAAGGATTTTCTCCATACTTGACAGTGAGAAAGATGTTGGCTTGCTAACTTGGAGATCCTGTGTTTGATCCGGATATTAGCCGAGAAAGTTAATTCGGCTTTTCCGGTGTGGTTCCTCCTTGTCAGTGGTGCAGGACAGATGACCCGGCAAGTGACAGTATGTAGTTGTTTGGATGGGACAAAAATCAATATCCCTTGGACACATTGGCATGTTTGTTAGAGAACCCTTGACAAAAGAGTGGCTGTAGTGCACTGTCAAGGCAAAATTTCCCATGAGACACACTGCATGACGTTTACATGATCACTAACCCAGTTGATGCAGACAAGCATAACATTTCCATACTTGGCAGAATAAACGCCAGATTGACTTACTTTATATATAGTGTGATTAATAAACCACAATATTTTCTGATTAACAGGTGCCACATTAGAAATTATAACAGATAAATCCCAGGAAGGAGCTCAGTTTGTTCGAGGTTTTGGTGGTATAGGAGGTAGGTCAACATTATCTTACCATAGATTTAGTATTCCATTCAGACCTTGGTTTCGAATCCCTGGTTGTACGTGGCAAAGAGTAGAGTCGCCTGTCCATCCTCGTGGGTTTTCTCCTGGTACTCCGGTTTCCTCCCACTGCTAAAGACCCTTACGCACAAGCGAATTATTGAAATAAAACTAAACCAAATGTTAGTCCCGAAATGACTTAGTTTGTGTCGAGTGGACATTAAACCCCATTTCTCTCTCTCTAGATTTAAACCTAGAGACCCGGGTAGTTGTGTAAGTGGGCTGAACATTAACATCATCCATCCATATTAAATGGCAGTGAATTTGACCAGCTTGAGAAGTCACCAGGGTAACCTGGCTAATAGATTTGGCACATGGTGAACTTAGCTTGTTTACATTGAGGCAAGCCCTGAAAATTGCTGTGATGATTTTTAGATCTGTCAATCCAATGAAAAAGGAATGATTTCAATCACCTCGATCTGAGCAAAATATTTGAGTAAATGGTTTGCATTTGTTCTCATTGACTATCCTTCAAAATATGTTGAAGTGTAACATACTGGTTTTCATTAGTCCTTTGATGAAGACAATACATTAACACCACTGATTAAGTAAGTATCCTACTCCCTGTTGGTGTTGATAAGGCGTGACATTAGACCCCATATATTTCTCGGAGGCTCAGAGGGTGAGCCGTTGGCTCGCTAACTTGGAGTTCCCTTGTTTGATTCCTGCGCTGGCAGAGAAAGTTCGGCAGGATTTTTAGGCGTGGTTCCTCAGTGGTGCAAGACTGATGTAGCAAAGAACTGAGGTCCTGTGTACACATTGGCATGTATGTAAAAGATCTCTTGGTAGTTGGAATTTGATATGAGAGTAGGCCGTAGAACACACTGTATGGATGTCTTCATTATCCCAGTTGGAGCAGAAAAAAAGGGTGTTAACCCCCATTTCATTTCTCATCCCATGTGATGAATGGCTAATAATATAAGTTTCACTATTTTCCAGGTATATTACGATATCAAGTGGATTTCCAAATACTGAATCCTGACTTACAAGAATATGATGACTTTGATATTGATGATTATTAAATTAATGCAGCATAAAGTGGATCGTTTTATTCTGGCCTAAAGAAGTGGGAGTGACTGATAACCATGCTAAAAACTGTTTCATATAAGTTACTGCTTTCAAATTTTTAAAAAACTTCATGGATGAAATGTAGAATCTGTGCAGTTTTCTTTCATCTTGGGTAAAACCCCCTTTGAAAAAATTCTGAATTACACCCCACAAAAGTGTTTTGTGGACACATTTATATGCAGATATGCCCTACATAAATTATACAAATTACGGTATATGGCGGTAACAGAATTAATTGAGTTCACTCTTTGTCTTGGGGTATATTTGCTATAAATTACTATAAATTATTATTATAGTCTTGTCACTAATTGTAGAGTATAATTCGGACTAAATGCTTGCTTTTAAGCACATAAAACTTGTTTTTTTTTTATATAGAATTCAAAAAACATTTCCTAGAAAGCTATCAAATCAAACTGGCTTGTGTAAAAAAAAACGGGGATAATTGATGGACTCGTTCTCATGAAAAGAAACAGATTTCTTGTATATTTTGTGTTATCTTTTTCATGTAAAAATTTTATTGACATAAGAATTGACTTGTTTTCTCAGAGAAGAAATATTTATAAATTATATGCTTGATAATGTTTGAGATATATGATAGTTTTTATCTCGCGGTATTTTTTCACAGTGAAATTGTATTGTATTACTAGTCTAGAAAATGAGACTTTAATTTATTTTCTACCACAAACACTCCAATTGATTCTCTCAAATTTGATATTTGTTCTTTATGATGTTGGCTTTCTAAACTTGTCTAAGATATCACCATTGGTGGAAGTGGCGGTACAACTCCAGAAACGAACGACCAGTTTATCAAAAACAAAAAATATGTGTAGGCCTTTGTGCCACTGTCAACAAAATTTGCCTTGCAATGCACTACATGGCATTTACACATGTTGATAAACCCAATTTATGCAGAAAATTAAGCTTTAGACATTAGTAGAAGCGGTAAAGTATGTGAATGTGTGAAGAGGCAGAAATGCTTATTTCTTGGTAAAATTCTCCATAGCATTCCAGTAAGAAAATAACCATGTTCGTCTAAAAATAACATATCAAAAATATACTTGTTGATTCCATAAACTGGGAATCTTTTTTAAAAAGTTGTCTTCATGTTTCGTCTCCCTTTTCATTCAATGTTTAGAAAATCTGTCAGGATTTATTGGAGTGTTTGTAATCTGTTAAGAGAAAATATAGCCTGTTCATATTAAAATTTTACCTCAGAAAAATGTTAAATATTTCAAGTTAAATATTGTACATTTATAGATATGTGATCACTTTACTACCGAGGCTAGTAAATAAAAACTTGAGACATTTATGTAAAACAATATATCCTTTGAGTGATATTTGTGAAACTGGTATATTTGCTAATAAATTTTAGTTACGGATTCAAATTTCAATATATTGATGGAAATGTGAAGCCAAAACTAAGAATTGTTATTATTGTGAGTTAATGTATCAATGTGGCGAGAAGACAAAAGAATGAGTTTGCATCAAACTCACTTTTGCTCAATTAAGAAAATTGAAATTTCTGAATTTATGCGAATGAAATTAAATTATAAAGATTGGTGTTTCTGAAGGTTTAATTTGTGCAAATCTGATTGAATATTTAAATATGCACAATTTGCGTAAAATAACTTATTAGTTTACACTTGTTTCTTTTGTTCAAAAATTTAGAACATCTACTTATTATCTTAGTTAATAGTTCATACTATACAATTAAACTACTAAAGATATCAAAATTTCTGATAGTGCTACAAGTAAATATATTTCCCAATTGCAATATAAACAGATAAGGGAAGTAGTATTTGTTAATTAACTAACTTTCCTGATAAATTCTTGAAAGCAGTTAATCATAAAGATGGCATTATCAATATATGCAAGTATTGATGGGGAAAAATAAGGTTGTCTGTAAATGAAACATCATAGTTATTATTTATGATGTAAATTGGTTTTTGTCGAATTGATTAATTAATTTATCTGAAAATGATTGTAAATTATGACAATCTTTCATTAAAGTATTTGGATACATGCATCTCAAATGAGGATTGTTGTTTATATATCTCCTGTCAAAGATCACAACATTAACCTTACCACACTAGGTCAAGTCAACAGGTCATCACACTAAATAAAGAGATCCCATAGTCTAGATGGAGGATCACTGTGGGTAAGGTAATGGCTCGCTTGCCTGGAGGTCGGGGTGTTCAATCCCAGCATTGCCTGAGAAAGTTCATCCAGTTTTTCTGGCGTGGTTCCCCTTGTCAGTGATGCAGGACGGAGGGCCTGACAAGGACAGCTGTCTAGTCGATTAGATGGGACAAAAAACTGAGGGCTCATGTGAAAGATCTCTTGAAAGTTGAAATTCAATGTAAGAGTAGGCTTTAGTGTCAGTGGCAAGGCAAAATTTCCCTTATAGCACACTGTATGGCATATGCCAGTCTTCATTAGCCCAGTTTAAACCCCCATTTCATTTACCATAGTCAAGAATCTAGAATTGAAATGGGCACTGTAAACTACATGTACCTGGACGTTTTTGACTAATTAGGCACCCCTTTGATCCACGTCACACAACTTATGCCACGTATCGAAACCAAGACTGCAAGTCTTAAGGTGACTAGGTCATCCCAATTCCCAGCTTTACTTGTCACATACAACCGGGGATTCGAAACCATGCCAGTTGACTCAATGACAGGCTTTATGATACAGCATGCACATGCTAACCATTCGCCCATCCAACCCGCCTTTTCGTATGGAACTTGTGAAATGAAGTAATAAAACAACAGACCAAGGATGGCATCGGTCACCAAATATTTATCACAAAAATTATTTTTATTCATTTAACAACCTGAGAATAGCATAGATTATATATCAACAATAACAATCAACAAAGCATTTGGTTATAAGAAACCTAAAAACCTGAAATTTATTACACATGATACCAATATAGAACATTGATTCGTAAATTATTTTGTGGAATATGTTGGTATTTGTTTCGGTTCATTTATGAAATTGAAACATTACAATTCTTTTAGGATTTTATTCATCACATTGTTTTTATATCATAATTAGTTAAAATAGAACCAAATGTGTCTTATCATAAAGACCATAATCCATGTTTCTTCGCACATAATATCACATGTAAATCAATATAAAAATATCGTGTCCTTTCATTAATCAATATCTTGATTCAAAATCATCTTCGTGCATATAAATGATTTTAAAATTTGTCTTAAAGCCACTAATTGCCACTTGAAGAATTTTGAATCCCTTGCAAACTATACACAGTAATGTGAAAGTTGAATTTTAAAAGGAATATTCCTTTAAATTCCTTCAAAAAAATATTCAATTTCAATCAGTATTTACAAAGATGTTATGTATTGAAAATTTCCAAACATTCAATAGACGATATAAACAAACAAATTGTTGGGCAAAATTTTTTGATGGGTTTCCTTCAAAATGCCAGTAGATTATCTACCCCTGTGGTTTTGGTTTTGTTTTCTTATTCAGTTTAAGTATATTTTAGTGTAAATTTAGCTGTGAAAAATGAGATATTGTTCGAAAAATATATATGACGATCAGCGACTTTAAATCATCCTTCCCTTTTATCCACTAATATCGGGATTTAAATCAATCTCCTATTCTTGCCATGTGAATCATTTGCCTTGATTAGGTCTCATACATTTATTATGTTACTTATCATTTTTTCTCAACTTTAAACTCAATTTCTGTGACATCAGCTAAGCCTGCACGAATTACATCCCCTGCAACCACTGGACTGACACCAGACGGAGTGCCTGTCAATATGATATCACCGGGCTCAAGCGTAAAAAAGCCACTGATATAACTAATTAGAAATGGAACATTGAAAATCATATCTTTCGTATTTCCATCTTGTTTAACCGCATCATTCACCTTCAACCATAATCGTACATTTCCTGGATCTAAAATTTTTTCTTTCTCAATGAAACCACTAACAGGACATGAAGTGTCGAATCCTTTCGCTAGGGACCATGGCTGGCCCTTCTTTTTGGCTTCATCTTGAAAATCTCGCGCTGTCATATCCAGAGCTAGAATATATCCTCCAACATAGTCCATGGCATTGTTTTCTTGAATGTCTACACCACGTTGACCAATTACAATGCCCAATTCTACTTCATGATGCAGTGAACTACAGCCTTTTGGTATCTGAAAGTAAAAGAAATGTAAACTGATTTGAAAGATGACTAAAACATAATTATTTTGCTAGGCAATGAAACATACACCCAACAACATCTAAGTCCTCCAAGCATTTATGTGTTTAAAATTCAATACCATTTGTTTAAAGGTCAGGGAAATGACTCTGAAAGTTACATCTGCAAAGATTTTGCTTGACACAGGTAAAATTCCTGTGTCTCGTAAGATTTTGCACAATGAGTAAGGTGCTGGCTCAATAACCAGTAGTTCAATCCTGATTTTCCAATATGGTTACTCCTGTATGTAAAGTGGTAAAACATGGCTACCTGGAGGAACTGCGTCAAGTAGTTTGAATGGGACAAAAACACAAAGTCTTTTGTAAACCTTATTAAGAAGAACCCTTGCTTGGCTGTTGGAATTTGACAAAGTGTGCAGCAATGCTGCTATCTGGTCAAAATGTCCCTTACGGTACAGTGTAGGGCGTAGGACTGACTTTACTCGCCCCATTTGTGCAGAAAACCCATTTTATTTTGTCAGGAGAGGTACAACCTTAAACCCCCCTTTAAGATATATGAGCTTCCAACAGACTAAAATATGCTATTATACTTACCTTTATTGGATTACCGGCTGTTATATAAGAGGAGGTTGGTTTCAGGAAAAGAATCGGTTTTGTGGGTACAGCATTACCAAGCTCTGCTGCATGCTCACTGAATTAGACAATGTTTTAAAATGATTAACCACGATACCAGTTCGGTTCTTATTGGGTGCATGCAGAAAGTTACAACCACAACCAGTGCTATTGACCTGGTTCTAGCATTGAGCTGAGCCCTTCACCGTCCCGTAACCTTGTCAGTGCATGGGCTAAATCTAACTGTTCCAAAAATAAAGCGAAGTTCATTATAAAATCATGTAGAGTTGACTTTTAGAGTGTAGGGCCGTGAAACACAAGATGACTTGTTGAAAAGATCTGACAAAATTAGACCCATGTCCAGTGCTTCTGGTAAATTCTTGTTTCTAGCGGTGAACCTTCTCGATTCTTCATACCACCAGTTATCTTCTATAGCACCAATTAAAATCTCTATCCTAATGCTGTCATTGAAATGTTCGCAAATGAAATGGTTGATCTGAGTTGGGGCGTATTGTACATCGGAAAACGTTTTTTGCGAAGATGATAGCACTTTAACAAAAATGAATAAATCAAACGTTAAGGGGTTAGAAAGTCAAACTATGCACCATTATGTATCATCCTTTCTTTAGCAGTCTTGTTATTGTTATGGTTTGTGTTTTGTAACATTCTTAATAATCTTAATCTTATGTGGTTGTGGAGAAAGAGCGACATAATAAGCATAGGCCATAGGCCCTATAATAATAAGTTACCGGTATACTTATAGTTTAATAAAAGTATGTCAAGGTGCACATTTATGATCACCCCAATCCTCAACAAGTAGAATTCTGAATCATTTGATAGTGAACCAGCTACTTAGCTTAAACAAAAACATTAAAGCCTGCTTGTTAACGACCTCTGACCTCGTCCACATCAGAGAAAACAGCCAGTTATGAATATTCATTCGCAGTGAGTAGCTGAACGCTAGTCTGTGCAGGCTATTAGTGCAGGTTGATGAGCCTACTGCAGCTCAGAACTAAATCCTTTTGCTAATTAGGTCTACAATTGCGTTCGCACGCAACATACAACATAACAAACCTATAATTTCTCCCAACGGCAACAATTTTCCTCCCAAATTCTATAAAACGTGATAACTTCGATGTGTTTGACATTTTTGTTATCTTTATCGAGGTCCCGGTAAAGGTGAGGAGTTGTGTCCCTTGGAAGAGAGGTTATTTCCCCCGCTTGTACTACATAAAACTTTATAATCACCAATAAATTTATGTTTCAGCCCAATACATTGTTCGGATTTCATTTTAAATTTTGTCAAACGATTTATACCCTATTCACAATGTTGAATATAAATACTCGGGTAAATAAAATCGTGTCGAAGTATGACTACTAAATAGAGTTGCTTCCCTTTAATTAAAATTGTGATTAGTACCTTTCAAAAACCGCAAAAGTGCAGTCGACTGCAGAGGACAGACATTTATTAAAAAGTGACACATTCATAGACGTATGAGACAAGGGGCATGGGCTGCCACCACCCCTAATTTTCGGGCAATCTGACTTTTCGAACAGATGGGTAAGAGAAAATGATTTCAATTGCTTAACTTACGGAAAAATGTAGGCTATATTTGCGGCGTTTAAATTTTCGAAGTTATCTCACGGGAGCGCAATCCCCATAGGCACCCGGCCGAATGTCACCATAGGCCTACCCGGCGATGATTGATTGGTTGTTTAGGATTCAGATTAGTCAGCTAAGGTCGGTTAATATTGGACCACATTGAAGTTGCCACGGGTTGGAATACCGTAGCAGAAAAACGAACGCGTTACCGACTGTTATTACTGTTAATTTTTTAAAATTTTCTCCCGACGACCCCATCCATAGGCGCACGAGCCAGTGGGTTACGGGGAGCAGCTGACTATCGGGCAAGCTGACTTTTCGGGCAGACGAGTAAAGTGAAAAAAAAAATATTTCATCAACTTGGCAAAAAAGAGTGCCCAAAATCTAATAAAACACTAATTTTACGGGCTGGAATAGCAGGAAAAGGCGTTTGTCAAATATTCAAAATTTTCTTTGGGGCTCCATACAAGGTCAATCCTGCTTCTTCGCCTCTCCAAGAAAACCGGCGCCGCTGTCTGTATACCCGAAATGTTTTCTGGCATTTCTAGTTTTGCTTCCCTATTGCCATTTAAGCCCTATAACTCTAATTTTACTTTTCTTTTAATTGAATACCACGAATTTGTAGGCCTACTGAGTTGACTATGGATTAAACATGTTGCCTGGAGCCATTCTACTTTGTGCGATATTTTTGAGGCATCGATTATCATTAATGTGAATGCAGCTGCAACAGTCCGATTGGGTGGTTGAAATTCATAGTGGGATTTCGGTTACAAAACCATTTGATACTTTTTGAGTTTACACGGGCTAGAATAGAAGAAAACGCATAATTTGCGGTGGTTTAATTTTCAAAATTTTCTCCGGGTGGGTATACCCCCGAACCAAGCGACGATTGATTAGTTGTTTGGAATTCCGGTCAGCCAGGTAGGCTATAGGCCTATTGGACCAAATTGAAGTTGCTGCAGGCTGGACTAGCAGGAAAACGCGTTTGCAGCAGTTAAATTTTCAAATTTTTTCTCCCCAACCACCCCTTCTTCGTGGACTGTATCAAACGATTGATTGGAATTCGAGTCAGCCGCCTTAATAAAGCTATATTAGACCACTTTGAAGTTGCTTTGTTCACGGGCTGAAATAGCAGGAAACGTGTTTGCAGCCATCAAATGATTCAAAATTTTCTTTTGATGGGTGGGAGCGGGGGAAACAAAGGTAAGCTCTGGTTTTCTGCCCCATATATAACTGTCATCGAGCCCGTCAGGCGCGGATCCAGAGGGGGGGTTTGGGGGGGTCCACCCCCCCCCCCCCCCTGCTCAGCTACACAAAAAAAATAATGCCTTGCATCAATGAAATTACATCACAAAGTGATCCTACATCAGTATAAAAATGATTTCTCCGTTTAAAAAGCTCAATTTGTATGTATGCCTATGTAATTTAGAGACGATGCATGGCAGATTCCGTAACAGAAACCTGGCAAACCCCCTCCTGCAAAAATTCCTGGATCCGCACCTGCCGTACACCTATGACCCCGTCTCCGTAACTTTGAAGTTACTGCATTCATGGACTGGAATGGCAGGAGAACGCGGCATCAAATTTTCAAAATTTTCGGGGAGTGGGGGGCAGTGTTAACCTACTCGTCGTGTGTTACCCGAATTTTTTTTTTCGGGTAGGCCAAATTATTGACATAATTACCTCCTTATTATTGATAACACTAAAACTGTCTCGGAGAGCCTACATTTTTAAAAATTTACTTTACATGTAGATAAACTGAAACCATAAACACGTACAAATTAATTATATCCCGCACATTTATTTGATTAAAATTAATTTCGAAAAATAGGAATCATATCTTCTAATATATTTTTTTAGACAAATTCAATACATTTTACCACTGCATTTTTTATTTTTCATTTCCATAAAATTGACATATACTATTCAAAAAAAGTAGGGGATATTTGATTTTTAAGTGTTATTTAAGTCACCTAATGAAACTGACGAAGAAACAAATGACAAAATGAAATGAAGTTCACATTCATCGATTTATTCCAAATGATCGTTAGACTAAGTAAGGCACAGACTGACAATTATAAGGGTAAAATGATACCCGGGGTCAAACAGCAAAGTTACCACAGCATCACAACAAAGTCAGTAACGGGTAAATCCTCCTCTGTTTGCCAAACAAGCATTGATCCGACGTGGCATACTCCTAATGAGACGTCTAAGGTCATTTTGGTCCAGATTGTCCCATTCCTGTTGCAACGCAGCAGGAAGTTCTTGGACATTGGCAGGACGTTGTTGACGTTGACGTAACCTCTGTCCAAGCATGTCCCAGACATGCTCGATGGGGGAGAGGTCGGGACTCAGTGCTGGCGAAGGTAATGTGGTGATGTTCTGTTGTTGGAGGTAACCTGTAACGATCCTGGCCCTGTGACATCTTGCGTTGTCATCCTGGAAGATGAAACGGCGGCCGTGACCTCGTGCGAACGGCACAACATGGACTGCCAAGATGTTGTCCCAGTAGTACTGGCCCGTAACACGCCCTGCAACAACATGTAAAGCCGTTCTTCCAGCAACAGTGATGCCTCCCCACACCATAACAGAACCACCCCCAAATCGATCATGTCTGATGACGTTAACGTCTTGGAAGCGCCCGTTTCGACGACGCCACACCCTCCTACGTCTGTCCAAAAAATCAACAGTGAACCTTGACTCATCTGAAAACATCACATTGCTCCAGCGTCGATTATCCCAGTGTTGACGATCCCTACACTAACGACGCCTTGCCTGAATGTGATGATCTCTCAAACAAGGGATTACGCGAGGACGTCGGGCGCGAAGGTGACCCCTATGCAGTCGATTCCGAATCGTCTGGCCACTCACTCTCACACCAGTGTCTGTTTGAAGACGAGCGCTGATCTGACTTGCTATGATGACACGATTTCTCAAGGCCCAGGTACGGATAAATCGATCCTGGACTTGTGTTGTCGCCCTTGGTCGACCTGAGCGTGGTCTGTCCTGTACAGATTGTGTATCACGGTATCTGGATCATAGCCTGCTTATGACAGACTGAAAAATATTCATCGTCCACGCCACAACCGCCTGTGTTGTGCCGATCTGTAGCATGCCAAGGGCACGTAACCTTTCATTTTGGGTAAGCCGACGCATATCAAAATTTGTTTTCTGGTCCCTAAAACAATTAAACTGATGTTTCCACCCTGGAATTCAATGCCAAAATGACTGTAACATTCAAAGTCAGAGTCGTGCAAATCTTGGGTTGGACCCCCATAATGATCCCAAGCATCACCTGCATCCATGCGGTAGCTATTGGTGCGGTTGGGCGTCACATGTAACTGGAAATGTTTCTTCTGTTAGGTTCTATAGTGACTTTTTTCGTTGTCATTTGCATATTTTAGTATTATGCCCCCAAAATCAAATATTCCCTACTTTTTTTGAATAGTATATATGAAAAAATTATTGTGCACTTCCCGTATATAATAGATCGCTTATGTTTATTTGCAGGGTTATATTTATTGTTTTGTGGTCGTGAAATATATAACATTTAACCAATTTTGTTACCGGTATTCCTTTTTTTCTTCTCTTTAATCTGTTCTTCTTTTTAATCTGTTCATCTTTGTTCTTTCTTGTTTAATTCGTGTGCCATTACGGGCACCACGAAAGGTCCCCTATTTCTTGAGAGATATCTAATTTGTTTGCGATATCACCTATAGGAGGAAGCGGATGTAAAATACCACGAACCACACACACAGAGTCTAATGAACCCCTGTCTTATTGCTATCTTGATATATAGGTGGGTTTGTTTTTGGCAAATGTCATGACATTATATAATACAAGATATTCTACACATAGGCTAATATCGTGTACAAACATTAACATCTTATAAACAGAAGCCCCTGTGGCCATTGAGTAATACGACGTTAGCTCGCTAACAAGGAGGTCCTGGATTCGTTCGCCGAGAGAATGTTCCTCGGGCTTCCAATTTTCAGTGAAGCAGGGGGGAGGGGCCGGTCGGGCAAGAAGTGTCTATAGTCGTTCACATGGGCGAAGAACTGTGGTCTCGCATAATACACTTTGGAGTACGTCTTTGTTCATGGACAATATCGCACCAAAAAATGTGCCCACTTTGATCACGGTAGGCCTACGCACATAAAATCACGTAAATTCATCGACGTATTAGACAACATATTAAAACTATAGTATTAAGGTGGTTTAGGATGGAGAGATCTTACAATTGGTTTTCCATCAATGGTAACCGCTTCAGGCTATGGGTTAGCTTTGGCTCTTACCATCCTGAACAGCCATGTAGACTTAAAGACTATAGATTACAATGTTGGAAATCAAATGTCGTCTGACAACTCTAGGCATTCACCTCGACCAGCTGTCGTGGAAGTCCAAGATGAATGTCTGAAATGTATGTTATTGAACAAAATCTTGCAGGGCGCGTAATGTGCAGATTTATATTGGTCATACCAAATTGTCGGTTGCTTGTTCAAGCCAATGATCGTCGATTTGACGGGTTTTGGATCAAATGTAAAATACCTTAAATCTCTAATGAATGAATGCTGAAAATTGGGGTTTCACGCTCTACTAATGTCGGTCCAAAAAATAGTTCAGTTCCGTTTGCTATATTTACACAGATGATGAACTGTAAATTTCGAAACATTCGGCATCCACTGCAGACGACTAAAATGGTGAGATATTTTAGTACAAGTAGGGTGGATATTGTCCGGAAAATGTCCGATCGGGATAAGCGTCTATTAACTGAAGAGTTTTCGATCAAGCCAAGAGTTATCAATCACGAGAAATAAAATATCGGTGAAAGATTTGCATTGTAAAGGTATTTGTCGTGGGCTATTAATCGTCCAGTGACGTATTTCAATTTATTCCAATATCAGTCGATATTCTTTTAAAATGGAGGCAGTTTAAATCTATTGACCACTATTCACTTGCTGAGCTGTACTTGATTGCATAGTGTCGAGGAATCTTTAACTCCCCCATCTAATAAATAACCCCGTTTACCGAGGAAATCCGCTCAGACCCTTCAATCACACGCTCATCCACATCAAATAAAAATTGAAAATGCAAAATAAATTTGTCAATAAATCTCTTAATGTTGGTAGCAAATGGCCCCGTAGAAAGCCATATTTTATTGCCACTTTTTGAGCGATTTCATTGAACCAAATCAACAAAGATATGGAATCATTAGCACCACAAAGAGCGCGAAATCGTTCCTATTTCCACATGCTTTGTGTAACTAATTTCGCCATGTGACTTATTACTCCCGACTGGGGTACAACTTTTTATTAGTATAGAAGCAACATGTTTTCAAAGGCGTATAAAAATTTAAGGTAAACCAGTACATTTATTGCGCACGAAATGATTTCGCGAAACTGTAAAAAGCGTAAAAATGAAATAATATAGTGATATGATATTCGATCTGACGAAGTATAGTAAAAATGGAAGTCAGAATATGAATTCAATAGTATATAAAAAGAGAGAGAGATTTTTATTTTAATTTTGAAATGTTAAGTTGTGTTTATTCGTAGCATTTAAAGCCCATATTTCCATAATAGAGAGACAACTAAAAAACCTCCACAAAACAAAGAAACAGATGAATAAACAAAAAAAAAAATGGTTTGTTTTTAATTTTTAAAAAAAAAAATATTAGTGAAATGGTAGTCCCTACCCAACCCACTTTCGTTTCTTGGTCGAAGCAGCTGAACACTTAAAAACGTAAAGCAAGATTAAATAAATTGGGCCGGTGAATGTTTGTTGTGAAAATGAAAATATGAGTGAAATCCTACAAATAGGAGAATATAAAATACGCCGACCTAACTTAGTAGAATATTTCCAGATTACGTGTACAAATCTGAATTAAAATTTGGTTATTGAAAAAATTAATTGGTTAACGTCTCCAGAGTGTTTTTTAGTTTTATAAATTGGCACCGCGTTCATTTCGTCTCGGGGTATTTAATGCCTAAATGGTCAATTTGGCGGCATTCTGTTTATGAATGCTCAAAATGTTCTTTTTCTTTTGAGGGCGAACGGTGAAAGAGGTAACTAATTACCCAGTCGATTGCTCCCACATGTGTTGTAATCTAAAGAAGCCGCTAAACTTAAGACATAATTTACGTTCTGGTTTGAAATCAAATAGTTTCTTTTATTGGTGGATTACGGCTAATAACAACTTTTACTCAGCCTCGTAAATAGTCCATCAAAAAGTGATGACGTCACGGTGCTTTGCAAAACGACGTTTGATTGGGGCGGTATGATCGGATGGCAGATTGCCTGGAGTACTTCTGCTTGTGAAAAGAGAAAAGTGAAGTTACGTCCACTTCAGAATGTATTTCTGCTGAACTAGAGAAGAGGAAATAGTTTTTTTTATGTGAACCATAAGTTGTATATTAAATGAATAAACACCGTAACAGACAAACGCCATATTGTTTAGTTTTGACCCTCATCAAAGAAAATGTCCCATTCCAAAGTTATGAATTTTTTCTAACATATGTGACTAGAGCAATAAAAGAAATATATTTATAAGCATTGAATCAATGATGTTTAATGGTGTTCTATTTAAAACATATTTTCTTTCTCTTCTAAAAAGAAAATGAATGACAACACTGTCCATTAGGTGAGACAGGGTGGTTCCAACAGAATTTTAACAAATAGTCCAGTCATGTTGATCCTAGAAGTTGGTTCCTAAATTGTGTTTGCCACACCCATGGAATGCACGGATCTATTATCCGTGCAACTAGTAAAATTTGTGTTAAACTCACGTTTTCCAAGGATACAAGTAAGAGTGGACCGGTGAGCAACTCAAATTTCACAGACAAGGAATATTAGACCAGAAGCCCGGGGGATGGTGGTGGTGGGCAAGATGGTTGAAAATTTCACCACGAATTCACGCCCAGAATCAAAACCTTCATTATAGCCACACCCACCACCATATATTATTATACATGCATTGATACCATATAGGAAAAAAATTGTACACTTTTCATTAAGGTTGGAGGGGGCCTAGAGGTCTAGAGTGCCGCGCTTCGACCTACCACTGGCTTGCAGCTGTGGGTTCGATCCCTGGTGTGAGCGTATATAGCATGGAGATAGGGGTGCCTTCTCAATCTCGTGGGTTTCCTCCGAGCACTCCGGTTTACACCCACTGCTAAAGACCCCCACGCGCAAGCGAATTATTGAAATAGTCCCAAAATGACCTAGTTTGTGTCTAGTGGACGTTAAACCCCATTTCTCTCCCTCTCTTTCATTAAGGTTGACCCCAACCCCACCCCAACCACCGGGCCCCGCTCTATATCACCCAGTCCTCGTACACGTAGATTATCAAAAGAAACCTGTTGTTTTATTATGCGCACTACGCAGTCTGTTATCGCGATGGTTTGTTTACTTTTCTAATGCGTATTGTAAAATAATTAAACATGTGCGTTTCTTCTTCAACTCAGAGGATGACGTCATTTTTAATCAGATGGTATTTAGAAGTAATTCTTGTGCTTGTCCGGATTTCCGGTACATCAGCCACAACAGCACGTGCCGTCGATAAACAATTTGACAGAAAGCAGATCTAGTTTTGTACAAGTTGATTTCCGCCCTAGTAATAAATTATTTCCAAATATAACAACTTTCTTCTAGACGGTAGAGTGGTCCTAGAAAAAAAATTACTACCAGAAATGATGATGACCGACATAACGAGGAGAACGCTTGGAATTTTTCAGAGATGTTTCACTATTGAAAGTAAACATGGTCACACTTTTGCAAACGTCCATTTAGTGCGGAATGTGAAAGGATTTAGTCATGAATTCTTAAAGAAGGAAATAACGGAACTCCAAATACGAGACCATAAATGCCCTGAAACTCGTATTGTACGATGTTCTCTATTTTTATTTCTTGGGTTCGGACGCCAGTGCGAACAGGAAAATGTGCCTATGTAGACGCGACATCCAGACGGTGATTGTATGTCTATAGTCGTTAAGATTGTATGATACACCGATGTCTTTTGTATCTTTTGGTAATGTCGATCGTAAAAGATCCCACGTCAGCTTGAATTAGAAGATGATGCTTTGTACACGTCACTCTAGAAATAAAAATAACATTTGTTAGTCCCAAAATGAAAGTATCAAAATTGAAAAACAGCATTAATCTCTGACCATCTCTTACCTTGGAAGTACAACTCAAGGTTTTGAAAAAGTTTATCTAAGAAACGTTATAAAACACAGACGTCGGGGCTAAAATAAACTAATGACAAAAGAAAACAACGGCAACGTAACAATTATGTAAAACGAAAGAAAACATAACGGAACGGAAAAAAAGCAGATTAAAAGGCGCCACATGCTTAGAGTAAACTCAAAATACAAACAAAATAAATTTCTATGCCCAATCCATGACTACTCGCATTAAGAAAAATTGGGAAAAAAAATGAACTGAAAATTACTTCCAGACCATTGGTATTTTTTTTTTAACCTCTTTTATCAAAAACGATTCCATCACAATCAGTGAGAGAATACTATAATTAAAGATTAAAGTAGGGGTGGTGGAAAGTGGGACTTTTAACTCGTTATTGTCGAATAGAATCAAGTTGGTTGCTGATTGCTGGTAGCTTCTGATTTTTCAATCGGAATCGATCGTCGTTTAACGGCGTAACAGTTTTCTTGTCATCGTTTTCTGCTGCTGTGATGATGACTTCCACACTTTCAGAAAGTACATAAATTGCAGAGTTGTGTTACAGGGCACATATCAATTTATCTAACGGGGACCAAATTATATTAATATGCCCGGTGCTAAATGCATGTCCAAATTGCTGGTTCAGGGGATGGTTACACAAATTATATACAAAGCATGGACAACCATAATCAAATTCAACTTTTTGATTTCTCCATCTTCGAAAAATTCTAAATATAGTTCACGCCGCTCTGATTTATATTTCGTTTCGTGTTTTTATACTTTCGAACTATAAAAATCGAAACGAAATAGTATGTGTGATTTAATCGCATTGAATTCATGCCAGTAAAACGGATAAAATAACCCTCTTCAAATTAGCAGTTTCAAAAAATAATTCTCTCAATGACGCCGTCAAAGAGTAAATCTACAATGCCGAAGAGAGGAAAAACCGCGAACGGCGGTTACATCCAGCAATGTAGCACCGCGGGTAAAAATGATTAATAAATAACCGACTTTTGAATAAATTTATGTTGTAAACGGTAATACCAGATTATGAAAAAGACGAGACGCAATATGCGTGACAACTTCATAAATTTCTGTTCTTATATTTATAAATATATGTTATTAAAATTATAAACATAAGATATACCAATTACTTTTAGAGTAATATTCAGATTACAGGGGTCAAAGTATGCTAGGTAGAGTAGGGCCTGTAATATGGTTTTTATTAACTTCATTCATACTAGTAAATCAGTGAGATTACAGACAAATTTAAATATCCGTTTCTTAGAATAAATTTTACCATTCTGATTTTTTATAAGCCGACCGGAAATGGGTATTAACTTCTTATTAAATTTAAGAATTATATTTTATCAATTTACTACGTTTTATGTTGATTCCGTCTAATAAATAAAAGCACGTACTTAACATAATCAAGGCCATTTAATTCCGTTGCTAAGTAACGCATTTAAATTCGATTTTCATATGGTGTCAATTTAAGGAATTAATAAACATCTTTTAAGCATGAACACATGTTAAAATTCCTCTTTCCGCTTTGGAATTAGTTACGTGAATTTTTATTTCTTGAATTGACAAAGAGTTCTTGTCAACCGGTGATGTCTACATGTTAAAGTTTATTGTTGTAATTTTAGTTTTTTTGTGACCGGAGTAATATGTACAGGTTGTCGTGTGAGAACCTATTATATTATAATGAGGTTTGTATATTGTTGTAGATTGGATGCTTATAGAACACTCCCTTCGGTTCGTTCAATTCAGTGAAAGAACATCCTCGCCAAATCAGTGCCCTGTTTCTCGAAATCTTAACCAAAGATAAAGTCCAAATTTTTAGTACACGTAGTTACTTCAATTTTGATTGGCTACGCATTAAAATCAATTAAATATTATCCAATCATATTACTAAAATTTGGATTTTATCTTAGTTAAAATTTCGCGAAATAGGCCCAAGAACTTTACTTATATTTTTTAAGTGAAAAAAACCTGGCTTGGGGAGAATGTTATAAAAAACTTTTCTGTCCCAATGACGCGATCTGGTATGCGCTGTATGTCAGAAATTTTCCCGAAGACTTCACAGTTGATTTAAATTCGAATAGTATTAGCCTGGCTTGTCACAGGCCTGGGAAGAGCAGCCACAGGCGCCAACCCACAAAACTTCAGTAAATTAAATTCGATAGCATATCAGCGACTTACGCCAGCAAGCATTATATTGTCCAAGTTTATGCAAATAATAAATCTATTGTTATTTTCAAAAAAAGTCTCATTAACCGATTTTCTGCTATTGTATTTTTCTCGTAATGTTTTTGTCTTGTGAGAATCAATTTGATTTTAATGAAATTGGACAATTTGATTTTATCAGAGCATGATTCTATCGAGAAATCTGAATTGTCTTTCAACTGTAAGTAAAAATAATATAAAAAGAAGTATTTTCTTCTTAAATTATTCATAAGCGGGGTGGTTAATTGGTTGATGTTTAACGTCTCATTCCGCAGTTTGGTATCATAGAAAACACTATAAATGAAATTAAGTTTAACGTCCTACTGTTCTGCCCCTTACCGGGGATAATAAAGACGGGCATACACCATACAGTGTGCTATGAGGGAAATTGTGCCCGGGCAGAGGCGCTACGGCCTTGTCTTATATCGAATTCAATCTGCTAGGGAATCTTTTACGTGCACGCCAATGTGTACACGGGATCTCGGTTTTACGTCCCATCCGAATGACTAGACAGCTGTCCTTGTCAGGCTCTCCGTCCTGCATCACTGACAAATTAAAATATAAGGAAGGGGGTTGCATTGCTTGTTTACAAGAGGGAACCAAGTGGAACGTTTAAATACCAATTTTTTAAAATACTTGAGTATTATCATGGGTATACCTACCGACATTGTTTATTCCAAGACTAATATACTAGTATATATGACACTGCCCACGGGTGTATTTTGGTCGACTAAAAAGCACTCTATTTAACGTATCTCAGATGTGCGGGTAAAGGTTAAAAGACTGTCAGGGGGTCAAACGAGAGACATTTGAAGTGTCAAAGACCACATACTGGCACCAGACTACCGTTTAAAGTTCTAAAACAGTAGGTGAATTGCCATTTATTTAAATCTCTATATAGTCGAATGTATAGTTAATTGACTGAAATGTGTACATAATGATAGAATTCTTACAGACTGGTGCCACGGTGCCCCAGTAAATATCGTGTGGCAGACTAATCTGGGGGTCCCGGGTTCGATCTCTATCTCATTAAGTTTGTCTTGAATGAAATCTGTAAACCGATTTTCTAACCAAACACCCTATGCATGGTTACCTTCTGAATTCCAAGTCCAATCTGTTGAGGGGGTTGGAATGGTCTAGTGCCGCGCTTCGACCTCTAGCTGGCCGGTCACCTCTGGCTTGCGGCTGTGGTTTCGATCCCTGGTGTGAGCGTAGGGGCGCCTTGTCAACCTCGTGGGTTTCCTCGGGGAACTTCGGTTTCCTCCCACTGCCAAAGACCCCTACGAACAAGCGAATTATTGAAATAAAATTGAAACCATGTTAGTCCTAAAATGACCTAGTTTGTGTCGAGTGGACGCTAAACCCCATTTCTGTCTCTCTCTCCCAATCTGTTGATATTTGTTTCTAGTTCGGCTAAATTTCTGGAAGCCGAACCATATCAAGTATATCGTCTACAGTGTACAGTGTATGTCGAATGTTGACAAATTCAATTCATCATTATATTTGTCAATACTGAACTGAATTGAACAATTTGTATGGGCTGCTATTCCTTTCAGCGAATGGTTCGTCTTTTAGAAGGACCTAATCCCGACAAATGACGTTCAGAGTTATGTATACAATGACCCTTGGGATTAAAATCCCTTCCTTGACCCCTCCTTTAATTCCCCCATAAAAAAAATCCCGACAGGAAACGGCATCTCAGACACGCTTTTTTATGATTATACCTATATGATTGAGACTGAATGACGCCGGGGTTAGTCTAGGTTAACCAGCAGATGTAGTTTCAGTGTTAATTAATTGTTAATGAGTAGCATATAAGTATGATCATAGGTTATGACTACATAATTAAATAGAAGAACCACACACGCCTTCAGGAGTTCAAATAACACATTAAGGTTATCACGTATTATTTTTAAGCTTATATCCAAAAGGGCGAGGGGATATTGGGGGGGGGGGGTCAAGGGGGAACTAGTGTGTAATTATAGTCAGGAGAGGTGCTTCAAACCGAAAGAGAAAAGTGTACACTGTATATCACTGTAAACTAATTTAAATAACTATAAGGGTGGCCACGATTTAACAGTTTCCAAAAAAATGCTTCTGAGAACGATTATTGCAAAAGATGTGCTTAAACTGTGACAAAACTTCTCGACAAAGCATAGAACAAACAAAATCAGTAAGTGAATAACACATAATGAAAAGGTGTTTCATTGTCTAGTCAATACAATACTTAGGTCATTTTTCGGACAAAAATCTAGTTTTTAATTAATTTTTTTCATTTTTGTGGGTGATATGCTCACGTAGACTGTAATTGAAACGATAATCACGATTCAAGTTATTCTAGTTTTCTTACATAAGTGAAGTGAAGCAGATTTGTATGTGATATGAATTTAAAATTAAAATCGGAATCTATGAAATTTGGTTCTTGGTTAGTATTGCCCCAAAATACGAACAGACGGACGTACAAAAACAGACTGACATTAATACGTTATCTTAAAACATTTATTCTACATGTATTGTTGTGTGGTTTCATTTCTTCACAGACCTGAGATGCTAAACATTATTTAGAAAGAAGCAAAAATGGAATACGTTCTAATTGTAATCGCCGTCTCTATTCTTAACGCACGTACACACGAACATGCTTTTTTGTTATCAGTAGTGTCTGGTCACTGGTTCTGGCATTTCATGCCTTGTTGGAAAAACGCGACTAGATTCATTACCGTATATTGATCACAATCTTTATACGAATGTTTACAATACCTAGTAATTTTATCTACGCCAATTAACTAATCCACTCTCTTAGCTTTTGTGCGTTTCGTCTTAGATTGCCGTCATTCCAGAAAATAAACTAATCGACTTCGTTTTTCGTCTTTTGTTCCGTTCTTGAAAATCAGGATAACTTTTGACCAACGGTCTAGTCATTTATGTATTGACGCCAACAATTTCGACCCTAGTTTCTTTAGAGCTAATTTTTACGACGTTTGCCCTTCATGGATAGGCTATCTTGTTGCCAATAGTAACCAGATTTGGACAATTTTGTAATAATTTCCTGTAAAAAGAGGTGATCTTGTATTTCCTGGGGTGTAGTTTGAAAGCTAATTAGGTGAATTTGAAGGAATCGGAACATATGTCCAGTGGTAAGATGAGAGTTGTTTCAGTGAGTTACAGCGACTGATAGTTAGTTTGCACCGCGGGAACCTTCCAATAACCTTCTAGATTTGGTATCAGATGTTTTCGATTAATATTTATTCATCTTTACCAGATGATACGACCATCTTCTTAGTTTTGATTTTTAAAATAAGCCAGATAACTCGTACAGGATCTGTTTTCCTGTCAAATATCCAAGTATTATATATTTTCAGACATCGGTAATACGATTTATAGTCGACCAATTAGATGTGACATATTGCTGCTCTTAAGTAATTTATGACAAAAATTGGTGGTTTTAGTAGAGTAGGCTATTGATTTTAGTTTAGAATTTGATGAACAACAAAACAGATAATTACACAAATTCTTGAAGTCAATGGGGAAGAGAATTACTAGTCTTAAACTGTGTGTAGGAAATTTCCCCTATCCCCTTTCCCACGGAAAAGTTTCTCATGGAGATATCTGAACATACCCCCCACCCCGTCCCCTGACAATGGTAATCCACCGTGCAAAATCCCGCGAAAATTTGTCCGCAACACTAGCATAGAATCCGGATCCACATGCTAAGTTAGTCACAGTGGCGCCCCAGTAACTTGGATTGGGAGCGTTCGCAAAATGTTTTGGAAAAAGTTCCATTTTCGCCGTCTTGTTTATCAACCACTGTTCTATAACACATATATTTTAATTCATTAATAATTAGATCATTAGCGGGTATTAGTTGTTTGTTATTTTCTGATTCTAAACAGTACTGAAATGATTTATAAACTTGTAAACTATGAGATCAACTAAACCAGATTTCTGACATATATTTGGCGTTTATTGTACACCAAAGCTTCTGAGCTGAGTGTTATCCCACTTTATAGTTGATCACAAGCCAAAAATGTGTCATATCCTCATATTTGATATAAATTTCGTGATGTAGCCCGTCCTATCAATTCACATCTGTATATTATATGAAAGTCTTCCATTTCCTCTCCGTGTTTATAAAATCTACGGACATATTGTAGGCCAATTTCCGTGCTCGTTCATTACAAATAATAAAACCATATAAGTAATAATTTCCAAACCAGATTCTGACATGTAAACTTTAATTTCCTCTCTGTATTTTGCCCTTTTTTTCTAATTTATTGCTCTAATTTACTAGAGTTCTAGATTTCTACAGATGGAATATCACGATTTCTTAGAAAAGATTCTATGGTAGTTTACCTGTAGCAGTTTTATTTTCCAGAATATGTAGACTTTAATTTGTCTCGTATGATTTTGTGACACTACACTACTACAACACATTCTGCGCACAGAGAACTATCTACTCTACTTCGAGATCTCTGTCCTAAATGACCGCCATATCAAACAATTAGTATTATGTTTATAATGCAGTCCTACTCCGATTCACACCTGTTATACACAAAAAGACCATGTAAAACTTTACAATTCTGTTAAAGGAAAGCAGAATTAATGTATGTTCTCAAAATTATCGAAATATACTGTTTTGTAATGCAGTCCTACTCCGATTTACATCAAGACCAATTAAAACTTCTCAATTTTATGAAATGCAAGCAGAATATATAAACTTTTTAAAATTCTCGAAATATACTTAGTGTTTTCGACTAAAATGTCAACTAGCTAGTTTAGTGTCTGTTTTCAGGCGAACCTATACGTAGTCAACCAGCGTGGTTTTAGTATGGCTGCGGCATTGAAAAGTGCGACATCAGAATCAAAAGAGCCAAGAATTTTGGAACCCTAACCAAGTACTTTCCATGATACCATAAAGTTGTCTTATAGTCGGTGAGCTATAGTTGACTTTGGCAATTCTATTAGGCAGGTGTCCTGTTAAAGTGAAATATGGACTGGTAACCGAATTTCGGACAGGTGGCCAGTAACAGTTTGTCTTGCGTAACAGTTACTGAAGACGTTGAACCTCAAAAGTTAATTTTGGAAATTAACCATAGCAGGTGTGCTCAAGAATGAAATCCTCAAGTCGTGACCCATTAATGTGTATAGATGGCATCAGATGTAGTAAGAATGGTAACGATAATTCTCTAGGGAAAATATAAATAATATGGTTACTTGTATTGTGCATGATATTTATTAATTGCTGCATCTTCTGAGTTTCGGGTCACCATTGCCAATTTCCACCAAAACGAGAAAAAGCCCAAACCCAAGAAACATACCAATTACTACCAAAACAATTAATAAGTCTGATTTTTTTTTTAGAAAACATCGGGTATAATGACAAAAAGTGGAAGTGGAAAACTGTATTGTTTCCCTCATATAAGTATATGTTTTTCATTTTGCAACCAGTGCCAAAACAAGAAACAGAAAGGTGGATACTTATAATGTTATATTTATGCAACTAACTTAAGTAAACTCTTGAACCTTAAATTACCATGATATAACATAATGTATGCATCTTTGCAGGTGCGGATCCAGGATTTTTTGCAGGGGGGGGGGGGGTGGTCTAGGTTTGATAATTGCTTAACTAATTGCGCTCAACCGATTAATTTGGTAAATTAGATTCAATTTGGTTCATTCTGACGTATTTCCGGAAGGTAAATTCCAAAATTACAGGTCTAAATCGCCAATAAAATCGCATAAAAAAAATTCAAGTCTGAGCAGGGGCGGGGGGTCCGGACCCCCTGAACCCCCCTCTGGGTCCGCGCCTGCTTTGTGCGAGGCTTTTGTGGTTTCGAGCCACCATTGACGATTTCAGCTAAACTGAGTCAATACATGAACCTTAATAATTGTCCCGTCTTCATTAGCCCAGTCGGAGCAGAACAGTAGGACCTCCTTTTATTTCATTTCTTAATAATCACCATGGCCTGTCTCGAATAACAGACAAGAAACAAACACAACAAACAAACCAATAACGACAAACCATCAAATTTAAAAAAAATAATAGAATAAAACATGAAGACAAAAACCTAAAGCACCGAAGACAATGACACAAGATGGCAGTGTACAAGTACCACATTCTTTCCATAAGATTAAAAAAAATACGGCCTGTGCCAAAACAAGAAACGGAAAGGTGGATACGTATAATACTGAAATGTCTAGATATTTGTGGTGCCAGTATCAAATCAACTGATATTAATAGTCATTGTTGTTGTATAATATACAGTCATTAGTAAAATATTTACCATATAAATCTCTGACACGGTTGCTAGGTACTGCTATAGTACTGAAGGACGGTGTAAACGATCATGATATTAGAACGCAAACTGTATACAGAACGGAAAGGTGTTACTCATGCTGGTATGTAGAATAGGTATATCGTTTTAAAGGGGGTTCTACCATCTACTTCAATCACTATAATACACTTTACAAGGAAGCGAAATAGGGTTGGGTTTAAAGATTAAGGCCACCTACAGTTTTAGTCCAGGAGAAGACGTTTATAAGTTGCTAGAACTTTTGTTTAATCTTCTTGTATTGTACAATATGTCGATGCAATAAAATCAGTTTAAACTAACCAAATGTAAACAGGGCTAACCCTTACCCTAACACATAATCTGGGCAACAACCACGTGTCCTTTCACTACTTACATCTGCAGGTGGCCTTAATATTTAGACCTAGTCGTTTAACGTCTTAATTTTCGGCATGAATATGGGGAAAATATCGCCCATAGAGTACGTTTTCCGCAAACTCTTCATCGATACGGAGAAAATCCAGGTTAGTGAGCCAGCGCCATATTCACTTGCTCTACAACATAACAAACGTTGGAGGATGAATCTGTATACGAAGCTGGTGTTTCACAGATGATGTTCTGCCTTTGGCTGTGTAAATTGGATCATATTGTTTGATGGTAATAATAAGTTAGAAGTTTAGCTGTGGATAAACGATACGCAATCAATACAAGATGTACACAACAACCTTCTTCAATAACCCTTCGTCATAGTATTCAGTAACCTGACCACTGACAGGGTAAGTGCTACCATTAGGTCATCTAAACTTCTGTCTGACGCAGAGATCTCAGATCTCAGAGGACTACAATACTGACTAGAGAGTCACAGTTTTATACAATAGATTAGTCAATGGTTGATGTGTTACTTATTCTTGCACATTAAAATCAATTTATCAGTTTTATGTTTTGTATGCTTTGCACATTTTTCAACAGAAACATATTATTTTTGAATACCAAAGATTGCATTATTACTTTTCTGGTGCAAGTAGTTGACATTGCCGCAAAACTGTCTGGCACAAACCTTGATCACAGATCGCAGTCGGTCCCTTCAATAATCTGATCACATATCTCAAACGAGCACCTGTAGTAGTTGGTTCACGCGTTTAGAACGAGCACCTTCGGTAGTTGGACCACAACCTTCGGTAGTTGGATCACATATCTCAAACTGTAGTAGTTAGATCACAGATCTAAATCGAGCATCTTCGGTAGTTGGATCACAAATCTCAAACGAACACCTACAGTAGTTGGCTCACAGATCTAAAACGAGCACCTTCGGTAGTTTTATCCCAGATCTCAAACGAGCACCTAAAGTAGTTTCATCACTGATCATAGCTCTCATGCGAGCACCTGAAGTACTTGGATCACAGATCCCAACCAAGTACCTTCAGTCATCCTTTTAATACCAGTGGGTTTTGGCGGTGTCTTTCAATAATCAAAGAAGTTTCTTGGATGGAAATAGTTATGGGTCTCAAATAGATCTGTTTTAGCTACTCCAGTGTATGTCTAAGAAACGAATATTATCGGTTTCAAATTGGGCGTTTTTGTTTGAACTGAAAATAATTGAGATTTCGATAATGCTTTAAAGCAGTAATTAAAATGGACGAACCCCTTTACATAAATATACATTTACCTTACATATAAATACTTATATGTAACTATATATATTCTACAATTTGAACTATAGGAGAGCTGATACTATATCCTAAACTAAGGTCGACAAGTGCTTGCTATTTGAACACATCCTCAAACTTTTAGGCTAATTCGAAACACATTTCAAGACACATTGGCAGACGTGATTCTTTGTGGTGACTGCCGTTTAGAGAAATACCCACATGACATAGTGGCTCGGTGTCGCCTGATATATCCTCGAGTTTCATGGTTCTAATTTATTGTATATGTTATGGCTGTCTGGACGTGGTCATTGGCATTAGAAACAATATTTACATTTTTCTTAAGATCCAGTTTTGAGGGTGTGGGTCTCTTGAAAGAACCTTCGAGATATAATTTTAAATAGAACTTGTATTAACCCCCGCCCCCCCTCCCAAATATACCCCCAAAACAGGTTTAACAACGCATGACTAAGCATATCTTCCATTTTCCCGTTATTTGATTATAATTAAAGGGTAGTCGGGGAGCGTCATGGTATTTGTAAGTGTTTGTCAACTATATTACAAATCATTAACCTGGAATTAACCCAACGTTTCCAATTATTCAGATCAAATCTGAACTTACTTTACTGGAGAAATTTTAAATCTGCGTATAAGACAATTAACAACATTCCCGCCATTCAAGTTAACTATTAACGACAACACGGTAGAAACGTTGTTGCTGTTATTTTCTAGCCTTTCACGTTCCATACGTCTAACCGAAATATTGATGGAGCGTGGTAGCTGAGCGTTTAGGGCTACAAATTCTCGTTTAGAATGTCTTGTTTCGAATACAGACTTGGGCGGCCTTCTCATGTGAGACCTGCCACCATTGAAGTGTAGTTAGTAGATCAGATAGGACAAAAAGCCGAATCAAAGTGTAGACGAGAAAATTCTCCCACCTCGTATTACACATTGAAATGAAAATAACCATATACTTGTCTCGGGGACAAGACTTCAAATCACATTCTATTTCTTGTATCAAATGATTCGTCTCTTAATAACCCACGACCTTAAATCACATTTATATTTCATTCCATTTCGATATTTTATCTTCCGAATTAACGAAATGGAGGCCAGGAGTAATTTCAATTCCTTGCATGTAATTTCATATAAAAGTTAAGGACCGAAACGCGTTTTCATGTCTTGTTGAACTGCACCAACTTCTGAATACCATGTTTATAAGAATGTTCAAAAATGGTGGAGGGGGGGGGTGCACAACTTCATTAGTTAGATAAGATAGTAGAACGATCAGAGAACGTGGCACTAGTGGGTGGGATAGAGTCCAGTTTATCGTTCAATATATAATCTGCAAATGGCGGGAATAGATGGAAGTTGTATGTCACGCGGTGAATAGAAGAAAGCTGCAAGCAGGTGGTTTTAGTTTTATACAGGAATACAGGAATATAGGTATATAGTATGTTCAAGTTTATTTTATAATGCTAATATTTGTATTTCTCCAAGTTTATCCTTCACATAATACATGTTCTATATATACATAACATGGAGTATATATGTGTGGAATCCATTTCAAAGGCAGGTGTCGGTTATTTCATTGGTCAAATTCGGGATAGATGTTGAAATACTAGTTTAAAATAATAAAGCCGGCTTTTGTTGCTTTGAGTAGGCGCATGTCTGTATGTAATAGCAAGCTTATATACCATACATGTAGACATCAATTATTCACAAATTTGATCATTAATCACTCTCAAGCAGGTGTATATTATGGTTATCTATCATTGGCCCGATCATTTGGTCGTTAATAATGTCTTGTACATGAACATCTGATAGTAACTTCAGTGAAATAATTGGACGGGAAGAACATAAAAGTTATTTTTCACCCCGCAAATTCAACAATATCACTGGAAGTCGCTTTCGTAAGAAATGGTCTCAGGCTATCCAAATAATTTTATTCAATGGCTAGCAGACAACGTTGTGCCATTAACCCAGCTTGGACCTTGAATCTTAAGTAGTTTTGAGTAGGCACATCATAATGAAATGTAATGGGGTTTAACGTCTTACTGGGCCACACCATAGAGTGTGCTATGAGCGAATTTCTGACCAGACAGTGTTCTTTTAGGGACACACCCATACATGGGACCTTGATCAGTACGACTTTACGTTGTCCTTTGCCAGGACCTCCCATCTTGCATGTGCATCATAACAATGGGGAGAGAGAGAAATGGGGTTTAACGTTCACTCAACACAAACTAGGTCATTTCGGGACTAACATATGGTTTTAATTTTATTTCAATAATTCGCTTGCGCGTAGGGGTCTTTAGCAGTCAGAGGAAACCGGAGTGCCCGGAGGAAACCCACGAGGTTGAGAAGGCGCCCCTATCTCCATACCACATACGCTCACACCAGGGCTCGAAACCACAGCCGCAAGCCAGAGGTGACCGGCCAGCTAGAGGTCATCCCAACCCCCTTCATAACAATGAACATTCATATATGACAAAATGACAAAGACAATTCGTATATGATTTAACAAGATTTATTGTATGTTTATTTATTTACTATTTAATATAATTCATGGTTTGTTTTAATCGTTTTGTACTTACTGAAGTATAATAGAACATAATTAACAATTGTAATCATTTCACAATAGGTACCGATTAAGTGAACAAAAAACAAGTTTTCTTCTAAACAAATAATAATAATAATATAATATTGCATTTGAACACAAATGTATAACTGAGAAAACCAATGGCAGTTTTTGTAGGAAATAAATGCTCATAAACTTAAATGCGAACTTACAATAAAGTCTTGGGTCGTTAGTTCTTAGTTACATCACAATAAAGAAGTTTCTTCAACTTTATCAATGTATACAATTAGGACTGGGTAATAAACTACTTCTTGTAGCCTTTCACATACCAGGACAAAATATGATGAGAGATATACATTGAACATTTAAAGTTTGATTAAAATAATTTTTAAGACTAATTTCACTTTTAAATAATTTGAATTTCAATGACCATATATGTGAACATATGATATGACCATATATGGACGTACAGATAAATGATATGTAAATGAGTTCATGATTTCATTGATGAATTAAAATAGCACAAAAATTCACAATAAATTTAAATATTATTATCATGAATACACATCAATATTGACAACTGTACAAGATTGAAAAAAACAAACAAACTATAAAGCGCTTGTTTATAAAGAAAAAAAAAACTGGGCAGTATTTAGCACTATGATATTTGGTAAATATAATTTATAATCTATAAGATGTATAAATTATCATTTACATTTGATCAGAACACATTTTAAGCTGTATCTAAAAAAAGACAAAGATTGCTTAGCTCTTAGCCTACAACATGTACAAAAATTTAAAAAATAGATTAAATGCCCATGGCATTGCCCTATATATATGAATGCTCATCATAAAAACACTTCTGAATTGGCTCTATCATTTTTTCTCCTGTCACAATTCTAAAAATATTTTATATCAGTGAATACAAAAGCTAAGCATAGTTTTTAAAATGTTGAAATGGACATTGACCTACGGGTAGGAGTACAAATATATATCCTAGAGTTTGTTTTAAATAATACTAGTTATTTGCTTGAAGCTGTACCATTAAGTAGTAAATAATTCCATTTAATAGCTTTAAAAACCATATAAAATAAATCAAAGTACAGTGATATTTGGAAGTTCTTGGCAGAGTTGTCTTCCCTGACATTGTAACGACTAAGTGAAAGTTATCTAACAATAAATTTATCTTTGAGCGGTTCTTTCTTTACATTAATATATTTACACAAATGATTTCAACTCATCCTTTGGGTTAATATTTTGTACAAGAAAATATACATAACTATGAAGAATCTTATAAAAAGATTTTTAGAAGCATCATACTGGAACCCAGAGTGAACTACAACCTGACACAGGTAGATTTTCAGTAATCCTCTGTGGTCCAGACATTCTTTTCAGAAAATTATTCCTTGTCAGTATGACATATCAATTCATGAATAATTTGCTTCTAAAAATCCCTTTCATCAACATCTTTGTGACTGCTATGTGACAGCAAATTTTGAGTTGTTTGGTTTATGTAAACATGAGCTTTTAGGGTGTAAGAAATTATTTTAATTGATTTTATTTTGGAATCAAATCCTCTGTCATACAGATACTTCAATTAGTAGCACAGTTTTCTTTAAACATTTTTTCTAAAATGGGTATGCCAAAAATTTTAACATTTTCTAATCAAACTAAAGTGGGACTGACCTGTTACACAACTTTCACAAAAATGTTAATTAATTCAAAATGGAGGGGTGTCACTTTCACTGCATACAAATATTAATTAATAATATTTTATACATTTGTCTGATTTTAACGAATTTTCCCTTTTCCGTTAAACCATAATAAAGAACAACCAATATAAACATCTCATTTAGACAGGGCAAAAGATTAAAATATAACAATAAGTTTTATAATAATGTCAATGATACCATCACTTAAAGCTGGTCGGTACAATTTGTACTGTAAGTCTACCTAATAAAACCTTCACTAGTTACATAAGAGCAACTAAAAATAAAATACCGTCTTTTATACTAAACTCTATATCTCCTCATTTTAAGCCATTTCTTATATATTATATGTAATGTGAATTGGGATTTTAATTTACGCTAAGATACTTTGTTTTAATGATCAAACCTGCATAATCGATATTCACAATTGTATTTGTAAAATACAATGCCATTCGGTTTTTGCTATGCTCCATATTTGCTATCCATTTGGTTTTTGCTATGCTCCATATTCCTTTCAAATATTTATTGACATTTAAAAAATAGTTATAAATGAACAAGTTTTTATATGTTACAATATAAAAGAAGTGTCTGAATAGAGGATTTCCCAACCATCTTTGGCGTTACTACTACTATCTACATTTTATTTATTTTTTTGGACCAACATGTGGAAGACATATTTTAACTTTAAACAAGCACCTAGGGGAATAGAACTTAATACTTTACTTCCAATCTCAATGTTATTCAATCTACTGGATTCATTGCATTCATATTTATTACATTAATGATTGCAGGGACACTGCTAAGCTTGATCCAATTGTTTTGTTAAATCTTCTCACAACTGCTAAAATTTGGCATTAGAATAACTAGAATTTATACAGTTTTGGTGATAATCTACAGCAGAATTTGGACAATTTTGGTGATAATCTACGGTAGATCAAATAATGTTGAGATTGAAATATTTTAAGGCCTGAGACTCACATAAATTTCATCATACAACACCTTTCTAATTCGCTGCCCATTTCACTATATTCTACTCTCACACTTAAAAGTTCACTTTCCCAACAATAATTGTTGTCAATTCATTCAAATGTTTATCTTAAGCACATATATTGTCCACACATTCCTTCTCTAAGTGTTATAATATTTATGAATTTTGTTCAGATTGTTGGTTATTGTCATTGTCTTCTTTGATATTATCACTCCTTTCAAAGATGGTTTGATCATTCGGATCGGCGATTGCACTAATTGCCTTACACATCTTTCACTTTTTTCCACAAATTGAACAGTCCACACTGCAAAATTGTGAAACACATTAAGAATCACCAGTTAAAACTATATAATTTGATGAGAGTAAATGAACAATTTAAAAACATATTAAATTAGTACTTAAAAAAATCCAAAAAGTCTTAAACACAGTTCACTAAAAAATAAGGTCAACCAATATGAAAAACAGTTCTTCGGGTCCAGCCGTTACTGAGAAAAACAGTGGTCATGTGCAAAGAAACTGACTTTTTTATTGTATAAAATGCTCTGCAAATAAAAAATTCCTTCAATAAAATGGCCCAGGCCTGTATAAAAATGAAGTGATCCTGAATGTATTTTTTTTATGTAAGTAGTACTGTTTCCACGGATGCAAGGTCCTTTAACGTGTTCACAATGAAGTCTATATTGTCACATTGATCCAGTCACAGCACACCTTAAAATATCTCTCTATAAATGAAGACGACTTGATGATAAAATAATACACATTAAAAACTGTTAAATACAACAACTGGACAATCAAATATATTAACATGCTGTTTGAAGACTGATTGATCAAGTCAATGATACACTATCCTTCCCGTAATTCGAACAAATAATAATAATAAAAAAACTGCACTGTCTCTGCGATTGGTTGAAAATGATCCAATTTTGTCACAATCTGACAGTGAGTCTTCATAAATGTATCTAGGTCAAAGTTGAAGGTCGTCACTGTTATAATTCTATGCTGGCAGTGTAACAGTCTATTATAGTTCACAGAAAACACCAGTGCCTAGACCACAATATTTAACAAAGACAAACACCAATTCAGTTGATGTATACAACCTCAAAAATACTATTGTTGTCGGGTGTTGCTTGGTAACAGATAAGTTGGATTTTTGTGAACCAACACATCAATATAAATACAACAACTATGACCTTCAATGTTCCAAAAGGTCGTCAGTCAAGTAACAATACAGTTTATCATTCCTTTAAATCAGGATGAAATTTCTTGCCACATTTCTGAACTTGTTTCATTTTTCCGTTAAAAATCGTTGATAGGATTGTACATGTTAAGACTTTCCGAAGAACTAGACTCTGAACCACTATGGGACATGGAAGAATATTGGCTATCAGACACACTCATTGGCACTGAAATCTGTTCTAAATCTAAATATGGCTGAAAAAAAAATAAAACAGTTGATCATGAGTACATATACATGTAGTATTTTTATGCACTGAAGTTAAAATCTCAAAAGTTTTTTTGTGTGTTTCACAAAATATTATGAACAAGTTTAACGATACGATAGTATGGAGTTTAACATCTATTGTCACTTTAAGACTAACAAATGGTTACTTTTTCTATGGTCATACCTGCAATGCTAGGGAGCTGAATTTTGCCTGGAAAACGATGTTTCTGCCTACAATTCATTGAATTTTAACCGTCACTGGGTTCTTTTAAAACACTTTCATTTGTCAGCCCAGTAGACATTAATATTGACAAGTGCAAACCGGATTGGAACTACCTAAGGATTTAAAACCGGTGGGACAGAGTAGTCAAAGAATCCAATACAAAGAGAAAACTGATGCGGTCCATCCTTGTCACATAAAATCATCGAAACAAACTAACAACATGCACTGATAACCGCCTGTGATCCACAGCACAACAACTTAAACTATTCGGTCACCACCGTCTCACAAAATTTAACAGGATAATGTTTACATACCTGATCATTAAGAGACAGAGATAGTATGTTATCCAAGCTTTCAACCAACTTATTGAAGCTGGGGCGATAATTGGGACTATCATTCCAACATTTTAACATAATAGAATATCTGTGAAAATAAAAACAATATAAATCAGAAAATGAGTGTCTTCAATAATAATAATAAATGTTTGTTATCTTGGGATAATATCACATTATAAATTATTTCTATAGTAATTCTTCTTAGTTCCCTTTTCCTGTGTACCTTCACCTCTGAGGATTATGTGTGAAGCATTGCCTCCGTTTCAGCCTCACAATATACACCTAAATGAGCAGAATAATCATGTCAAACTTGACGTTCCCCCACCCCCCTTCTCAAACTCCTGCATATGGTCCTGCCTCCTGTTTTAAATGAAGTGAAGCAAAATTTCCATGTTCTTAAGTTTTCTGCAGCAATCAGAGTAATGAAGATGGAAATTTTGTCGAACCGATGGTATTTCCATCTCCGTTTTTCATTCCATCCAAATGCCAGACTCAAGACGAGTGGGACCAATCAAAGTCAGGACCCTCCTTTTTCAAAATTCATATGAGAGAACAATGTATTCTACTTACATTTCTCCTGTTGCATATGGAGGTTTCTTCATTCTGTGTCCCTTTCTTAATAACTCAAACAAACCCTCCACAGGTACTGATGGGTAGGGATTACCTCCAAGGGTAAAGATCTCCCATAATAATACTCCAAATGACCATCTAAAATAATATAATACTGGTTTATATCATATAATAGACAAAGTGAAATTTCTAATTCTTCATATTTTTATAAATACTAAATAGAATCGAACCATTTTTGAACTGATCTTCTTTTCAGAGATCTGTCAAAAGATGTAAAAAGAGAGAGAGAGAGAGAGAGAGAAGAGAGAAGAGAGAGAGAGAGAGAGAGCGAGGGAGAGAGAGAAATGGGCTTTAAGGTCCACTTGACACAAACTAGGTCATTTCATGACTAACATAATAATATGGTTTAATTTTATTTCAATAATTCGCTTGCACGCATGGGGTGTTTAGCAGTGGGAGGAAATTATTAAAAAGAAAAAAAAAAAAAAAAAATGACTTACACATCAGATTTCGAGGTATATCGTTTATCAAACAACGCTTCTGGTGCCATCCACTTCACAGGTAATCGCCCCTAAAAAATAATAAATTATTAGCATTAAACTTAAATTCTTGCAAAGCATACATGAAATTATAAGGATACAATCAACTGCATTATTTTTTTAAGTACTCTACTTAAAACAACAGCAACTAAAGATGTGCTCCGTATAATGATATGAAATTATATTTAACAACCTACTGTTCTGCACCTATCAAGTTAATAGACACGTATCAGTGTGCTATTAGGGACATTTTGCCTGGAAAGCAGCACTGCTTACTATTCTTCATCCAATTCTTACTTTTTTTTACATGACCTTGTTTTTTCATCACATTCAAATGACTAGACACTAACAAGGGGGAAACCAGAGGCCTACTGATTAGTGAGTGTGATTCTTGTTTTCAATTTATACTTACATCAGTGGTTTTTCTGTAGTAATCCATATGTTTAACATTCCGTGTTAAACCAAAATCAGCAATCTTTAATACGTAATCTTCTGATACCAAAATATTTCTTGCTGCTAAATCACGATGGATACACTAAAATATAATAATTAAAAATATAACAAGTGTTTGAGGAGTTAGTGTGTTTGTATGAATTGCAATTCAGCCTTTCGTTTTAATTCCACATGTATTTTGATCTTTTTTTCATTCTCATGTGTATTTTGATTATTTTATATTCACATCTATTTTCATCTCTTTTCATAGTATCTTTAATTTGGACTGAATCAATGCGCAATTATCCCACTTTGGTATCAGCAAGACTGGAAATATGGTACCGGTCACAGGACATTGTCAGGCACAAATTCATACTTTGTTGATTTTATGTGTTTTTATTGATACTGTTAATACATGTTTGGCACAAAGTTCCTTATGCCAGGTACCATTATTTCCATGCCTGGTAATTAGGTGCTGGTTTCTCTGTTACTTACATGTTTAGAATCTAGATAGTCCATACCACGAGCTATCTGATAGGAGAATGATATTAAATCTTTCGGTGTTAAAGGTTTGATAGAAACAGCATTGAAGTCAATAACTGGTTTTTCATAGCCTGGTGTTGGAGGAAGAGTAGAGTTTGCCGGTCGTCGAAGTTTCAAGAAGTCACGAAGATTACCATGCGGAGCATATTCAACAATAACAAATAGTGGTCCTAGAAAATATAATAATTGTATTAACAGCAACAATATGATAGGATATCAGGTAACAGCTGTTGTGTACAAGGCAGGGTATACTTATATCGAAGAACACCATATACCACTTCTTATTAATTGAGGGAATTCAAAGAGCTAACAATGGATATATGGTATACAATAATGCTACTAAATTTTTCAGCCTATACAATGGGATCTTAGAGCAAAATGTCTGACATGTGAATGTAAATAGGAGAAGGATGCAGCTGGAGAACTGCCCTCTCATGTTGTGGACACTACACCATAACTCTCTTGGTTTATATCCAATAGTTCATCCTATAGTACTGAAAGTTTCTGTCAGGTTTGCAGCCAAATATCCAGCCACTTAAATTGTGGGCACCAAAAAGTCACAACCGGGGTTAGATAATTTTTGTACCCATTATTGTTGCATCCAAAGGTTAAAAGCCGTGTAATTTTCAATACACAAAACAAATGCTTACCTCTTTGTGTACAGCAGCCAAGAAGATTAATAATGTTTTTATGGCTACCCATCACCTTCATCACTTCCATCTCTTGCATTAGATCTGTCATCTCGCGATCAGTAGCATCATCTGAAACACAAGATATAAAACAATTTTTACACTTAGACAAAATTTTTAAACTTGGCTTTTTCTAAACACTATTGATATACAGAACTTTGATTGGAGAACTGACAGAAGCCTATAGCCCCCCCCCCCCTTCTTTTGGAGTCTGGCATCATAGACATTCAACAATCTTTGTTATTCTTTAAGAAATAACAAAAAATATTTATATCTCACCTTTCAACATTTTAACAGCAACAGTTGTTTGACCTGGATTATTAGCTATACCCATTGCTTTAGCCTTTATAACCAAACCGAAGGCACCCTCACCCAGACGATCACCCAAAACCAGTCTTTAAAAAATAAAATATATAATCATTAATTAAAAAGTCACTTCTTCCTTAATAATGATGAAAATGTTTCTGAATAAATAATTTAAAGTCTTGTATTTTTTGGGACAATAACTAAGTTTTCATGGCTTAATCAATGAATGATATTCCTTTAAGAGATGTATCCTTCAGAAAATAGTTGTTTGGAAGTATGTGTTCTAAAATCCCTGAAATGAGGATCAACAGCTTTATAAGAAATATTTTAAATTATAAATCAGTTAAATGGATATACCTTTCTCTTGGGAATTCCCAGTCTGAATCAAGAGGGATGTCGTATTCTGAAACCTCGGTTACATCTGACGATAATCTTTGACGAGACTGTTTCTCAATTCGAACCAAAGGTTGCATGACACTTGGATCTCCTTTCGAGTAATACAAATCGTTCTGAAGTAAAAGGACAAATAATTAAATACTTACTCATTACTGACAAATTTGTATCAATTGGCAATTGGATGAAGTATATTTCATGGGTTTAGTCAAGAGAGAGAGAAAGAGAGATTCAACATCCACTCAAGACAAATTAGGTCATTTCCAAGCTAAAATATGGTTCAATAAAATTTCAATAATTCGCTTGCGCATAGGTGTCTTTAGTAGTTGGAAGTAACCAGAGAGGACCCAAGGAAAACCAATGAGGTTAGACAGGCGACCCTACCCCTTGTCATGTACAAGCAGGTCAACGAAACTACACTCAATGTCAGACCTTCTGATCTAAGGCACACACATTAAACATTTGCCCCCACGTCTCAACTGGGTTAAAGAAGCAAGCAAGATGGACGAGAACAGTCTACTGAACATCATGTAATTTTGCTTGAATGGAATGTAGAAAGATTGTATTTTACAAGAATGAAATGAGATCGGGTTTAACATCCTACTCTTCTGCAGCGACTAGACTAATCAAGATGATTGTAGTATAATAATGTGCCATGTAATAACAACTTACTGGTCGCATAACAATAACACGTTTTATTGGCTTCTGCTGTATCATACGCTTCTTTCGATGATTCCACATAATTAAAGACACAATCAAAGCCACACTGATAATAGCAGCGACGGCAACACCTATGATAACTATCATAACCGTACGATCGGATGAAGCTTTTTTTACAGGTAACTGTGGTTCTGGTACTGGTATTAATTCTTCTGAAATGAATAAAATTATTAGAAATCTGTTGGCATATTTCTGCAGGTATGCAAGGTCATAGGTAAAATATCAATTTCTTAAGATGTTTCCACCCAAAATACAGGTGCACAACACCTAACTTAACTTTATGTAACATTAACCCTTTAGATTTTTCTGTAGTTTTCTTCAAGGAACAGGGTTAGTTAATATTTACATGTATCCAGTGCTAAAGGGTTAAATAGTTCACAGCTTTAGTGACAGTTTGAAATGGGCTTCATCCTTCCTGCCCATTTTTGATTTCGGGCACATCTCATAAATCGTTCCGAATAACTTTATGAAACTTATATTTTTCAGAATTAATCACTTTTGTGTTTACATGGAAACAAAGTTTCTTTTATAATTTAGACCCTGGGCTTTATCCAACCCTATTTCTACTTACTGTCTTTTACTGTTAACCAAGCACTAGCATATATCATTCCAACTGTATTCGTAGCAACACAAGTATACCAACCAGCATCTTCCTTAGTTACATTGTGTATGACAAGTCTCTCCGGATTGGTTGTATTCAAATTAGATCGCTAGAAAAAAACAAAATTAATATTGAAACAAAAAGCTAAAATACATTTCCTCACAAAAAAAACTCAACAAATAACATGTATGAAAATAATTATGGAGGTGTATTCTTTTATATAAAACCAGCTGCCTATTACCAAAGCTTTAAAGCTGCCCCCACCAGCCATATTTCAACTATATTCTCACTAAAAAAGCTAGGACAATATTTTACATATGTGCTTACATGTGTATTCTGCCAAATTTTGGAGAAAAAAGATAGTAACATTTGGACAAAAATTGTGAAAAAATAAATTAAAGCAAAATAATAAAATGTGTTCAAAAGAAAAAGTGAGAAAGAAAGAAAGAGAAAGAAAAACAACATGCAACAGTGATGTTTGTTTTTGGAAACAATTGAAAAGAATGAAAGAAAAAGGAAATGCCTTCTTAGGGTCATTCTAAGGCATATTTCACATAAAACACCGATTTACAATGACATATATTAAAGTCCAGACATTGCAGATTCAGTTTCCATTTTTGTATTATTTAATGTTGAAATAGTCACAACCACGCTCAAACTGAAGTATAAATCATTTCATATTATCATCGATTTAACATAAACAGAGATATCAGCACGCATTATAATAGTCAAACTCTTTGTTCTAACAACTTTCTTAAACCATAGGTTTATAGAGTACAGGTGTGTTGTGGTGGTTCAGTGAGTAGGGTGCTAACTCACTCACCTGGAGGTCCTGGGTACTATGTCGGTGTTGGCCGAGAAAGTGCCATAGGACTTTCCATTGATCGATTATTGGTTGAAAATAAAAAGATTTACAATTCAGTTCATGCACGGTGGAGACTATTTCAATTATTACTAGATAATGGGTAGAATACAAAGAATTTGCAACGTCAAGACTTCTCCTTAAAGATATCTTCCTTGGAAATTTTCAAACATTAGGCATGAGCGGTTCTGAAAGGGCAACAATTGGTGTAGAAAATTTTCAGTTTAAATAAAATTTTTCGATCAGTATTTTAAACAATCATGACAATATTTGAAACAATTTAACCAGTATTAAAACCTATCATGACAGAATTGAAATGAGTATTTCAACAAATCATGACTGAGTTTAGATCATTATTTCAAATTATCATGATAAAAATTAGACCCGTACTTAAAACCTTTACAAAATTTCCAAGTGGGATATCTAATATTCTGCTTACAATACGTAACAGTTCCTTATATGACAAACAAAGGAACATAAAAGGACAACACTGTGTTTAAAACTACAAATCATTTCTGTGCGTATCAACTTTGTACCTTATATGATCATACCAAGGTACAGCAAATAAAAATTACAATAAATGTTGAATTAAAACATCCTATTATAAAACATTCATCTATATAAATTGGCCTTTTCTCTGTTTGAATTCATCTTTAGTTCTGATGGCCATGGAAACGAAACAAAAGCTACCAGATGACATGAAATCAAATAGGATGTTTTAAATGCAGTGCAGTGCCATGAAGCTATCAAATTATTTTGGTGACAATAAAATTAATGTGCAATTCTAAAGACTAGAATTTGTGCAGTTGAGGATCACATTAATTAAGATCATTAGAAGAAATGTTTAACATTAATGTGCATTTTTGTGTGCAGATTTTGAATATGCAGTTGGTGCTCCTGAAATATCTGGAAGAAAAAGATATCCATGTGGTTGTATTTGCATCTTGAATGACAGGATGACACCATTCTCAATAATCAGATTCCGAACCATTGCTCAGTTGATTCAAGAAACATAGGTAAATCAGTTTAAATTCTTAATCATGAAAATTGGCTAAATATCCTTTGGTTCTTAACCCAAGAACATAGCTGGGTTCATTGTGATTCTTAACCATGAGACTTAGCTGGGTTCGCTTTGTTTCTTAACCAAGGAACATAGCTTCGTTCATTGTGATTCTTAACCATGGCACATAGCTGCGTTCATTGCGATTCTTAACCATGGGACTTAGCTGGGTTCCTTGTGTTTCTTAACCATAGAACATAGCTGGGTTCCTTGTGATTCTTAACAATGAAATATAACTATCACGAAATTCCTTGTCATTCCAAATCAAGGAAAGTGGTTAAATCATCAGTGATTCTTTAATATGGATCATGGTTAGATCATTTTTTAGTCTGAGCCAGTTGATTATGGAACATGGACCACTCATTATTGAAATTTCTATGCCGCGTTTATATCAATCAAGATGCAAACTGATATCAACCAATTTTATACAAAGTGTGCAGTAGGCAACAAGTCTGGTGCGTCACAAACAATATCAAAGTCTGAAAATTAAAATAGGTGCAACGGAAGAAAAATTGAGAAAAGTAGAGTGCAGTGATTGGCTAGATTTGTTACTAATTAAGAGTGCTGTCTGAAATCTCATTGGCTGAAATCTAGTCATATTCAAATAGTACAAAGAGTGACATTATTCGACAAAATGCATCCATTTATGGTAATATTATTATCTAGGTCATTTCTAAAGACATATTTTAACATCAACATTTCGCATTCTCATTTTCCTGACTAAACATACCTCTCGACCCTGTTTATAAGAATAAAAAAATTGGAAACAATTATAAAATTTACTCTGTTTTAATTCTTAAATTTTCATGCTCTTTGGTGTTATTAAATCTATGTTAAAAAGTACTTGAAAAATTTTCATGCTATTTTTTCTGTCATTTAAGCATGCATTTCTTAATATTTCAAATTATTTAAATCATCATAATTATTGTAATTATTTTTCATATTCATGCAATCAGAATCTAAATGGTTTTCACTTATCGTACAAGTGGATTGAAATTGAATTTGTTTCTTCTTTTAATTGAAATAAAAATTTTCGGGAGAGTCATGCAATCTTAAAATCAAATGGGTTATTTCTTTATTAGAACTTAATTTTCATACATGCGGTTTAAATTTGAATATTTGAATTTTCTCAATCTGTTCAATATTTTACCGGATATCAATTCTTTTTAAGGACATGCACTGGATCTAATTTGTAAAATTAAAAACATGCGTCTTCGACTGAAATGTAATCTTATGAATAAATATACATATTTTGATCGTGAACCTATTTCCTATTTAATTATCATTTTTAAAAATATTGTAATTATTAAAAATATATTTAATTTTTAAACAGGTTATTTCAAAAGGAAATCTTATTCAAATTATCTCTACTTAAAATACATGGATGGTCATATGTCTATTTGGTGCTAGAAACAGATTACAGTACCATAAACGTTAAATGTGCACAACAGAATCAGAGTCCAACCCGAGTCTAAACTATTTAAAAGCTTAGTAGTAGACTCAGGATTTTTACCCAGGTAGACATTGAGATAAACAATGGATATATTTTTTTTTTATATTGCAAATGAAAGAAATTTTGTCTGCAATAAGGAAAGTTATCTTTTCTGTGCTTTCTACAATAAAACCTTCACCACTTTCATCGAGTCAAGTTATCTCTATATATTCAACTTTAAGTGAGCTTTTCACTAATGCTACAATGCAGTTGTCAAAAATCATAGTTGACTATTCACTGCTCACTGTGACTAATGCGTCATAGTCTATCAGAATACAAAATAAGGCAGTTGATGGCTTAGTTTGGTTTTATGCTTTTGAAACTTATCATAGATCTAGAGGCTTACAAGATAACTTGACTTGACAAGATATCCTTCACCAGTACCAAATGTACACTGAAAGCAAGATTTATCCTTCCACCAAGAAATTACAAGATTTGATAATATCCAATCAAATTTCTTGTAACATACCTGTAAGACTGTAATGTAGGGGTCACCATCTTCAGACAGGTAACTCTTGTTGACCATGTAATGTTTCAACCATTGTAAATGAGGATGAAGATCACTTAAAATTATTTTACAATGCATTTCAACAGTTTCACCAACCACAACTGTTTGATTTTTCGGTCCCTCAATAATTGGTGAGTGAGGTAAGCGTTCTAAAACAAAACAAAATAATTAAATTATGAATTGTTTGTATATACAATTCCACAAACAATATGCAATTTGCCGTGAACGATATACATACATACAATTCCTTAGAATGAACTAAAAATTATTGGCACATGAAAATTTCACCATTACTTCATATCGCGATGGTACCATATGTAGTTCATCTATTTTAGATTTTAGCCCTTGATGTATTTCTTTTCATAAATAATTACACTAGCTATATTTTAAACACTTACGGATGACCTCAAGAGTGAATGTCCAGTTAATAGAACCATACGTGTTCTGGACAACACAAGTGTAGTCGCCATTATCGTCTGGCAGTAACTCCTGTATGGTTAACTTCCAGCCTCGAATTTCAAACTGAAAAATATTCAATAATAAATATCAGAACATACAGAGAAAGGAGAGAAAATGCTGCCATTTTGTATCTAACATATGCAAAGTGGCAAAGAAAGTTTGATCTAGAATATCTTTTTTAAAATCCAACAGCTCCATGTCTACTTTTCATTGCTGGTACATTCAGGTTTCTAAAGATAACGTACGCAGCCTTCCAATAATTAAATTCTTCGAAAATTTTGAAAAATCTAACTTAGTGCATCCATGGGCGAGGTCCATCGACAACATGTAGCTCTGACATTATGTAGTTCTGTGCAATGTTAAGACAAAATTAACAAACCTTTCCAAGAGCACTTTTTCGGAATGGTTGACCATCTTTGTACCATGTGATATTTGGTTTTGGATCTCCATTGGCACTACATTTAAAGTCATAGTAAGAATTGACAGGCCGCGACACAGACTTCAACTTCCCTCTTCTTGATGTCCATCTTGGAGGACCTGGAAAATACAAAGATAAAATATATTAAACTAGCACAAAATATTACAGTTTATATTTGAGTGGAAGTTCTGGGATTTTTTTTCTAAAATAAATCTTGACAGAAATCAGTGGCAGACAATCTTAAGCCTTGGAATCAATCAGATTGTAAAGAGAGAGGACCAACAAACGATTTTATTCAGATTTTAGATGGTGCTGCCTTGTTTATTTTGTCTGCAAAGGCTGAAATATGTTGATTTTTTTTTTCAATTTTGCACACCTCTGCAAATACTCAATGGAATTGACCTATGTTTGGACTGATATTCCTTTCATAACATTGTTGTTGGCAAGGAATTTAAACTCCATCAAATGACGATCAGTGGCTTTAATGCAGCGTTGTTGTTTTTGTTGTTCGACTGTGTAATAACTAGAAATGTGCAAGTGGGTTGGGCTTACTTTTCTATCCAAGACACAAAATAAAACAAATTTATTTGTGTGTGACCCAATTTATTTAGTTTCTTACAGATCAGCATTGTTTAACATTAGAATAGCACATCTGAAATAAAAGTCATTCTGCTTATATAATAAATATTATTTTGGGCCAAACCCCTTAAGTGATGTTCCAGCATTGAGTATAAAATTACAACCATTTTTCTAAAAGTAGAAAAACAGGGTTTTGAGAAGAAATGGAGGCTCCATCCCTGTGACAGAGGGTATTTTCGTTTTAGCAGTGAATGTTGAGACCACATCTGGAAGTAATTGGGACTTTGTTCCACAGCTACTGGTCCTGAATACCAGATCTAATAGACCTAATGTTACTAGGTGATTTAGTTCAACTTGAACCAGATTCACTATTTAGATTACTAATCAACATTTCCACCGAAAAAAAAAAACCAAAACTGCCACCAGTATTCTACACAACATCGAATAATTAAACCACTAAAAAAATTATCACAAAATCTTGACTCTTTCAAAAATGTCCCCAAAAACATAAATAGAAAATTTAAATAGCACGTTTTTGTAAGTCTTATCAGAAATTCTAAATCTTTTCAAATATGTCTTGAAACACATTAAAAGAATATCAAATTGTCACCTTTTTTTTGGAAAATATGGTAAATGACTTTGTAAAACTCTAATTACATACTGAAAACAACAGGCCATCACAATATCTAGGGAAATGGCAAATCAAGTTTATGGGAATTATGCCTCATCCTTTTGATATTCATAAATAAAATATGTTTAAAACTAATCATTTTTACTGATTTCTAAAACTTAAGGTTTATGCACCAAAGGAGCAGTGAGCATTTAATGGTAGTGTTTAGCCAGCTGATGCTGTCCGTTTGCTATTTCTTCCCTACATCGACAATATCTGATAATGAGTACATCAGAAATTATAAAGTCTAGATTATTAGACAAGGTTATCAAAGATCAAATTTCTACCATTTTTTATACCAAATTACCAGCAAGAGAACGGAAGCAATAAATAATTTTATTCATAAACCACTTGCTATTTCTTCATCTGTTTTTTTATGTGTTGTTTAAGTTTTATAATATGATAAGGAAGCCCACCATACTGTAAACTCATCATATATATTAAACACTGACTTTACCACAACCAACAGACGGCCAGAATGAGAAAACATTATGAGAAGGTCAATTTATGATATTTCTAATCACAGGGCCATTTGGTAGCAGACAATTTTCCAATACCACCAATTTCTAAGATAGTGTATCATAGGACAATCGTTTCACTCAATTGATATGTTGTAACATTATTTCCAAAGCATTTAACTTTAAAACGCAATAAAACAGTTAAATTTTCATTTATATTTAAAAAGCTGTCATTATTCCTTAAAAATATATCTTGCAAATATTAGCTGAACAAAATATATGTCGAAACTGATAGCCAAGTGTGAAACTGAGAGAAATCAAATGTAATTATCACCATTCTTGAAAGTTTGGACAATAGCACTGTTCTGTTTTAAAAGAGTGGGAGCGAACACAGATGGAATTAGTTGGGCCAAAAAAAATCAGGATGTGACAAGGAATAGGGTCGTCTGTCCAATCTTGTGGATTTTCTCTGGTTTGTTTTTACAGCTCGACTTCTACACCTAAGCATATTATTGAAACGAAAATTGAACCATGTTAGTCCCAAAATGATCTATCTAGTTTGTGTCAGGTATCATGTCTCTTTCTTCAGGAGAGAAAAGAAGCAGAATCTTTCTTAGGTTAGTTGGAGCAATACAGTAGGACTTTAAACCCCATTTCATTTCAAGCAAAATGTTCTAGATCTTACAATTGATAGCCAAGACATTCACCAAAAATTTAACTCAATAAATCAACCTATTTTAACAAAGATTGATATAAAAATTTCTGGTAGTTGGTTTCAAAACTAGAAGAAATTTACTTATAAATAATGTGGAGTAAACATTTCCTGCTGGGTCGACTTTGATTGACATTTGAGTCAGTAGCAGCTCATTATGTCTAATTAGTAAATCTTGTTAGCTGGTAATTAACTAAAGATGGACCTCCATCAGTTTTATAATACATAGTATATATAACTTGTTTCTTCATACAGATAATAGTGCGGAAAGAATTACAAGGGTATTATTAACCTGCACAGTTATCTTTTTCTCTGACAGGGGCTATGTGTAATTGTGCGGTAGTGGTATAGGCATCATAACATTAACTCAGGTTTCTGGGTATGTAACCACAAATTATCCTTGGAAAATGACTATTATTTAATACATATATTATGGCATTGACAACGATACCACATAGAACCATATAAATAACAATTTCCATGTTTGTTTTAAAATATCTTGACAAGATATGAAGTCCATTTCATTCCATTTAAATTTAGGGATTTGGATTATTCAACTTGCAGCTCTCGTGGTTCAGGGAGTGTTGCACTTGCTGATTATCCAAGAGGGTCTGGGTTTGATCCTCAGGATTTTATACCCCTGTTTCCCCTTGTCAGTGGTGCAGGACAGAGACCTGGCAAGGATAAATATGTAAGCATTCGGACAAGACAAAAAACTGAGGTCCTGTGTATACCATAATTGGCAGTATGTTAAAGATCCCCCTTACAGTTTGAGATTGCAGTCACGGCAAAATATCACCCATAGCACACTGCATGGCATTTGTCTGTTTTCATAACCAAACAGGTGTAGAAAAATAAGGCATGAAACCTCTTGTCATTTCTTGTTTCATGACTGTAAACAGATATAAAATGTATTTCTATCTAGCTCAACACAGACAGAATATTAGAATTTTCATATTTCTGCAGGAGACTACAAACTCAACACAATGGAATCAAATTTAAGGAAATAAACTCCTGACTGTGTTGACCTCATCCTTTATGAACATTTGATCATTTCAGGACAGTTAATTATAAGAAAGACGGAATAACCCAGGTGATAGCACTAACATTGTGATTGTATCACAGAGAAAGTTATTTTAACATAAATAAGCCGAATATCACAAGCTATAGGTATACTTCCATACGAGAATTTGATACACAGAAAACATGACCTATACATAATTTAACCCTTACAAATATGTAACCTTAATGATATACCATGAACTTTCAACCACTTCATTCATTCATCATAGTTGACAGCCAAAATGAAAAAAAAATGGGAGAACTTGCAAAAAAGTTGTGTAGAAATTTCAAACCTCTACATGTGGTATGGTATTTGCTTGCTCGTACTTATTATCAAACTTCGTAAAATGGGGGGACTAACGTGAAAATTATTCTATTAAGACTAAAATCAAATCATGACCTTTGTTTAAAACTGAGAAACTTTACACAGTGGTATACTAATCAGGAGGTTCTGGGATTTTCTTGCATAGTTTCCTCTTATCAGTGGAGCAGAAGCAGAAGCATGCAAATAAAAGTATCTTTGGCAGATGGAACTTAACAGTAAGTAGATGGCAAACTGCTGCCTGGGCAAAATGTACACCATAACACTGTTGTAGAAAAGAAGGACATTAAACCCCATTAGCGAGAGAGAGAGAGAAATGGGGTTTAACGTCCACTCAACACAAACTAGGTCATTTTGGGACTAACATATGGTTTAATTTTATTTCAATAATTCGCTTGCGCGTAAGGGTCTTTAGCAGTGGGAGGAAACCGGAGTGCCCAGAGGAAACCCACGAGGTTGAGAAGCCGCAAGCCAGAGGTGACCGGCCAGCTAGAGGTCGAAGCGCGGCACTCTAGACCACAAGGCCATCCCAACCCCCAAACCCCATTAGCAGTTTTTCATTTGCTTGATGAAGAGGAGAGTATCTTCATTAAATGATGCACAGTAATGAAATTAGTTTCTACAAGTAAAAAGCAAAACTAGTATTTCTCTTTATTTTATTTTTTTTTTAATGCTCTTCAGTGCCGCCTCTCAGTGCACAGAACTTAGCTTTTCTCTTCAAAACTCATCTGTCAGTGTAGGCTACTTGAAAATTATATATCATTCTGTCCCTTCCATCACAAGCAATTTTTACAAATGGCTGCCATTAATTACACCAACAAGATGTTGTCAGGCAACAGTTGCTGTTAGCAATCAGTTTAAATCGACAAACTTTCTTCCTAAGTTTGACAACATTTCACCCAGTTATTTAGCAGGTGAATTCCAAACTCGTTCTTTCCATCATGGTAAAAGTATTTAGTTTCATTCTTTAAAGTTATTTCCAGAAAACTACTTCTACTGCTTAATTTTTAACACCACCGATTGGAGTAAATTATACGCTACATTGGCATGCTTGATTTTATCTGGGTCATTAAGTGTGGGGGCTGGCTCACAAACCAGGATGTCCCCGATTTGATCCCCAATGGGTCAGCAGAGAAAGTTCCCCTGGACAAAATACACCATTTAATTGAACAATTTGAGGTAACAGTTTTAAAAATTACAATTCCATCCTCGATATTGTTTTCAATTTGACCTTCCTCAAACTTCTATATCAAATAAAACAATACCAGAGAAATCGCTACGTAATTTGAGAAAACAAAAAATACCTATGAATTAATTATATAACAAGAGTAACATTGAAAATATCATTTACAGTTTAATATAATGATTTATTTAGATCCAAGTAGGAATTAATGTCATTAATTATCCAAACGGTAGTAAATTATATTTCCAATAATTATATGAGCCTTCGTAAATACATTATTAACATCAATATTCAATACCAGTAATAATTTGTTCAACCGAGCTTTCTAACCATGCTCATCCAAAGTTAATCAAAATTCGGCAAAAAGCCATCAAAAAGAAATTGGTCACCTTTTAGAAATATTGGTTAACTGTTAATACGAAATAAAAAGATACGCTAATTGAATTCACAAGTTGATTATGTTGGGTTAGTTAATCAAACTTCACATCTTGATGAATAACTAATGAAGTAACATCTTCTGGAAACAGAACCCGTTTCAATTTCCTCCATGTTATTTCACATGTCATAATATTACTACACCTCTCATTCCAAGTTTACGCGAAGAACTACTTTTTTTTATTAAGTTAATTCTTTGAACTGGTGGTCTAATCTTAAAATGTCTGTTAAACAGGAGAAGTTTTTGCTTTAAAAATCCTGTGTTATTTCAAGGTTAATACTGATGCCTGAATTTTTTGTTTTTTCAAGTGGTAAAGTATTTTTCGCTGTTTAAAAATAAAATGCCTTATATTACCAGATAAATATCTAGGTTTTGACATTCGATAGGTGTGCTGATGTCTAAAATTCCTAATACTGTATCAAGGAACAAATCCATTAAATAAACTGGGTAATTTTGGGACTAACACATGGATCAATTTTTTTTTCCACTATTAGCTTGCACATTAGGGGTCTTTACCATTAGGAAGAAACCGGAGGACCGAAGAAAATATGCAAGTTTGGGCAAATGACCCAACTTCTTGTTATTAAACTAGGTAAGGATCGAAACCATGCCACTTGACACCATGACAGACCATATGATCTTGTACCAATCAATCATTCCCTGACACCCCCTACTATGTACATGTAAATATGTTTATGTCATTAAAAGCAACAATTAATCAGAACAATATTTGTTATTTATCATAGGGAGAAGATGCCTAACTTCTAATTAATTGTACTTATCCATTTGTAAGAGTATTTTTGCAATAAATTATACTTTAATTAAAGATACATTATGGGAGATTTTGACAAGGAGTTAGCCATTCTTGCTATAAAAGTTCAAAAATAGATGTTAAAACAAGAATATATTGAAAGTTTCAGTCAAATAGCTTTATCCTGAACAAAGTTGTTACCACTATAATTTTTTACTAGAAATGGTAGTTAAAATCATCGACACCCTTTTCCCACTATGGCCGATTGTCGATTGACAGGCGTTAACTCCACCTACATAGTCTCGATCATCAAGTAATGTTTAAACGGTAGCTAGTGAAGCTTGTGTATAGCCTCGGTCATCACTGTCTTTTATGAATAATTTCCGGAAGTATGATGACGTCAACGTCACGGAGAAACTCCACCCACGACGCCATAGTGATTAAATCAGTCGACGAAATCCTGTTTTAATCCGAGCCCAATCCAAGCCATCCGTGGGTCTACAGTGTTCATTTCGGGCTTGTTGTTTAAATAAAGATCTAATTTATAATTTCTATGACATCTGAGGCTCAAAGGAAGACCGACAAAAGTCAGTTTTTGCTCTCCCATAATGTATGTTTAAATAAACTCTGCAATTTTGGGAATAATATCTATTCTATTTTTGTTAAAAAAAATGGAATAACAGTAAACCTTTGAATAATTTCATTGAAAAGATATTAAAATATTTTTAAATTGATAGAATAGATAAGAATAAGAATACAAATATTGTGAACTTTTGCATTGGATTTATAGCTAAACCCTAGCGATATTTTGCTGTTGTTTACCTCCATGTAGCAACATAGACCTTTTTTTGGTACAACATAATCTAATGTTGTTTAACAAATTAACCATGCATTTGATCTCTATCTTGTTGTTTTTTCAGTAACTCTTTTGTGCCGTCTGATAGTTTTTCAGAATTTTTTCTACCAATTGTCTGTGCATTTTATGGAAACCAATTAGGGAGCATACATTAAGCCCAATCTTATCAGGGAGAATTTATTTGGCTCATTAGGTTAGCAGATGCGTCTGGCAGAAAATGATCTTCACAGACAACATTTTATATACTTCTAGTTTCTGATACTGTGACGTTTTTCACTTTTACTTGACCTTAAAAAACAGATCAGCTCACTAATATAGCAGAAGTTGTTTTTCAAACTAACACCGAAGAGGAGGATGTGATTTTAATATCCTCATAGGGTCAGATTCAGTAACTTTATATCATAATTAAACAATTCTAGCTGACTAAAAAGGTTTGTCGTTACCATCTTGTGTAAACTTTTAGAACATGTTTTTGGTTTAAAGAAGAAGCTAAACTTGTAGAACACACTTCCTGGAATTAACTGCCAAATTTGTGAATAATTCAAGAATAGCTTACCTGTACCCGAAATATCTACATCATAATCATACATCTCCCAATCGTTTCCAGGATCTGTGTAATCTGCAAAACAACAAACCATCATTTGTCAGAGATGGCATTTGTGAGGCTGACAAAACGGGAAGTCCTTCTGAATGGGACGTAAAATCAAGTTCCTCCCTCAAACCCATTGGAGTTCAAATTAGAAACCCTTGACAGTTGGAATTCAAAGAAAAGTGGAAAGAAATGTTGCTTTCGAGACAAAATTCTAACCCACACAAACATAACCATTAAGATAGGTTGCCAGGCAACGAAACATACGCCCACAGCAGCTAAATTGTCTGGGCAGTCAACAAGGGTTGTCGCATATTTTTACTAATTTCGGTAATGAAACATTTGTAATACACTAAAAACTGATTAAGAGTAACAACTCATTATGTAATTATCAGAAAATCATTAGAATTTGATTGCTTTTTATAAAGTTTTACCTCACGCTAACAATTAGTATATACATGAAACATTTAATATCATGGATTTAGCTGTTCAGTTATCTAAATTCATTGAAAATCTAAATACTTGTTCGTTTCAACACCTTAAACTCTATGTATCAATCTGAAGTCAATCGGATAGTAACTTTGGCCTCTATAGCGTCACAAGAATTTTTGAAGTTATCAAGGGAGATAACTCTGGCAGTAATTATTTGAAATCGCTGAAAATCAATAGGCTTCTTCGTCTTATGACCTTAAACACTGTGTATAAATTTAAAGTCAATCGGATATTAACTTTGGCCTCTAGAGCGTCCACAAGATTTTTTGAAGTGATCAAGGGCCATAACTCTGGCACTAATTATCGGAAATAGCTGAAAATCAATAGGCTTCTTCGTCTTATGACCTTAAACACTGTGTATAAATTTGAAGTCAATCGGATATTAACTTTGGCCTCTAGAGCGTCCACAAGATTTTTTGAAGTGATCAAGGGCCATAACTCTGGCACTAATTATCGGAAATCGCTGAAAATCAATAGGCTTCTTCGTCTTATGACCTTAAACACTGTGTATAAATTTAAAGTCAATCGGATATTAACTTTGACCTTTAGAGCGTCCACAAGATTTTTTGAGGTGATCAAGGGCCATAACTCTGGCACTAATTATCGGAAATCGCTGAAAATCAATAGGCTTCTTCGTCTTATGACCTTAAACACTGTGTATAAATTTGAAGTCAATCGGATATTAATTTTGGCCTCTAGAGCGTCCACAAGATTTTTTGAAGTGATCAAGGGCCATAACTCTGGCACTAATTATCGGAAATCGCTGAAAAACAATAGGCTTCTTCGTCTCATGACCATAAACACTTTGTATAAATTTAAAGTCAATCGGATATTAACTTTGACCTTTAGAGCGTCCACAAGATTTTTTGAGGTGATCAAGGGCCATAACTCTGGCACTAATAAACGGAAATCGCTGAAAATCAATAGGCGTATTCGTCTTATGACCTTAAACACTGTGTATAAATTTAAAGTCAATTGGATATTAACTTTGGCCTCTAGAGTGTCCACAAGATTTTTTGAAGTGATCAAGGGCCATAACTCTGGCACTAATTATCGGCAATCGCTGAAAATCAATAGAATTCTTCGTCTTATGACCTTAAACACTGTGTATAAATTTAAAGTCAATCGGATATTAACTTTGGCCTCTAGAGCGTCCACAAGATTTTTTGAAGTGATCAAGGGCCATAACTCTGGCACTAATTATCGGAAATAGCTGAAAATCAATAGGCTTCTTCGTCTTATGACCTTAAACACTGTGTATAAATTTGAAGTCAATCGGATATTAACTTTGGCCTCTAGAGCGTCCACAAGATTTTTTGAAGTGATCAAGGGCCATAACTCTGGCACTAATTATCGGAAATCGCTGAAAATCAATAGGCTTCTTCGTCTTATGACCTTAAACACTGTGTATAAATTTAAAGTCAATCGGATATTAACTTTGGCCTCTAGAGCGTCCACAAGATTTTTTGAAGTGATCAAGGGCCATAACTCTGGCACTAATTATCGGAAATAGCTGAAAATCAATAGGCTTCTTCGTCTTATGACCTTAAACACTGTGTATAAATTTGAAGTCAATCGGATATTAACTTTGGCCTCTAGAGCGTCCACAAGATTTTTTGAAGTGATCAAGGGCCATAACTCTGGCACTAATTATCGGAAATCGCTGAAAAACAATAGGCTTCTTCGTCTCATGACCATAAACACTTTGTATAAATTTAAAGTCAATCGGATATTAACTTTAGCCTGTAGAGCGTCCACAAGCAATTGTGGACGCCGGACCGACGGACGGACGGACGGACCGACGGACCGACGGACGGACGGACGGACGGGGGCGACGACAATATACGACCACATTTCAATGTGGGCGTATAAAAATGGAAATGAGTTAATCTCAGTGCAATGTTGAATCAAAGTTTCATTCAATTTTTTTTGATTAAACATACATTATGCAAGAACTAAATCTGCCTATTGCAGGTCTTTCTTTAGGCCTAAAATATTATCTTAATTATTAATTAATTATTAATTAACTCAACCAGACCATCAACTTTCTGAAGTAACTATAAAAAAGTTTGAAGACTTAATACAATGTACATAGACATTTTGCTCTTGAAGGTGAATTGGATTTGGTTGAATTTTTTTTGATAAACCAAGATCTATAATGATACTTACTGTGAACTGTGAGGGTAAAATTCACCCATAATTCCCCAAATCCATTCTCAGCATGACAAGAATAAATCCCAGAATCCTCTTCCGTCACGGAAGCAATGGAAATAGAATATCGACGGATTTTAAACCTGAAAATAAAAATAAATGTGTATGTTTTAGGCCATGGAACTTGGCCTTGGACGAATTGGGCCTGGGAACCAAGCGAATATTGCTTCGTCATTCCACTCCACCTCCACAAAATAACCGCTTGAAAGTTTTAGCCCAGGTGAATTTGGGCCCTTGGCGAATTGGCCCCAGCAAAGTTGTGTCCTTGGCAGAGCCAGGAATCCTGCTAATATGATCATAAAAAAGTGACTAGTTGTTGAAATAAATATCAAGGGATTTGGAGGTACATTTAATATCTAATAAACTCAATACTTGTACGAGGCATATTAGAATTATTTTTCTTCTCATTACCGGGAACAGAGTGCAATAAATCATATTAATATAGGCCTTCGCTTACCAAGAGATTTAGAAGTACATCTATCATCTTTTTTGCCATAAAACATTAGTTTCTTTTTTTTTAATAACCGGTTGGGGTATACAATGAATTATATTAATAATTGCCCACGCTTATATTATATTTCAACTGCCTAGGGATCATAAATTGATAGGGCATTGAAAATAGACATCATTATATAAATGTTCTGTAGAAAATCGTAAATTATGTCTTTTGTAACAAAAAATAGTAAGGGCAGAAGGACCGAACTACAAACGAACAATATGACAATCGTGTGGACAAAAACTAATTTCAGTTAAATAGCTGTATATTTAAATAAACCTACCTTTTATCATGATTCGAGATCAGTTCATTTTCATGGTACCAGCTTAAGAATGGTTTGGGACTTCCTTGAACACGACAACGGAATTTAACATCTTCTCCGATACCTACTTTGATGTCTTCTTCTGGAAAATGTTTCAAGGTTGGTTTACCTGAAAAACATATAAATAATACATATTTCTAAATTTTAATTCAATAATTATTTTCCTTATGACTGTACAATTTCTAACACAATGTCAGTGTGTCAAGGAAATTTTTGATGCAAATTTGTTGAATGGAATGTAATTTCAAAGACTTATTTAGGTCACTGTATGAATAAGATAAAATAAGATAAAATAAGTGCCAGTAGAAGAATTTTGTCAGAACAGTGTCATTTTCGCCTATGTGTTTTACGGCTTTGCCAATCAAGACAAGCAGGAATCAAATTGGAGACATTTTTTTAAATGAATCTAATACCCTAACCAACTATACAATGAACAAACATGTGTCGCCTGTAAATCCTGCAACTGAAAATGAGAAATGGATTCTTAAAAATGCTGCACATGTTGCTTTAAATGTAGTTTAAGTAATGATCTATGTATGTAAGTAAAGTATGTAAATATAGTTGGTATATAATATATATAGTTGATATATTGTATTTCTTTAACTGACATGTTAGTAAACTACAGATTTCTCCCTCATTTACCATCAGGTAAACTCAAACAACATAAATCTACCTATTCTTTCAACACTGTCGACATGGCTAATAGCCAAACATCAATTGCTATTATTCAAAAATCCTTTAACTTATACGCTCTGCTGGTTAGAATTCATAGTAAATTACGCATGAATTATATCTAGTTTTAAATAAACGTTATAGATGATCCAAACAAATAATAACATTGGAACTAAGGAATCATGACGCTTGGCTCTATTAGTCAGAATTCATAGTTGAATTCCACTTTAAAAGAGTAAATTACCCTTGTATAATGAATATTTAACTAAAGTTATATCTTTTTATCTATATATCATTTAAGAGCTGATAGGTTATTTTGAAAAGATGTAAATCAATGGCAATTAAAAACCTGGATATAGTTGTATCATACAAAATGTCAAACACTGCTTAAGATGTACCTGACATTTTGATCTTGGTGCCGCTCATGTATTATAAATTCAAGAAATACAGAAAAACAGATAAATCTGTGTCTAAAAAATGAAAGGTAACCAAGAAATTGTATCCCAGAAAAATCTATGACAGACGTCTTATTTCCAGACTTGATACAAGACTCATCGCTTTCAGTTTTGGTTTGGGTAGCTTTCAGTAATGGACTTAATCTCATCCCAAAGATATGGTCAAGATCAGAAATGGCTTTCTTGAGAAGGATTTAAAATAGTTTGGAAAATGATGAATTCTGTCAGACAGTGATTGCTGAATGATTGACAAGCAATGAATTACGATATCTAGACCCCTGCTACCACAAATTAACTTATCTCTTGCCATACTTTTAACAACTTTGATAGGTATATCAGCAACTACTTAACAGTATCAAACATCTTATTATAATTTATCAGTTTAAATATATATTGATATATTACTTATATATATATATAAAAGTTTTTGCTTCTATCATGGTGGTCGGTAAATGGTAAGTAATCTTTATATTATGGCTACAAGATAAATAGCTGATATTTGCAATCAACTTTTTCTTTTAAAGTGACATCTACAGGACTTGGTTAGAGAGAGAGAGAGAGAGAGAGAGAGAGAGAAACAGGTCTAACGTCCACTCGACACAAACTAGGTCATTTCGGAACGAACATATGGTTTAATTTTATCTATAATTCGCTTACGAGTTAGAGTCTTTAGCAGTGGGAGGACCCAGAGAAAACTCACAAGGTTTGACAGGCGACCCTACTCCTTTTCATGTACAACCAGGGATTCAAACAGGGCTTGGTTAATAATGGTAATGAAATCATTACGTTATGAGTGATGCAAAAAATTAGTAATGGAAATGTAATTAATTACATTTAAATTGGAAATATCAATATTTCATAAACTATGAGGAGCCTTAAATTTTAGTATAAATATTTAAGTATGACACAAATCAAATATGTTAGAATTAAAAAAACCAAACTAAATAGTCATGGTTTTGTTTTGGATTCAAGAAGCTGTCGTAAAAATAATTCTCTAATTTCTGCCATCTAGACTTCTTTGTTGGGAGCTTTTAATTTTTCTTAAAACAAAACTACACATGCAACAGCTTATAAAGTTTACGTTTTTTTTTAATATGTCGACTCCCACTATTACTTTATGTCAACATGTTGTTATTGTTTTTATCAATTGCTACATGTGCACCAAGATAGCTTTTATACGTTCACTGACACCTATGTTTAGATCCTTATTTGTTCTTTGATGTCGATCTTGCCATAGAAACAAAAACTTTTCTGCATCAACTGAGCTAATAAAGACATGCATATGCTATAATATTGTGCTATGAAGAAAAATTGGGCTGGACAGCGACCACGCTACAACATATTCTTAATTTGAATTCCAACTGTCAAAATGTCCTTAGCGTGTACATTTGGTGGGACAAAATGTTTTCTCTTTCTCGAGAATCAAAAATAAAATGACTTCATTGACTTGAAGGAAAACAGCCTTTATAGATGACCTTGCGTCAGGAAAGGCATTGTCAACCCAATCCCACCCAAAAAGAATCGACTTCCAAAATGGGTTGCCATTAAAAGATCCTCAAGTATTTCAGGACGATGTTTGACTGGTAGAAATATTTTCACTGAACTTGCCGAAATCTTGGCAGGCAAAATAATGACATATTTTATCGAGGTTCATCCAGAAGCAACACGACATGGGACAGAATTAAACAAATACAAACAAATAAAACAATGTTTAACAAGACTTCATGGCCCACATTCCTTCGCTCACTGGTTAAAAATATCTGTCACATGATCAAATATTAGCGTCCAACTATCCAAATCACGACTACCCAAATATAAGTATCGGAAAACCCTCGTTGGTTATCAAATTGGTCCTTAAAATTAAGTTTGATATGTGTTTTTGTTTTGATACGTGGTTGTATTAGGTAAAGTAAATCAATAGATAAATAAGACTTAAATTCTTTACTGAAACCAGCCATTATAAGCTTTTAATTGATTTTAGTCTCAGAATTTTAGCTAACATAAAATACTCGTTGAAAAAAAAAAACAGAACTTTATATGAAAATGACACTTTGCTTTATGTGAAAATATAACTTAATATAACTGTATGGGCAAATAAAACTTCTTAGTGAAACTTTATGCAAAACTAAACTTTTTGGAACCTGTATGTCAAAATTGCATCTCCTAAAACTTCATGTGAAAATTATGTGTCTAAATGACACCTTATGTGAAAATTATGTGTCGAAATGGAACTTTATGTGAAAATTGTACGACTAAATTGAACTATGTGAAAATTAAACTTCTTACAGTCTGTGAGTCGACAGATTTTTCATCCTTAAATAAAATAAAATTTTCTCCCATGTATACCCCCCCCCCTCCCCCGCCATCCAAATTAATACCTTCAAAATGTCTACAAAATGGCTACAAAGGATGACCAGAATTTTTAAAGGATGTCCACTCAAAATTGTCTGAATTCCATCTGACCAAATTACATATTTTGTCACTTGCTGACATTTATTTTCTATTGACATTGGGTCAAACTTTAATGGAGGTATTAGCCATGATGCTTTGAAAGCCAGTTTAATACCTGAGCAAATATTATACCCTAGAATTAATTAAGCACGTTAGAATTGTCAAATTTGTCAACTGAATAAATATACTTTATACTGAGAAAGAGGAAATGCTCATTCTTATGGAACCTTTATAAATCTTTGACAAATAGCAAAAAGACTTTTATTAAGTTAGTTAATGACAAGTTTATTTGTAGGTTGATTTAATATAAATTACAGTCCCAATATCCAAGAAGAAATGCTAATAGAGTTTAGGACCATATTGTATCCCAGAATAAAAATGAAGACACAACATTTTATGCATGTTAAATTATAGGAAAAATACTATTTAATTTGATCGATTCTGGCATGGCTTACATTGGTTTATACTAATTTCACACCACCATCTATATGTGTCTTAGATATATAAAGTAATGATAATTCTGCTGCATTGTTCAGACAAGCCAGTCTACAGTATTTTCACTGCAATATCACATCTTTTCAATATTCAGATCTGCTTATTTACATAATAACAGACTTGATATTAAAACAGTTAATTTTTTTACTATTGATAAGTAAGTATATGAGAAACTTAGCTAGTTCTTGACAGATATTAGCAAGCCCTTCTCTTGATTATATACAATCAAGTTAATAAGCTGTAAGGATTGAAAGGCAACCAAATGTTTCAAATTACTATCTTTTGGTTTCGTATTTTTTACAATAAAAAAACTATAAACGAAACTTCAATAAAAATCAAATGTTACGATACTGCCCCACTATATTATCCTATTAATTCAAGAAATTATAGGAAGATACATCAAAGCCAATTTAATTTTGCTTCTACAGCAAATTGTAAGGATTAACGACCCTGGAATATATTCCTTAATTTTATAGATAAATTTACTTATAAGTGCAGGTCTTGAGGCAAATGGTCAACAGCTGTCTGAGGAAATTGTTTATCAAGCACCTTCAAGTCTTGGAATTGGGAAAGAAACTTTTGAAGTTGTTACTTCAAAAAGACAAACTATCATCAACGGAGGGCTGCTTCGTGATGGTTACTGTGGCTCTACAGCTACATTGTAGCAAGATGTTCACACTTTAGGGACTATTTTTTTGTTTTGTTAGCCTGTCAAAACAACCACGTATCCCTCCGATGATGTAAATAGAGCCAAGATGGTGGAAGAACAGGGTCTCGCGAGATGAAATAAATCAACCTCAATGATTGACAGGCTGTTGTGAGATGTGATTGAAGTCCTCATCTGTGACGTCATCAATTCTTAAGAATTATTTTGGTCTTTGTTCAGATGTAAGTGCTAGGTCACCTTGGTTTTCCATCGTCCAAAGTTTAACCTCCCAGAAAGTATCTTAAACTTAGTTCTATTCAATTAAATTAGTAACCAAGAAATGAAAGAGGTATAAGATATCAATAAGGTTTTCATCCAAAATTTATTATATCTACACTGTAAAATGACATGGGGTTTAAATTCCTACTTTTCTGCAGGGACTGGCCTAATAAAGACCTGATATTATAATTGAATCAACCCAACCATCGTGCAGTCTCGAGGCTTACCAAGACTCTTTCTTTCCAATGGAATCAGCCTGTGGAACAAACTGCCAACCCATATTGTGGATGCCGATACCCTGGATATCTTCAAGTCCCGGATCGGAATGTTCCAGCCCTAGGCAGCCATGTGTTTTTACCCTGTTTTTAAAAGAAATGTGACTTGCCACAACACGATTTTAATCGTTTAACCATGTGCGAATACCGGTATTTTCAACACAGAAATGAAATGAAATGGGGTTTAACGTCCTACTCTTTTGCACCTAACCTGGTCTAATGGAAGACAGGGTTCAACACAGAACCCGGCACATTATTGGACGAAGAAAAAGAATTGTATCTAATATAGTCTGAATTTGTGTCTGACGATGATCTCTGGCCACTGCTTTATTCCCAGGCTTATGATTTTGATACTTTTTAGAGGTAGATGACAACATTCACTCTGAAATGAATCCCTCTTAACACAAAATTGTGATCTCATCTGTTTAGAATAAATATGAAACCAAATTCACCCCCACCCCCCAAATATTTTAAACATTTGTATGATACAAATTCTTCCTTTAGTCTCATCCTATGCACAGATTCAATTGGATGATCCTTTTGTTATATTGTAAATATCCTTGGTACGAACATCCGCAATGTACATACGATATGCATGAAGAAAGAAACGTTTTAAATGAATATTTGTTTAAAACCCATGCAATCTTGTCCACCCCTTTGTGCAACAATATAAAACTTAAGAAAATTTTTAAAATCATGAATAATGACATTAAGTTAAGAAGATTTGTTATTATCAAATTGTTCCACCATATCAAATAACCAATCCACATCACCATTATCATTAATATAAGACTAGTTTATTTACATTTTGTTAATTTTATTTATTTAACTCTTCAAATATATATATATATATACATACTTATATTCAACCAGACAGAATAGGTCGAAGGTCAGAGTATATAATGCAAAATATATATTTACATTCTTGAAGCTTTGTAACATATACTGGTTTTTACTTGTATTTTGAAGAGTAAAATTGAAGCTTTGTGATTCAAAGTAAATCATAGAAAAAGATTATAATGTAGGCTTTATATTTAGTGAATCTTATCAAATAAATCAGACAAGTAAAGCGTCTGACATGACAATTGTCGGTCATTTTATTACTAGCATGTGCTCGCTATTTTATGATGTCATAGAACACTGTCTGTATACTTTTGAATAGAAAAAAATGTTCCTGTACCAAACAAATACTGAGTATGCTTTCATGATTGGATGAGTTAATTGGAGATTATTTCATAAAAAGACGGAGGTCATTTGGTGCCTAATACTTGACCCCCATGTTGTCTTTTAGCTATATAGAAGCCATCTGAAGACTAGACAGCGAATAAACATGAACTCAAATTGATTACTTAAGTTTTAATTAAGGAAACTAAACCAAAATAACAATTATAGATAATCTCTCGGATTGGATTCAATCACACATAAATAATAGAGATCTGTCAAAAGGCTCAGTCTAACATTTACAGATGGTGCTGTAAGGAAAGAATAAATAACTGTCAGAGAGAGAGAAAAATATATTTCGATTTTTTTCGGCACTAACATATAGTTCTATTTTAGCAGTTGGGAGGATATTAAAATATCCCAAGAAAACTCATGAGGTTGGACAGATGAAATTGATAGAGAGATCTAAGAGGTGGACACAGATAGCACAGCACTAGAAGAATGTTAGCGGCATTACCAAGACAGGGAGCTATTTCAACCTTGAAGATACATTTAACCACCTTCAACTGGGAGAAAGAAACAAATTGCTTAAATTACTGCTGTCCTTTTTGATCTAACCCTAATATATCTTAATATAGTCAAATAAACAGTCATAATATTATGTTTATACTGAATAGATTAAAGAACTTAATAGACTCATCTATTCTAACCCCAGTCTATCAAAATCATAGAATTCCTTTGATAGAAACTTTTCATTATATCCAATTGTATACCGTGGTCTAAAGATACAGAAGTTGTATAGTATACTTAATTTACCTACATGTATATAAAAGTAAGTACTACTTGAACCTGTCATCAAGTTTATTGTGTGACTTGAATACAATATATATTTTTTTTACTTACTACTGTATGTATAATATATATACAGGCATATTATGATGAATAAACATGTAGGGATGTTAAAGGGACACTACCATTACATGCACAACATCTGACCTGGAAATATTATCCATGTAGGTTATTATAAGATTAATTTATTAGTGCAGTTGTTCCATTCAATCTTATCCATAGAAACTTTTTTAACCGACATCAGACCTTATTTATTTGGCTGAATAACTTTCATTATTTACAGAAATAGCTATGTGAACTCCTCAATACATTTGATCTAATTTGGGTTGACTAATCTTTAATCAGGTGGTGATCACCGCATTGGCTTGATTAGAATATCAAAAGTACCTGCGCTAGGATTAGGCATACAGCTATCAATCTGAAAGCAGGGAAGTACTGGGCGTTTTATATCAACAATTATTTGATTTAATGTATTTGGATCTCTATATTCACTTATCATACACTTCCAAATGACTGACCAAGGAACATACCAATCATTCAGTGAATGTCCCTTTAAAATCAATATTGAAGGTATGTCAAGAATCTTGTAAGCTCCAATGGTAATTGTGATCTGATATTATTGTATGGTCACACTATGTGGTGTTCTTGTATGGTCAGTTTGGTCAGTATGTGGTCACTTCAAATAGCCAAGCCTTCTTTTGTATTCAACACTGACCATAACATAGAAATGAAATGAAATGGTGTTTAATGTTCTACTTTTCGACACCAAGAGGACTAATGAAGACAGGCACACTCCATGCATAGAATGTGCTAGGAGGGAAATTCCAATTGTCCAGAGTCTTTTTTACACATAGGACTTCAGATTTTTTGTCCCATCCAAACAACTAGATGCTGTTCCCTCCCCTCCCCATGGCACAGACCCCACTCAGCATCTTAAGATATATAAACTATCAAACCCATGAAAATTTTAAACTTAATGTCGCCCTAGAAAATTAATATAAGCTTGGATTCTTTCTACAAAAACTTTGTGAACATATGTCAAAAAGTTATTCATATAATAAATCTTATACTCTGGATATTAGTCATCATTTTTGTATATTTCTGACAGCTGAAATCAAGTTTATATATATTGATGGTCAATTAATCCCTTAAAAAGGAACGCAAGCCACACCTTAGCGAAAATAGCACTATCACCATCCAGACAAATTTACTTGAATGCGAAGTAAAAATCAATCAAAAATTCAAAAACATTTTTGAATCTACAAAACAGGGAGTCGACCTACAGGTGTATTCTGAATTTTTAAAATTTTAATCAAAATGTCGAAATGATGTACATTCAGGTATTATTAATCGAGAAAATTATCAATCATAACATTAGAAAATCAAATATTTAACTAAAACAGGTTTCCAAATAGACGAATAATTAACACGCCTATATAAACAAAATTTACTATTCACACATTTTATTGAAATTTTCAGAATGAATAAAATGCACCCGAATATAAGTCCAGGCAATATTGTAATATAATACAGAAGTTTTTTCGATACAATCCAAGTGTGTATTTAACAGAAAATTAAGAATCGGCTCGTTCAAAAATAAAAATCTACGGTGAATGAAATATTTTTTGAAAATGGCCGTTATGAATGATGAAATTTGAGTTATAGTATTCGCACATGTCTACCATATTTACACTCTGGCGTATAGGTATATTTATCTGATATTTTCAATGTAAACTTTGTTTTTAATAACAGGCATCCGGTCTTTTATATACCATCTTTTGTTCAATCTCTAAATAAATGATAAAAAGATAAACATATAATTCAAACCTGTATGGGTTTAGGTTTCATCTTTTAACAAGACTAGTGACCCAAATTTTACTGGTCAAATTAAATATATTTTATATGGTAATTCCTTAAAGATATATTAAGTAAGAGAGAGAGAGAGAGAGAGAGAGAGAGAGAAATGGGGTTTAACGTCCACTCAACACAAACTAGGTCATATCGGGACTAACATATGGTTTAATTTTATTTCAATAATTCGCTTGCGTGTAGGGGACTTTAGCAGTGGGAGGAAACCAGAGTGCGCGGAGGAAACCCACGAGGTTGAGAAGGCTCCCCTATCTCCATGCCACCTACGCTCGCACCAGGGCTCGAAACTACAGCCGCAAGCCAGAGATGACCGGCCAGCTAGAGGTCGAAGCGCAGCACTCTAGTCCACTAGGCCATCCCAACACCCCCATATTATGTAAGAGCTGAATCCACATATTTTCTAACTTTAAATGTTACATAAACTATCATTTAGATATTTATTTACATGACAAGCGGCTGTCGGATTAACGGATTAGAAGAACACCAGATAAGGTGGATAAGAAGACTTTATTTATTATTGCAGTAATGGTATTTGACAATATCAGCTGTTCCTGACAACTTCTCTAGGATTTCAGAAACAGACTATACTTGACAATCTGACCAAAGGAGTCACTATGCAAATTATATAACAAACGTACACATAGAATGTAAACTTGTTAATATTCAAGATTCAAGACTGATATAATTTTTTTTTTTTATGTCCATCCTTTATCGTCAAGATTCAATTTAATGCCATGGATACATTAAGTTCAAATCTGGGTGCCTCCATTTAGGCCCTTCAAAAACAATAACATCAACACAAATATTGGACATTATTCAAACTTCAAACTTTTCAAGATGTCATGTTTATGTGTTTTTCTGCTTGGCTTTTCTTTGAGCGCACGACATTTCGCATAATCTAGTATAATATCATGGTTTGAGCCAATAGACGGCCCTCAGGGGCCACGATAACACAATTAGAGGTTTAAGGGCTTATTTCCTGCTTATTGTAATTTTAAACTTGACAGCCAATCAAACAATCAGGTAGGTTCAGTCACTTGGATGACACGCACCCCACATATCCAACAGTGTCATGTATGATAAATGACTACACGTCACTTACAACAAAGTTACTGTCATATAAACTTATATGTATATGACTTATTTTCCTTTTGTGGTACGACATAGGTCAATCTCACTTTGCCAAACAACTTGTATTTACATCATACATCATGTTGATTCTGTCTTCTGCATTCTTTAATCTTTTCTTTATCTTAAATAAGTCTAGAAATGTCCAGTTTTTATTAACTAAAATAATCTCCAGCTTTCATTACATTAAACATGCATTGTGTAAGAGCCAGATCTTTCTTAGAAACAATCAAGTTACATTAAAGTAAACTAAACTGGTTTTCATGGATTAAGAATCCCTTCCAAGCTACAACATTGTGAAAGTTTGAACCTTTAAAACGAATATCAGTACAAACATGGTTTAATACCATTAAGTATTTATAAAGATATACCGAATTGAAACTTCCCAGCATTTGCCGCCAAGATATACACAAGCCAGTGCCATGGTTTGGTAAGGTCTTTTGATGGGCCTCTTTAATCTGACTGAATTAAAACCATGGATTTTTGGAATAATCAAATGAAAAATAATCAGGAATTTTATCAGGAATTCAACCATGAAAAATTCAATATTATTCGAAAAATTAAAATGGCAATCAGAGACTTTAACTGTATTTTAATCACTGCATCAATCATTAACAGAAGTTACTATTTCAATTGAATTTTTCTGAAAACAATAAAATTTATAATCAACGCTATCTATCTTTATCTTGTCATTTATTAAAGAGTAATCTAAGTGCATTTCGTGATAAATAACAAGGTAGAATTCTACATTTAGTGTATTTAGTGTCATATAAAGGACCTTGATTTCTTATCACAGGAAATGGTAACTCGACTTTGTCAACAAATCTGGTTTAGGGTCTCGAGTAACGCAACCCCTAGAAAATATTTCCTGTGTACCACATTCAAATGCATAAAATTATACATGCAGACATTTCTATGCATAACTTGACAAAACAGCTGAGCAGTTATATTATGCATGTTTGTAATGCATACATATGTTTGTAGGTTCTTTTTATAAAATCTGCGTAACAATTTTATTAATTTCAGGGTGAAAAAAGGTTTTTTAGGAGGTTTACTGCAGGACCTTAATGGTAATGTTATCACTATAATGATAAAGCCCAACCCATCTAAAACCCCTTATAACCCCTTCTTGTGTACACAGAGCCGATTTCAATTGAGGTTTTACTATAACATTTAAATCTCCCCATATGATCTATTAATTCTCAGAGATTTTCAAGCGTCATTTCATTATCAAGCGTCCCTATCTTTTTTGATATCCATCTAAAACTTATTGTTACATTCTAAAATAAAGTCATTGTGTTCTTTCAATTCTCTCCATAGAAAATTTCCCAGTGACACATATCAGTAAATATAACCAATAAAAACTACCTTTCTTGTGAAAAAATAATCGTACATAAAATGAAAAGAACATGATGAAAAAAAAAAAACGGGTAAGAAAAAAAACGAGGATTTAGGCATGCATTTGACTAAATGCAAATTTATGAGACATAAATTTATGTCCTTTGGTATAAAATAAATTGTTTCCATAACCATTAACCAGTGCCTTCAGGTCATTGACTTAATCCTCAAAACCTAAACCTTGAACAGCAATGATCCATACGACACACAGTCTTGTACAACCCATCAGTACCAATTCTTTTCTTCCAGTAAAGCCAAGATCTTTAGAGTGAATTTTATTAGAAATTCTGAAATAAATCAAGCCCAGTCCAAATTTTGTTTCTATAATTCAATTTGTGAAACACTAAATTGATCACAAACCAAACAAAACAAAAATTCTGGAATTTAAAGCTTGTCACTTGTTTGAATATCCAGTCATTTAATACACATATTATACATATTCCATGTTTTTAATTGTCTCGGGTTAAGATGCATGCAATACCTTCACCTAACAGAATGAAACAATTTCCTAAACTGGATTATTTCATGGTTTCGATCGTCGCAGGTTAACATGTATACAAATTCTTTCATCTGTGTCAGATCTAAACAATTGTTTGCTACATCTAGTTTCAGACCCCGGAGTATTGTTTTATGGCATCTTCAGTGCCAACCCTTTTCTCAAATTAAATCAATCTGTGTTGCTCTTTTTGCATTCTTCAGGTAAAACAGTAATGGCTGTGTGATTTTAGAAAAGTACAAGGGTTTCTTCGTAATTTATGGCTCTTCTATGGCTCTAACTTTTTGCATTCTTCAGGTAAAACGGTAATGGCTGTGTGATTTTAGAAAAGTAAATCTTATTTAATGGATTTCGGAGCTCTAATTTAGCAACATTTTTAATGGTCGTTCAGTTATAGAAAAGCCTCTTCATAATTAACACATCTCCCTGCTTTAACTTCAGTTCTGACATGATATAAAATTTATAAGATTTCATTTGATCATGCTTAAGAAATGTGTATTTTTCATTGCAGAAATATTCGTATAATGGGGGTTAACATCCTACTTTTCTGGGCTAATGAAGACAGGCTTTTCCTAACATCCAAATCAGTAGAAGCCAACTCCTTGCCAGATTCTTCCATCCTGCACCAACAACAAGTGGAATCCAGGCTAGAAAATCTCTAACAAAGAAATGGCAGACTAACTACCCTTCTGGATTAATAATGGGCTACTATATCAGATCTGATAATTTGTATGTTCTTCTAAACACAAGATTGTTCAAATGCTAAATACATGTACAAAATGCTAAACAAAATACTAAGGTTATATCATTAATTTGTTAGTCACCAGATTTCACACTTGTGGCACCAGATTTGCGGTTATCCTGATATTTATGCTACAGAGCAAATGTTGCACAGTAACCTATTGGTAGTATTATTCCTGATAATTGGAAGTATTTTCAGCACCTTTAACACACATTTCCACAAATTTCACAAACCACAGGTGCCAACCTTGGACGGCAGCCATGTTTTTTTGCCTCTTTGCGTAATAAATTGTGATTGATTCATTGATGATATCATTGCCTTTTCTACCAATTAGGAAACACTATATAATTGTTTATCTATGTAATTGTGGTGTGTAGCTGTATGACAGTTTTTCCAGACGTTTTTTCAGCACATATTTCGTACAGAACCTGCAGGTGCCCTTCATGCGGTGCAAGATATTTGTTTCAATATGTTGTAAAATAACTCACAAGCTTACAATTAGTTTGACATACATATAAATAGAAAGCCTGTATTTTATTACGTAAAATCTTTTTTCTAAATTAGGGGTTGGTTTCTCATCTTTTTTTTTTACCTTTCAAAAAATTTATGTTTCGTATAAGATGTACAATTAAGGGTCCCGGAACAGTGAAAATTTAGATAATGTCTGAGAAATACATATGAAGATCAATCGCTTGAACTTTGATTCAAAATATTCTCAAAATATTACTTTTGTCTTGTGTCGCAAGTTCAGGACATCCACAACTGGTTTGAATAAAGAGATCAAAAATACTGATACTGATACCAAATAAACTTCAAAACAATTCCAATACATAGCCCTAAGTGTATTCCACATCAAAGAGCTTTGTCTATTGCCCTTAATTTAAGAATTAGAGACACAAAATTCCACTTTTTATCAACAGCAGATTTTATGGAAGCTGAATTTCATGTAAAAACACTGTAAGTAATGTAAATGGGCTACAAGGCAGCTGAAAAATGAAAGCCACTTGCCAATCGGTTTGTTTTGCGAAAATTACAAAAATAAATTCACGGCTATCGAAAAACAAAGTGAGTAGCCTAAACTCGCTGGGTGCACATGTGGCTTAGGTTTCCATCTCTTTATATTGTTGTTAGGATTCTTACTACGGAAATAGTGGGCTCCATCACGACTGCGTTAACCTCGCTGCGGCCATCAGACTGTTAAACCAGGAAAAATATAGTCAATGCGAGAAATTCATAACCTCGATTGAAACATTTGTACTCAGGGCGTATATATAAACAGAATGTCAAAAACGTAATAAAAAAGCCATATTTGGAATTTTAACGAAACAAGAAACGGTTCTTTAGCCTTAATGTATCAAAATATTGGTTGTACATGATCTGAGTACGACCAAAACTTAAAACACAACTAGAGTTCTGTTCTTTTAATGGACCCCAAAATTTTCCTAAGCCACCATTTCAATTTCTTAAACACAACTGGTCAAGCTCCTAGTAAACATGGGCAGGTTTGATTTTATCCCTGTATTGGTTTGGCGCTAATTTTCATCAGAATACCAAACATTTTCCATTTTCTGATGTACAAATTGCTTGTTTTATTATCCAGCCTTCAGTTTAACTTGAAAAAGAATAGAAATGTACTAAATATCTGTCAACTCGACCATTCAATTTCAACCATTTTAAAATGAAACACAGATGTATAAATTGTTACAAACATGTTGGTTTTTCGCGATTTTTTTTTTCCTGCTGCAACTCAAAAAAGTATCAGAATAAAGAAAACAATATAAAATGGAGTGTAAAGTGTCATGTTTTAAGTTATGGAAATAATTCTGCCATTTTAAAATGTTTGTTTATTTGTTATTTAATTCATATTCTTTTATTGCTGTTCCAATCTGTACAAAAATTTCAGGAGAAATTATAATCTTGCATTGTGTTGTCAGATGACTTGATGTAAACAAACTGAATTATTCCAAAGCTTCAATGAATAGTACATACGACACACCTGTGCTTGCCTACTCCATGATCAAACACGATAGCAGATGGCTTCCATCTTGTTTACTGACGGTACTACTTATTGTATGACAGACTCGGCTTTCCAATTTATAATATCTACGTCATTGGGGATTTCCAATTTAGACTCACTGGTTGCTATGACCCGCTATGGCGTTGTCTAGAAACGCGCGTGCTCGCGTTAGTTTAAAATTTTTGCTATACGTTTAACATGGACTATTTGATGTAATTTGCCTGATTTGATTTGGCCCCATTTCCATAAATTTAGGTTGTTTTTTAGAAATTTTTAGCAAATGTTAATCTTAGGTGTTTTTTAATTCTAGCCGAAGTAAATTTTTTTACAATTTATAGCGAGTTAAGTTATCGTCTCTAAGAGGCGGGCGTAGTATTTTAAATGGCGGCCATTTGCCATCATGTGTATTCTTGAAGTAGGTACACATGATGTAATCGTATGTGAATAGTATTGTGTATTTTGGAATATAGATGATTATACATGCAAACATCCATAGCCTCGCATTGCAGTTTCGCACATATTATCATGAACTTTAATACTCCATCCTCATTTGCACAAAAAATATTCATAATTTTGAGACCATTGCCAAGTTATTTTGAAGATGTTTCCACTACATATCCTTAGGGATGGTATAGACAATCTATTAGCACAGTTCAGTAATTAGCCATATAATCACATTAATTACTTTATCTCTTCACTAATCAACTGGTAATTACCACCCAAGGGACATCACTCCCATGTGCTAATTTCATTTACTCTACCAAGACCCTCCTTGTCAATAATATATTTCTACAACAGGCCTACTCCATTCTTCAAATGTATTTAAAGTCACTGTATGTCTAATGAGGGATTTTTGAATCTGTTGCATATAAAAATGAAATGGCCTGTTCTGCTCCAACTGGTCTAATGAAGACAGCGTACGCTATATAGCCTAGTGTGTTACTATGGAAATTTGTCCGGACAGTAGCGCTACAGGAACTCTTATATCGAATTTCAACGTGCATACAGGACCTCAGGTTTCTGTTCCATCCAAACAACTAGACAGCTGTCCCTGTCAGACCCTCTGTTTTTGCTAACAACTATATAATGAAAGTTCAATCTTTAAAAGGACTATGTTGTGTCCAAAGATGTTTCAATCAATTCCATTCAGTATTCAACAGGATATGATGAATTGAAAATTGTGAATTATTTTGCAACATTTAATTTAATCTGCAGATGGAGCATGTCTGCAACATCTATTAGTGTTGGGTTATATATTTTGAAGGGTGTCTTTTTAATCTGACTGAATTCAAGCGTGAAAATTGGTTACTTCTGATATTAAGTTCGTAGTTGTGAAAAACAAATTGATATTGTCTGAAATATGGCCAAAGATTATCAGTGACTAAAAAATTCTTTACTCATCAGACATTATTTATCATACATTTAATCATAAAATATACATTATTTATGTTAAAATACACATTAATTATGTTACATTGGACATTATGTAACAAAAACAGAATAAAACAAAAAAATCTAAAACAAAATGGTTTTATATGCATAATGGGTCCTTGACTATCATTTTTCTCAAGTCTAGACTGAATTTAGCCTTTGAATTACACTATCCCTCCATCTCACCAATCATATTCAGTTATAATGTAACATAATGTTTTATAATAATATAATGCCTTTTTTTCTTTCTTCTATCAACTAATTTTCTGAGTAAATTATTAAAACTACGCACAAAATGATTTTAATAATGTACATGGGTTATTTGTTCCAATTATCGTGTTATTTTTGTCTCCAATGTGATCAAGAAAACTGTTCTCTTGTCTGCTATGATCAGGTTAATAATCGTCATTCGTAATTCACTTACATTGTTCTCTGATGTCTACTGGTTGATCTAAAATACACAATAACTAATATCTCTTAATAACACAATAGATCTACCTTCAATGGCCGGAAACTGTCATTTTGCTGTTTTTTTCTTGAAAAAACATCTTAGATAAAATTGATTTAATTGAACGAACAAATGAACGGATAAAATGGAGTACTTCTCTTAAGATCATTGAAATTTATTTAATAAATAAATGAATTGAAATTTTTTATGTTTCAAGTCCTGATGCGCCATTGGCATTTTTTGCTAAAATATCAAATTTATCATAGCTTAATCCAAGCTTAAATTTAGGATTTAAATAAAAAAAAAATCAAAATACCAACGTTAGATAATGATTCAATTAAAAAAGGCCTAGTATTAGTTGTCCAGGACAACACAATGACGGTGGGCTTATTGCATGCCGATCGATGAAATTTCAATTCCACAATCTTTGTAAATACTGTATGTAATTGAAATATTTTTGACTGATATTCCTATTAAAGATTCAGTAACTGGAAGAATGATTTATATATCATTAGAGTAAATAAGTTTTTTTATAAGTTCCATAAAGCGATCGCTTGAATCAATATAGACTGACACTTGCCTGCAATTAATTTTTTTTTTAAGTTTGTCTCCAGGCATAAATATTGTTGATAAAAAAATTAAAATGATAGATATCATCAATGATTAAATGAGCTAAATGTACAGGTATATCAAATGTCAATTTACTATCAAATATTCTGATGAACTAGTGCCCGACATTTTGAACTTTGCGTCAGACGTATATCAAAAATAGCCAGAAAATCATAGGAAATTGACAAATCTGTGAAGGACAAAATGTCAGATCCCATAGGGTTTGTGTTTGACAAAGCCTTTTTTTGGCCTATATGCCAGATATTGTCTGTGACAAGGGGCTTATTTGCAAACTTGGACAGGGGAAAGAAAGTAATACCAGTATGCTATTTAGAAGGTCTCTAGCTAGCTGGGTTTTTTATTTGTCCCACCCTTTGCGATCAAATGACAAAGTTAAGCTGGCTTAATGATTACTGTCATATTTAAACCAGCTTAACATACGCTTCACAACAGCAAGTTTAACTTAAAATAAAATTCACACAAAACATCTCCATTTCTGAATAAATGTTTTGAGAACGTGTCAAAATTGGTATTAAAGGTGTTCAGATAATTAAAGTTCGCACTCTGATGATCTGTGAAATGCCTGGCTGATGAGTCAATCTCCAGGGTCCTTTCTCCATGCAAGATGACCTTCCAGACATTACAGATGACCTTGATACAATAAATCAGAGCAAGTGGGCACTCCTTACAACCTAACTATTAAAATTCCTGCCAGTTACTTCACTCAGCTGCTAAGATTCAGTTGACAGTTGAAATAAAATGGTGTTATATGTCCGTTAATAAACCATACCCTGTGAACCGGAGATGTCTTATGTCAGCGCAGGAAGACATATCATAGAGATGGGGTTATGTATTAATATTTCAGAACATAATTTTGTGTACCTTGTCTTCTGATGATGGACAGAAGTACACCTTTCAGGGGAAAAAAGTGGGAGGATTATTTTCACAAAATCCTGTTTTCATAATCTGTGTAAGAAATCTTTACATAAATTCTAATTCAGATTGCACGCAATGTTGAAGTAATTTATACTCATAGCATATGAATATAAGATAATAGAAAATAATTTAAACGGTTTACTGAAAAGATGGATTTTCATTTTCATAATTTGAAAAGCTATTTTCAAACAGAACTTCCTAAATTTTAAAAAATTAATGCTTTAGGTCCCTGAAGTATGTTCTTGAAAAATTGAAGTATTGTCCGAAATATTCAAATTAGGATCATTAACTTTAATGTCTAATATACAAATTAGGATCATTAACTTTAATGTCTCAAGTAGGTACACATGAAAATTTTGCTACCCCAGATTCTTCGAAGAAGACAAAAACGTTGACCGAAATATTAGAATATTCACTCAAAAAAGTTAACAATTTGAAAAAACACAAAAATATCCATATTTCCCCAATAATTACACCACTTTTAGTTTCCATAGTGAAATGTGTAAAAATTCATAATTTGGAAAAAAGAAAACATTTCCACATTTCCTCAATAATAACACCACTTTTGGTTTCCATGGTGAAATGTGCAAAAGGTGGTTATTTAGTTGACTCTAATGGTGGCTAATCAAAGAATATTAATTTAAAGTAAGTTCGTGTCTTACTCTTTTCTGGCTACCATATTCATTGTAATAACTAATTCTGCCAAAAACAAAGCAAAATGATTTCAATGTGGTTTAACATCATACTTTTTTGCAGCGACTAGGATTAAAGAAGACAGTATGCTATGAGGCATTTGCTTCTAAAGGTTCTTTTATGTGTACTCCAAAGTATACACACAGGACCTTGGTTTGTGATATCAACTGACACCACCTAGAAGCGGCATATCTTGCCGTCTGAAAACCATCCTGTAGACTGAATATTAAATCACAATCTAAAACCTCACATTTTTACGAAAAATTTAACTTGAAAGATTGACCCTCATTTAGGTGCAAAATTGCCTACATTATAAGTATTCTTCAATAACATTAAAATCTATCAAACATCTGTCACCTCCATTTCTTCCCGAGTTCACTGATAGTTTTTGGATGTACAATTATAAGACTCCATGTAAATATGTTAAATGACATTGGGATGAGTGGGAGAGGAAATAAGGTCTCATCGAAGAAAATAATTACCTCTTTTACTACCATACACAAGCAAATCGAGAAAATAGTTTAAAAATCTTCTGCCAAGGGTAAAAAAATCATAAGTCTAGAATGATTAAAGATAATTTGACATTTATCCTACATAGAAGCGAGAAATGGAAAAATGAGTGGTAATTTCTGGAAAGAGGTTACTCTTTAATTGAAGACAGCCAACATAATTTTCATCAAATTATCTCTATTTAATGGCGAAAGCTTCCTTCTGGGAACGACAGAGCAATTTAAAGTGTGGGAGGACATTTGAAAATGGCGAAAACAATTTTATTTTGCTTACTGAAGCTCTTAAAATATATGTCTGCATGTGTAGGCCTACTTTTAAACTGCTAGTTACTGGAGGCATGTGACTTTTATAGGACTCCATTTTGAGAATGTCAGATACAAATTATGCAGAAGAAAAATAAGCAATCATTCGACAAAATCTGATCAAAAGTATCATTTATTTTCATTCAAAGCGGTAAGGAAATACATATGTACATATACTACAACCCAAAGGGCCAAGTCTTTAAAAATTCATGACTATTTTCTGACCTTGAATGGCCAAGTTTTTAAAATATTTGAGATTTGTTTCGTATTTTCAATGCATCAGAAAAGGGTGTGAATAAATAATATAAATACATAATAATATTTCTATAATTTATTTTATTTAGAACATACTACCAATTCTGTTGTTCACTAGACTAATAATCTTAAAAACCATGGCAACATATTTAACAGACCTAACGCCCCCCTTTGTAGATTTAAACAAGATGTGCTGAAGAAACACAAAAATGGTAGAAGTACACTGAGCCAACTCTGACTTTTAACATTACGCTGCCCTTGTAAATACTGGCTTTTTATCGCCAATATATATCACCAGATCTCTGAGGTATAATACACCCAGTTTATACATGTACACAACACGCAAATTGATGACATCATACTTTTTTGTGATCATTGAAATATTACTTTGGGGACTATATTTAACGCCCACAGATACAGATTATAAACTACTTAAATTAAATGGATTGTTGGATCTATTTTGTTCACAAATATTCCCTAAAGTTTAAAAAAAAAATCTTATGCTTCAATACATGTACCGTAGGTCCAAAAAAATGTGGTTAATAGGGTAGAACTATTATCAGGTACAAGTGTCCCAGCATGATATATGAAACAGATATGAACCATCATCACAGTCATTTTGGAATTGTGACATATAAAAAATCAAATTCAGATAATCGATACACAATTGTCCAAGAACACAAGTCAATATTACTCGCTTTTATTACCAAATATATGGAATTAAGTTATGCTTCATACAACAATGGTAAGGTAAAAAAGCGAGTGTCATGTAAGAAAAGTTATTTTAGGTCGACTATAAATATAATTCCAATTTTCTTCCACAGAAAACAAGCAATTTTATTTGTTAATACAGTAATATTTTACTCTACATACCAAAAGTGCTACCACAATTACTATCAGAAAGCAAATGTTCTTCCCATGGTTTCTGAGAATGAGTCACGTTTTTTCCTGTTCACCAGTTAAAATTTCATAAATTTAACCTGTTTTTGAACCTCATTTATCTGAGAATATGTTAAAAACATCAGGAAGAATATTAGTTTAAAATGTTAATGAATATTAAAATAGATCTTTTAAAATCTCTGCTGGTGAATTTCTTAAAAATAATAAATATAGCACGAGTAATAATAAACAATTATACGTGTGATTTAGCCAAGAATGTTCCCGATATGTTTTTAATTATTTCAGCAGATCCTAATTCCTTTAATCAGTATGTTCATCTGATTAGGGGCAGGAAATCCTAAAGAGTTATGGAGGGAAACAAAGACGACATGTTTAGATAAAACAGGACCTCCTGTAGCCCCTAACAGCAAGCCCCAACCCTACTGTTTACATCAAATTACCTCCTACATCCATTCTCATCAGGTTCCTTTTCACAGGGTCACGTTGTTTTTTCATCCTAAGGTTTTTGATAATACAAAAATAAAACATTTTATTAAGATAGCACAACCAAATATTAATTCATCATGACTGTGAGTATTATATACAATAGAACAACTTTTGGACAGATACATTCATTCCTGCTGAGAATCAACTTTAACAAAATTATAGTTTGCAGCAGATTCAAAATTCCCCAAATGATAATCAGCGGCATTATTTTAATATGATGTTCCATGTGGTTGGCTACATGTAGGTCTTACATACATAATGTCAAGAGTATTTGATCTTTTCATCTAAACATTGCTATCTTTTGTTTATGAATTTTTCAGATATCGTTCTTTTAAAATCCAGAAATAGTTATCAAGGGCACCTTTTGCAACATCTTACATGTATCTCTCAACATGAGCAAATACCTGCAAACTACCATATTTCAGTGAGTATGGCGTATGTTTGATATACGTGTCGGACGAGTAAGTTCCTCGTTTCATTTTGTCAAGACATGCAGTGGGACTGGCAAGGGAAAGCATTATGTCATTCGGATAGGCAGAAAACCTGAGGTCCTGTGAACATCCGTGGCAGCATGTTAAATATCCACTAACAACTGGAAATTGAAATAAAAGCAGACTCTAGTGTTGCTCTCAGGGCGAAGTATTCCTCATACATTACTACATGGTGTATGCCCATGATCTTCATTAACTCTTCATTTTATTTCATTTTTCATACACCCAATCTAAGAAAATCATAGGAGATACATACGATGAGGTGGGTAGCCATATGGTTTAGAAACTTACACATGTAACAGAACATTTGGTGGTAAAAAAAACCAGCCGATAACATTAAATAAATTATCACCGTTATCACCCTTTTATCTTGTTCACTTAAATTGCTTCACACTCAGTTTATTTTTTGAATGAAATGATACTTAAAATAAATTGTAAATACCTCTATAGATTATAGCAGCCATTTTCCTATCTTTATAATTAAGTAGTTTATTGAATGTTAAAATGATCTGAATACGTTTATTTTAACGAGTGGCAAATATCTGATTCCTCCCAGAAACAGTTTTAATACCAGCAAGTCTGGAAATAAGGCACCTGTCACAGACATTGTCAGACACAATTCTGGCTTTGTCAGACATGATCTCTTTAGTGCTTGTCATTTTCTCCAGCAAATGAGAAATATCTTTGATCCAGAAACACAAAACTTTGCATATCTTATTGAAGTATTTGATACATTAAAACAACAAATTTTTTTTTAAAGGGTTATATTTTAGTATATTCGTCACTGAGTATGCTTTGTTAACCCAGGGCCTGTTTGTCAGTTTTAACTAAAACCATTATTTCCAGGACTAAACAAGAGAGTATTTGATTTACAACCACGATGCCACTATAAGATTGCCCTACTGGACAATTATAATATGTTTCCAGATGAAATTATGCTCATTACTTTTAAACTATCTTGTAAACTTGGACATGAAATATATCCATATAGACTAATCTTGATGTGGCATAGAGCTAAAACTTCTGCCTCATTACCTTTGTAAATTAATATTTATTTAATCTTTGCTCTTGTCACAGACACATTTCACTACTTAAAAAGCAATTAAAGAAAATAACAAGTACACCTTTGTTTATAACCCCTCCATAATATGACAACTAAACATGTTCTTAGTTTTAGTCTCTCTCACTGTTCTCACAACCACTAGCCCCATACATCACTTGAGCAGATAACAAGCGGACGAGTTGCCCTTTCATGAAACCGTTACAGTTTCATCCTGTGAGCTCTATGGATGTTTTTCAGGAAATTTAGTATTTTTCTAGAAAGATTGAGATGGTCTACTTTTTATATATATATACAGGCGCGGATCCGGAGGGGGGGGTCCAGGGGGTCCGGACCCCACCCCCCTGCGGCTCAGACTTAAAAATCTTTTAGGCGATTTTATTGGCGATTTAGACCTGTAATTTTGGAATTTACCTTCCGGAAATATGTCAGAATGAACCAAATTGAATCTAATTTACCAAATTTTTCTGGGGGAGGGCCCCAAAACCCCCCCATAATCAATTGAGCGCAATTAGTTTAGCAATTATCAAACCTAGACCCCCCCCCTGCAAAAAATCCTGGATCCGCGCCTGACATACCAAGTATATGTCATATTTTTATTGAAGATAAATAACTACTCTGTAAATATTTTCGTGAGAATGAATTTTTAACATGATGTCGTAATACATCTTTAACATGACATGGGAATATAATGTCCTTAGTAATACTACCATATTTAAATATATACAATATATATATTATGTATGTAAGACAATGTTAATACATGTATTGTACTAGAATATGTCCTGATTGACACTTGACGAAGCTTCGACATGTGACATTCATTAGAACTATATATACAGTAGCAATATATACTTTTATATCTTCAGTTCATTTCAATTTCCATCCAGATCTATTTTAAGAATATTAAAATAAATCTAAAACATATTCGGTGAAATATAAGTACAACTATCTTGAGTCGATAAAAAATGTCAAATGGTACTTTAGTACTACTTACAGTGTATACATAACAGGTATTATGCAAGAGCCAAATCTGCCTATTGCAGGTTTTTCTTTAGGCCTTAAATGTTATATAAATTATTAATTAGACATCCATTAACTCTAGATTTTCAACTGATTTAAATATGATTTGCGTCTCATTATTTAACAAAAACATGCATAATCAAGAGTTTGTTTATTATCGTAACAACGGTAGTAATGACAATGGAAACAACACTTGTAACAGCGATAACTCGGCTCAGAAATTTACAACATGTTCCCACTTCATTATCTATTTTCAGAGGCAAATAAATCAGTATGAAAACCCCAGATAACATAATGTCTACGTAAGAAGTCTCGTTGAAATTATCAAGAAAGGTATAGTGGTATGCATGTGTAATTCGCTAGGACTGCCGACCGTGGAACTCAGAACAGGTCAGTTGGATTCACTATAGTCTCAAGAATTAAAAACCCTGGCATTTTAGCTTATATTTGCATCCTCTAAATACCATCTAAAAAAAGATTCAATCTCATCATTTTGCTTTTTCTTGTCTGCAATATCAACCGAATCTCAGACATTTTCTATTTTGCGATATTGTCGGTTTAAACCTTCTCTGTTAACAAGTCAGTGAAAAGAAATTCAAGAATGTTTCAAATTGGCATAACTCTACAACCCCTGGTTATTATATCACATATGCATGTTGTCAGGAATTCCAATTATTTCATTTTAATTAATCTCATTTTTTTCACTGTGTATTGCTTGAGAATGGTAATTATTCCAGTTTCAAATATGTTTCCAATTGAATTAAATTATATTTGTTGTCCAGAATGTCAGCACGATTTTGATGTCTTGCAGATAAATTGACACCTACCACATTCTCTAATAACTAAAGACAATAACGAAGAGACCTGATAACCCTGTCTTTAACATATGTGGCGGAAATTTCATTGCAGTCATTTCAGGAAAAGGCAGGCCTGTACAAAAAGCTCGACAATCAGACTCTCAGTACACAAGTCATGTGCTCCCCCCCTACCATAATTATCTCCTTCTTCGCGAGTTCTGATCTAGCTGGATAAACAGTGTTTCCTCTTTGCATGGCCAGCACATGTCCCAAAATTGGAAGTGTATACACAAAACGTTTAGATATTGTAAACTGAACTCCGGGTCGTAGTCGAGATTCCAGGACCTATGCTCAAGATATAATCCTAATACATAGGGCATGTGGCACGATTTTATTATCACTCTAGCATCTCGTTTTGTTTTTCTCGCCCCAACACAACTTCAATCAACACAAAAATAGAGTTCCTGTCGATTCTTTTGTACGGATACGGAAATCATATTTTGTGTGGTATGCAGATGGGTCCATTTAGAAAACAAATTTATTAATACAACGATTTAAAATGTCCTTTCATCATTTTTAGTCAAGCATGTGTTTTGATTTTTATTATACGTGTGTGTTCTCAGACTCTGCGAAAAGTTTTTTTCTAAAGCATGATACTTTGTCATCTTTAGAGATCATAGAAATTTCGCATCCAGTCACTCAAAAAGTGAATTTCCAATTTATTGCTCTTCTGTATTTCGATCCATGGAGGGGAAAATGAAATGAAATAGGGTTCAACCTCTCACTTTTCTACAGTGACATGGCTAACAAGACATCCATATGTCCAGTGTGCTATGAGGGACCTCAATTTTCTGTCCCATCCAAATGATTAGACACTTTTCATTGACAGGTCCTCAATCTTGCACCACTGACAAGGAGAGAAACATTTGAAGTGGTCTTTTTAAAAACTTAAAAAAGTTATTTTTTTCTCACAATTCCATCTGAAAATGAATAGTTCCTGAAATGTATTTATTCAAAATACAACTTCTGATTGATATCTAAGGATAGTCATATCCTGTTTGTGCAATTTCATCCAGAATTCAGACATGGAAAAACTGTTTAGTTAAGAAAAACAATTTTTAAATCTCGATTTAGTGAAGTTTTAAGCATATGTGTTGAATTACGTTACGACCACTAGTCACTCCCTTGTCATAACTCACGAGCAATAAACATCATACAGGCGACAAAAACAAAATTTTTATCTGAAACCGGACATAGTAGTAAAATGCTTTTATAAACTTTTACATTGTAGCGTAAAAGATCACTTTTTCCCTTCTGTATGCTGGAACCCTTGCATGGAATTTGTTTTCTTTTCGTCAAAGATATCAAATTCAAACTATGTTTTTGTTTTTATTGTGTAAAAATATATTTTTTCATTGTGTTGGTAATGTCTCAAGAACAAGTGTTTCAATTTGGGTATACCCCAAAATACATGTATTTCTATAGAGCAAATTTTATGTCGTTTTCGGGTTGAAATTGGTCACTGATGTCAAAAAAATCGTTACAAAAAGGTTAGTTTTATGTGTTATCATGCATTGAACAAGTGTCTCTCTTACCGTCTTTATCGTCTCTATCTGCTAGTGTTACACCCAAAAAACACAAAACCACAATAAAAATAATCCTGAAATTTGTGGCCATTTTGTACTAGGATATCAGCATGACGACAGCTGATGTAGATACCTCGATGAAGTTTAGTCTGTTCAACTAATATTCACAACCTATTCCAATTCATTTAATCACACTCCCTGAAAAACAGAAATAAAAATTATTAAATACTTATTCCTGTAAGTCAACTAGAAATATTGTTTTCCCACTTTGTAGCCTACCCCTAATTTACCCAACTGTTAGTGATGAAATGTTTGTTTAAAAAGGGAACATACATGTATTATGCAACTAAAGAATCAATTTGGAGTTTCTGAAACTAAATCGTCAGGTGACAGAAAATCCGTTCCAGACAGTCACAGTAATTTGGTGACCATTGCATCTCTATCTATTCCACGTCTTAAACATTAGGAATCAAACTCCAACAAGTCAGGACAAGTCACAAAAATTCAGGCAATCATTACATTTATTCTATTAGATTGAACACTTTTTTTAAAATTTGTGACAAATTCAAACAAGAACCCACAAGACAAATATTCCAATCATTGATATGAACAAAACTCATTCTCGGAAAAAGAAACCTGTGTAAGTCACTTTTGGTATATACTATTTGCCTTTACTATATAAGAGTCAGTGATGTTCCAGCAGGGACAGAGAAATTCAGGAACCCAATCCTGTGTCCCCACCCCCAAAATCATATATATGTCTATGAAAACACCATATATACAGATGAAAAGCAGACTAACAAGGTTCATTGTTCTAATTACATATATCAACAGTTTCAAGTATACTTTGTTTATTATATATAAAACCACACAATAATATTTTCATTGGGTTTAATCATATAATTAATCAAAGAATTACATACAGAATGATATTTATGGTCAAAGTGGTTTACATAGGTCATTAATCATGAAGATGACATCATTATTTAACATCGTCCTGATTACAAATGGCATTGTATATCAGATAATGATTTACTATAATAAAATAAATGTAGTTTGTTTTACAATTAATTAATCATTTTTTACATGGATATTATTCAACATTATTTAACATTTAAATAAGAAGCCATTAATAATGGTAAACTCCAAAGAGATCCATTGAAAAATATTGCCTAACACTTCTATGTATATGTGGCACTGGTTTGTATCATCGGATGAGGATGCATTTTCATCAGGATTGAACAACTGTGAGACCTACTTTTTCTTTTAAAGATTCAACTTTCACAATATTCTAGGTTACGAGGGATTCCAAATCACTCATACGACCATCAGCAGTCTTAAAGAGACTGATCCTAACAAGAAGTCTTAATAAAAAAAGCCCTAAATGAATTTTCCCAAATCCAGCAAAAGGTTATATATTAGTTGACACACTGAAAACTAAAAGAAGGACACCTGTTCCTATGCAATGCATGTACTGAACATTTCGCATATCAGATTATATGCTCCCATATAGCTTTTTACCATGTCTGGATAATGCAGACTTGCAGCTATTCTAAGAGTAATAAAATTAGAATTTAAACAGACATGATAGTCTATATAAATTATTGTAAACTGTTCTGCCATTACATGGTTTGAAATAAAAAGTGGTTCATTGTCCTACTTTTTGCTGCACCATCTGGGCCTACACCAAGCAGTGTGCTCTGAGTGAAATTTTGTCTGGACAACTGCACTATGACATACTCTTATTTCATATTCCAATTGTTTTTCCAGACAACAGCAATATTTTTTAATGGATGTTTCTTTCAATGATTATATTCTGTAAGCTTTGTATAAGGATGCCTTTCCTTGAATTTTCAGAGCTTCTGAAATTGGGCTAAAGAAACTGGGTACAGAAAACATGCTCTGAAAGTCTTCAGCGAACTTCAGAAAAATTATTAGTGTAATTTAATTTCAATATATTTAGGGCCAGTTCTATTATTCAAACTTTAAAATTGTATGGAGTTTATTTTATAAACCTGGTAAATTTTTAGTGCATTTATTTTAAAACTTGCCAAACAGATACATATGTACTAATACCGGAAGACTGTCTGCAAAAATTACACACAAATGTTTTATATTTAATTCAATTTGGCCGAGTCAGATGTAAGATAGAATCACAATGACATTTAACTTATCTTAAAAACAGTAGAAAGTGAAGCATCATCGAGAATGACACAATTCACTGACAAGTACAAAAATGGCAGCCGCAGAGTATCATCAAACGATAAACCTGACTCTCACTTATCATGGAGATGTAAATACACGACATGCCTTCCTCAATTTCCCTACATTTTATTGACAAATTAAACCTGATGAACTTATAAAACCATAGAATCCAGCTAGAAGAGATAATGGGCCCTCCTCCCTTTTATATAAAGACATTATCTACGGCAGAAACATCCATCCATAAAGTTTATCAGAAACCTTACAAACTTCTTAAACTATTACTAGTTTTATTATTAAACAGGTTTAGGTTCACTGCTTTGGTTTAAAACATAACATGCGTACGTTTTCAGTGTATCCTTTCAATTTTATCTAACCGTTGTATTTTCATTTCGATGTATTATGCGCACGAGTTTTTAACCATACGCATGTCTTTATTCATGCTCACTGAAATGTTTCGACACAATAATTAAAAAGATACAGACTCTGATAAGGAAATAATCAATCAACTTCATTATGTATACATACATGTAGTTTACATTTTATTTAAAGTTAAAACACCAAAACATTTTTATGCACATAAATGTTCTTTTTCATTTCTGTAATACTGTTTTAAAGAAACTGTTCAGTGTCATAATAATAATTCATTTGTTAATTGAAATGGGATTTAAAGTCCTATTTTTATGTACCAACTGGGATTATGAAAACGGTAGTGTATCTGTAACCACATGTGCAGGCATGGGTATGGAAGTTAATAAGAAATAGGAACGAATTTAAGACATTTTAAATAGTGACGTATCATAATACTCAATATTAGATCATACCAGATAACAAAAGTTGTCAAAAGACAAATGAGGAAATATTTTTTTCAAACAAATTATTGAATATCTTCTCAAAAAGAAACATAGTATTTGTACCTTACTCTGTGTTAGGGTTATTTTTTTCCAATACTTTAACAAAGTTTTCTATTCTAATCCAAATTTACAAAATGTATGATTATCTAAAGGAAACATTGTATTTCTACCATAATCTGATGTCGGATTATGTTTCAAATACTTACACAAGTTTTCTGAAATCTTAATCCAAATTTTCAGGACTCTTACTGTCTTATATATATAATCCTTTCTAAAAGAGCAACTGGTAAAAATTGCAGAAATATTATCCAAAATTTAATTTAACAACTGGAACAAGTTCACAACAGCTATTCCAATCCTTTGAATCCACACTGAATGTTCCTGAGCAACAAAAACCAATTCTTGCAACTGTTTAATATTTTCGATCTTGTTTTATATTGAATAAAAACTTTTAAAACAAGTTCAAATAAATAAATTATCCAAACAAGGTTGCCGGCTTTTACTACTAACAACCACAGAAACTGACTTCAACAACATTAGTTCCATACATCGGCTATAAAGCTAGGGGGGTAGTTGCACATGTCTTTAATAGCAGAACCTTTCCTACTCTGCTGGTGTACATTGACTGTTGGTGCCAGCTCGCCTAATTGTTGGTATACTTCACTTACCACCAACCAACCAATGAGTAGCAAGGATTGGTAAAGAGTTAAGCTGTATATGAAACAGCTTTGGGAAGACGGTAGATCCAAGATTATAGTTTATATAATTCTAAACAGGAGACTTCTGTATATATAAGAAAAGTTTGACTTCATTTTACCACAGTTGTCAATATAAACTACTTTTAGGATAAATACCTATTTCTCTGCAAAACTTTCCATTCATATTCTCCGATACACTGACTGAAAATTTGTGACAAAATCATAAATTTAACTTATTCTAAAGCATTTATATGGACAGTTAAAAATCATCACAAGTGAATTTCAAAATTACTAAGCACTAATAACAATAGGAGTGTACAACACCTGCAGACAAACGTGTCCAAGAAAACAGACAGGTTCAACACCAGTATAAATAAAAAAATCACAAGTTTTATAATCTGCACATATAAATAGACGACTTACTAGGTTTAACTTTTTATAAAGCAATTAAACTGACCACAGACCAAGCCAAACCATCTCAGCCTTCTCAGACTGTCTTTCTTATGATCTGTTAGACTCATTAACACAGCCATTAGGGACTAAACTCACCCACTGGAACAGAGTCACCCAATCAAACGCGCTCCAGCGATTTGCTAAATTGTTTTTAAATTCATCAGGACTGATTATCAGAACCCATACCATTTAATTCCTCATTTACAGAGATTTAATTATAAAGATCTTACAGATCAGATCAGAAATTTCACTATACCTTTTTTTTATAACTTATCTTCTTCGTGACCCCTTATAGATCAAAATTAAAAGTTAGTACTCGCACAAATATTTGAATATTCATTCACTTTTTCAGCATGATTTAAACAGATTTTTTGGATGTCAACTTAATTTAATGAAATTTGATCATTTTTGATCAATTCAATGAAATAAAAAAAAAGAGAGAAAGAAAATATTTTGATTTAAGATTCACAATTTCTGAAATCTGAAAATACATTGATCTTGTATGACAGTACCTACATTAGTCGTTCATGTCTCTTGTCTGCGGCTTTGTCTTATTCTCCTGCATTTACTATAAGAATATTCAACAACTAGCTCAAGTATTTGATCTTAAATTATAACTTTTACATTACGTATACATCTCTATGCACTAATGCTTCAATTAATAAAGAATAGTGCACGGTAAGAAAGATTCCGGAAGAAAGTAAGCTTAATCAATATTTTCTAAACTATGATGATCAATAATTCAACAAAATTCGAGGATGAAATTCAATACGTTCATTTTTATTTAAAGCTTTCTTTCATTCAGTCATTGTTTAATGGGTATCAACGAGTCCACGAACATGTGGGAGTATGTAGAAAATTGTAAAAGATTCCAGAAAAAAGTAAAAATAATCAATGTTGTAAACTATCGTTATCAATAATTCTACAAAACCTGATTATGATGAAATTAATGCTGCATATTTGTTTTAAAAAAAACCTTCTTTTATTTCATTGTTTTCTTAATGGATAGTGGCAGACGCAGGATATTTGGTTAAGACAGTGGGGGGCCTCCCCTTGAGAAAATCTGGAAAAATCAGGTTGGTTGTCAGGGGTGGCCTGTGGCTCATCTGGACCTGATTATATCATTTAATTTGAATTCATCAGCAATATCATCGCAACCAACTAAATGCTCAAATTTATGAATAATTTGTACTGTTATTTGGGGGGGGGGATCCTGCCACTGTTATTTGAGGGGTACATGGATCCTGCCACCGTTAATGTGTATCAGAGAGGCGGTCACAAACGTGTGGGCGTAATAAACAAATGCAAGTAACTATGTTGGTAGCTTTATATACCGGCTAAAAATAAAAGATTACAATAGAATTATTCCATATAAATATCAAATGTCTACGTTCTTTGATCTCTTGGTCTTTCAGTTTTTATTTTTATAACAGAAGTTAAAGCACTGAAGAAAGTGTGTAAGAAAAATGCAGTAGAACAATGGCAGTATTTAATCCTCTTAACACCTCTTTGTACTTGAAGTTTTTTTTAGAGTCCTGCTTGTTTATAACCCTCTTAATTGTTCTTTTGTTTATATTAACACCTACACAAATCTTTATTCCTTTTGATAATCTGTTAGTTCATTCAACTGATGTGTTCTATATCTTTAAAGGAGATGAAATCAAATTACAACTTCTTGATATCTAACTCTTAGAGTTTTTCTCTCCATACGTTATCACTATTGTGGAAGCAGAGATTAAACTATAAGCTACCGAACAACAATTTTGGGTTTTAAATCCACCTCATTCTGTAAAATTAGTATGTTCAATATCTCTATAGATATCAAAAATTAAAACAGTTTTCGATGTAAAAAAAACAATTTTAGCACCATCATTTCTTTTGCACATTTTATCGATATATACAGCTTAAATTAAAACTAAATCGAAATTATAATTTGGTTTTGAATTTTGCAAAGAAAACAACTATTCATTGACACAAAAGTGTACTTGTTCTTTTGGTTAAACTTTGAAGATTTTTTTTATTCAAACAAATTACAATGCTGTGTTCAATTAGCCATGTCGTGTCTGCCAATTCTGTCTTAGTAATTATGCAATTAGCAGTTTCAATCATTTGTTAGTCTGTCACATCAAATACATTATGTGAAATAATCATACACAAAATACATGAATCATGAACATGGTTCACTTGAGGTATTTTATAAAGTCTTTTAACAAAAAAAAAACCTACAGTTTTTATCCTTTTGTATGATTAACACAAGACCGACAAAATAGAATGGTTGAATAGGACCAACTCAGAATTATTCACTTTATGCATTTTATAAACTTTAACTGAATACATGTTTTAAACAAAACTACATTTTTACCTTCCTATTTGAGAAACATCGAAAACCGATGAAACTGAATGGTGGAATAAGTCTCAGAATAGTTCACTTAATGTATATCATAAAATAAATAATGAATTTATTTTTAAAAAAAAGAAAAAAAAGCAAAACCAAGATAAAATGTAATTTTTACCTTTAATCAAGAGACGATCAAAAACAGTAGAAATTGAATGGTTGAATAGGTTGTTGATAGAATTGAACTGACACTAGCCTGTATACTGTATATATCGTAATTAGTATAATACATAGATAAATCTTTATACATATATAGCCTAAAGCTGTATTATATTAATCACCTCATATATCTATATTATTACTAACTCTTCTATCTTTATTCCACATCAATTTATTCATAACAATGTATCTATTAATACTTCCATCACGCTTTGAGCCAATAGTTATTTATTCCTTTACTTATTTATTTATCTATTTTTGTATTAATTAAAAAATATATAAGGTATTCTTTTGAAATTTGTACATGGAGTCTAATTTATATAAGCTTTGGCTGGTTTTCGAATTCATTTTTTAGCAATGTTTATATTTCAAAAGAGAGAGAGAGAGAGAGAGAGAGAGGGGCTGTCTCAATTTCATTTTAATAATTCCTCTAAGCATAGGGGATATTTAGCAGTGGGAGGAAATTGGTGGACAGATTCAACAACCATACTCCTTGTCACATTAAGGTTGGGAATCAATACCACACAACTTGATCAGGGGCGGATCCACTTCCAAACCCCACCCTGCTCAGCTACATAAAGAAAATGCCTCAATGAAATTACATCACAAAGTGATTCTACATCATTACATAAATGATTTCTCTGTTTAAAAAGCTCAATTTGTATGTATACCTATATAATTTAAAGACGATGATGACAGATTTCCGTAACAGAAACCTGGCAAACTCCCTCCTGTAAAAATTCCTGGATCCGTCCCTGCTTGGTTCAATGACAGATTTAAACTGAAGGAGTTAGACCATTCGGCCATCACCCCTAAGACAGTGAATAAGGATGCAATACAGATATAAAAAGTCAGATCATTTCTTGTTCTACTTGATCAAACACTTTATTATGAACGACCAGAATTTAAACAAAGTTATACAATTTGTTAAATCTGAAATAGCAGATTATGTTTCACAAAATAAGTTTGATTCAACAATGGGTCAATTTGGCAAAAGGGTGGATTTATTGCAAAATTAATCAAGCTATTATCTTCTGTCTTTAATTAATGTCAAAATCTCATGGAAGACACTTCACCAGAAAAATAAATAAGGTTCCTATCCCTTTAAAAACATCACCTATCCATTAATATTACATAACATTGATTCATGTGGCCAAAATATACTCAATGACATCTTAAACACTTATAACTGACCAGTGTCTAGTATATAATAGATAAAGACTGACCAGTATAATAGATCTAAACTGACCACTACATGCCATGAGTATAATACTGACTAGAGAGGGATTTATTAGCAGGTGCTTGCAGCATGATTGGTTAATCTTCAATGACATCATGAGCCTAAAGCTATATCAATATAAGATTAAAATATACAAGGTACTAATTGTTCATAAGTATGTATTACATCAATAATCCATCACCAATTAAATGAATACCCTTGTTTAGTTTTTTTATGGCCTGTATATCATTCTTTAAATTTACTGTCATGTGCATGTTTTCAATACAAATCAATTACATATGCAGCATAGTATATGGTTTCAAATTTTGAATTTAATGTTTTATATTCCTTAGGACTAAAATACTTCAGTTAGTTCAGTTATGCCTTAGATTTGGTTTAAAAGCAATGATTTTTGTTAATCTTCTATACTAACAGGACTTCTAGCTTATGTCATTTCGTGAAACAGGTCCTTGCCCTTTAATTCATGTGTGAAGTACATCACACCAACAAACAGCCCCTTACATCAAAATGGGGATTAGTCAAATCAGAATAAAAGAGGGTTGTTTTTTTCAATCAATAAAAAGAGGTATAGAAAATAAGGTCTCTATTTTCAAGAACTGTGAAAAAAGCGGATGTGAACCCTTTTATTATGGTAATAGTTTAGGGGTCAGGGAACCCATAATCTGGGAGTGTGTACGACCGTACGATGCACAACATATGTGATGGTAGGCTTTTAGAAATAACTGCTCAAGTTAACACTTACATCTGAAAATGCTATTTGATTACTAAAATTTAAACCGCATAAAAATTTTTAAAAAAATTTATTTATTTTTTCAATGGTTAAATAAAAGTTACTTTATGTATTCTAAATCTTTTTCTTAATAAAATAATTATAATAAATTTAATAAAAATATGAAGAAATTTTATGAAAGGAAAAGGTTCATGAAAGCCTAGATGACCCTCATAAAATTCCTTTACATACCTTTTCATTCCAGCAGGTCGAAGTTCACCAGAAACTTCCAAATTTCTGAGGGTAAGAAGAGATATCCATGGGATTAAAGGAAAAACCAAACAGTAATCCTAGAAGTTGCCCATCTCAATGTAAGATGTGTTATACCAACTAACACAGTAGAAGACACCTGCAGCCGATAGCCAGTTTGAGGTTATATCTCTTAAGGGGGTTCTGGTTGGGTTGTAGGGGAGTTACGGCTTGGTATATGTGTGATGAAAGGAGAAAGGTGTGACTACATTCAGGTTTGGGGACAATACTTAACAGTATTTTATGAAGACTGTGAACTCGATGCACACATGACATGGACTTTTAAACTAAGGAGCAGATTTAAAAACTCAAAAGCTTTTTTTCTATATCTAACATGATTTTGTTCAAATCTTGAATCTTTTATTCCGCACTTTCCATAACATAACATCAGTATCTCAATCAAGAGTAAAAATTTGATGCATGCATACTGTATGTTAGTAAAGTTACCCTTACAAGGGCCCCGAAATTGCGACAAAAGAATACCATCTTGTTGTTAGTTTCAGCTATTGTTTTGTTTGTTTTTTGGCTTCCAGAACAAAGCCCGATTTGTCCGTATGTAAACAGCCTTCAGATACTGATGAAAACAAATTCCTCTACGCATCACATTCAAATTCAGCAGACATAGTTTTCGACATTTCAATGCCATGCATGGAATAATTACGCAATAGTTTCCGAGGGAAAAAGGCAGTTATTCAGAAGATGAATAACAGAAATGAAGAAGAAAAAGTATGAAAGAATTTGCAGCACAATAACGTAAAGAGCAAATGTTCAATTCAAATAAAGTGAAAACGTTTTGATGTTTCAAAAACTTTTAAAAACAATTTCATGGCACTTTGTGCTATGCAGTATTAATATTCATTCAATTCAAAATCTTTCACGAATTTTCTGTTCATTAGCTGCCTTCTGTTTTTGGCTCTCCACATTAATATCCTCCAATTTCTCTGAGATTTTACAAATTATTTTCCAACCCCAAAGTAGTAACTTAATTGAATTAGTATCTGACATTTAGAATGTATCAAAAATATCATTAAAAAAAACTCAAGAAAAGACAAATCTGTGCCAAACGAAATGATAGGCACCAGAAGGATCGTGCCTAACAAAGACTTAATTGGTGTCTGACAATGTCTGCGACAGATGCCTAATTCCAGACTATAAAAAAAGAGTTAACTTTGGTTTATATCTGTTATGGAACAAAAAAAGAACTCAACAACAATTTACAGGATCAACTTGTTTCTGAACAGGTAACAAAAGCAAAATGCGGTAGTTTTATAACGCATAATTTCTGTTTTCAAAAGCTTGATAACAAAAAAACAACGAGAGAAACATCGGCTAAAGAAATGTTATTGGGTACATAGATCCTCGAAAGTGACCTATTTAAAATCTGCTTCTATCATCTGTAGAATTTTCACGACAATGAAAACAAAACAAGTAACCCTGACAAGTAAATAAGGTTAAAGGCTGCCACCAAACAAAACCAAATTTTATCTGCTAAGCTGAACCCAAATATGTCCGTCCGACTACACTACACATGGGTCGATACCAAATGTCAACGTACAATTGATATCCAGACTATCAACCCGGACAGGTAGTCCAGACTTAAAAATGTTGGTATTTTCACCCCCAAATTTCGAAGTCTTTTAAGTATAAACGTATGAAAAGTTAGGTCTATCCTTAACAACAAAAAAAAGTTAGTATTAACCAACTAAACACATCATTTGACATCTTGGGAAAAAAAATCAAAACACATGAAAAGGCTTGTCTTTTTTTAATAAAAAAAAACCCAACAAAAATGTTCCCAGGTCACAAAAATAAGAAACCAATTGATTCAATTAAGACTTTTGTGCACCTGAACAATTAGACCTATCAATTTCCAATAAAATGAAAAGTTTGTTTTAGTCTTTGAGGTTGATTAAATCTACTAAGCATATCATCATTTTTACTATCTTCGATAAAAAAAAAAAATCAAAACGATACATAAAAAGTCATGGTTGTCTTCTCTTTAAAAACAAAATTACAAGCAAATTAAAAGTTTGTTTTAGTCTTGAGTTCTACTGAATTAAATTTATCATGAATTGTCTATCTGGAAACGATTAAGACAAACAGAAATCTAGTATAACATGAATTTGCTGTTTTTATCTCAAAAGATTGAAATGTTCTCTTACATTGATGATTTACATATTTTGCAATCTATTGTTATTTTTTAGTGTTTTTTTTATGTCTTAGTATAAAACACAAAGATCGTGTCATTTTTTTTGCAGAAAATATCTACAATAACTGGAATCATGCCATACTATACTGGCAGCAATGATTACCAGCATAATTCAAGCAGCCTATGAAAAAAATGTAACAATCTTTTAACCAATCATAGGCCTTGATTAATCATATATCGTATCAATGTAATTTTGGAACCATATCATGATTTTACGGCTGTGTTTAATAAAAGATTTTGAAAGAGAAGTAGGTAAAATCTGCTACATACATATGTATGTTGTTTCTCTAACTTCCTGCATTAGAAATAAAGTACAAAAAGAATATTCTGAATAAAAGTCACTGATTGTCAGTTGCAGAACAATGCTGTGAAAAATTAAATCTTGTCTGAAACACGATCACAGACTCTTGTGATGAAAATTCCCATTCTATCTCAAACTTGTCATTACATTTTCAAAGATTTAACAATCAGCTCAATAACCAGTCACAATTTTATCAAAATTATCTCAAAAAAATTGAAATTTGAATCTTCAAAAAGAAAAACAACAAAAGGTGTTAATGAAATCCAATTATGCAAATTAGTTCAGTGGCTCAGCGCACATATGTCAATCATTTTAAGATGCTTCATCACCAGAGCCCCGCCTCCAATTTCCCACATGTGGTGTATATTGGTGCCATATTGGTTCAAAATCAACAAATGTATGGTATAACTTCTACTTGATCAAGTATGGCAAGAATCCAAACCCTGGCATGTAAATACACTTATAAATATTAATACAGACATCCTAGAAAAATACATGGAATTACGCACAATCCAAACTCGATCCATGATCCACATTGATTGATATTAAAATGTCCATTGTATTTTCTTTTCATTTACAATCAGGAACGTCAACTCTTTATTCCTTTTACCCTCCAGATATTCTAAAAGTGGAAACATTCCATGTTCCTGAAAATTTTGGTAACTAACAGACAGCCACTTTAAAAGTTACATCTCAACTTCCAAGACAACATTTCCATGAAAAATTAAATCTAATTCTGCAGATTTTTATCAGACCTAAATTGCTTCAATTCCATTCAGTATTTACAAAGATATTTTGAATTTAAAAAGTCCCAACATTTGATAGCCAGCAGGCGCGGATCCAGGATTTTTTGCAGGGGGGGTGGTCTAGTTTTGATAAAAGGCACTCAACCAATTAACGGGGGGTTTGGGGTCCCTCCCCCAGAAAAATTGGGTAAATTAGATTCAATTTGGTGCATTCTGACGTATTTCCGGAAGGTAAATTCCCAAATTACAAGTCTAAAAGTCGCCAATAAAATCGCATAAAAAATTTTCAAGTCTGAGCAGGGGGGGGGGGGGTCCGGACCCCCTGGACCCCCCCCCCTCTGGATCCGCGCCTGGCCAGTGCCACCCAACTATGGGTAAAATCGTTTGATGGGCAGATTATTTATCTGACTGAATCCAAGCTGGGAGATTATCTGTTGTTGATATTTTGGTTTTATTCTTTAATCAAAAGTTTAACAACCTATTGAAATCCATTAAGCCATGGAAAAATTAGATATCATCAAAAAAAAATGAATTAGGGTATAACGTCCTACTGTTCTGCTCTGAATGGGGTGAGTGAGAGATATAGAGAGAGAGAGAGAAATGGGGTTTAACTTCCACTCAACACAAACTAGGTAATTTCGGGACTAACATATGGTTTAATTTTATTTCAATAATTCGCTTGCACGTAGGGGTCTTTAGCAGTGGGAGAAAACCCCGAGTGCCCAGAGGAAACCCACGAGGTTGAGAAGGCGCCCCTATCTCCAGGCCACATACGCTCACACCAGGGCTCGAAACCACAGCCGCAAGCCAGAGGTGACCGGCCAGCTAGGGGTCGAAGTGCGGCACTCTAGACCACTAGGCCATCCCAAACCCCCCTCTGACTGGGGTAATGATGACAGACATCTGCATGCTATGAGGGAAATTTTTCCCTGCATACTCTTATATTGAATTCCAACTGTCAAGGGATCTTTATGTCCACTCAAATGTGTACACAGCACCTCAGATTGTCATTCCATCCAAACAACTAGACAGTTGTCCTTGACAAGCCATCTGTCCTGCACCACTGACAAGGTGAAATCAACAAGGAAAATCTCAAGATATTATCCAAAAGATTCAAATGATAATCAACAGCTTTAACCACAACATATATAATACATATATATATATGAATCTGGTAGGAAGAAGCGTCTGTTCCTTACAAAAAGGTCAAAGCACCAAAATTTCACTTAAAACATTCGAAAGATGAGAGAAGCAAGGTTTTGTATCTTGTTTTAGATGTGTTAAAAGATTTGTGAATTTGTACTGTACATAAAAATCAGGTAATCTGTGGCATCTTTAACATAGAGTCTACACAGAATAAATAAATATACATACAGATTTACATGTAAGTCATATAAAACACAAGTTCTACACTGGCAGAATATAACTTAATTGTATCTGTTGGGAATGCAGAATTTAAAAGTTTTTAAACTCTACAATATAATGTATACCAATGAGTTATTAGGGTTACAAAAATTGTTGGGGGGCTGTCAGCGTAATGGGGAAAGAACGGGCATTGAGGGCTTGCTCCCGAGCCGATTTCGAAGCCCATAAACACACAGGGATTGTAAGTAACATCAATTCTCATTCAACTTTTTAAATTGAATTAAGAAGCAGCATCAAATGTTTTTCATAACATAACTGCATTATTTCAAAAGCAGCAACAAAAAAAAAACAGTCATGTAATTGAGTGGGCACACATTTCTTTCAAGAACTTTTCTGGTTCTCCAAAATCCATCATGATCTGGTGGGCAAGCTATCAACAACCACCAATAAATTTCACTTCCAGTAATTATCAAAGCAATGAAAGATGGCTGACCATTGAGAAATAACTGCCAAATAGTTGGGCTAACTATAAAAGATTTGGATTTGTTGTGTGCGATGGCTTACTTCATCAGAAACTGTTGATTGAAAACTAATGTATTTATAATGGTGTACCAGTCATTATTTCAAATACTTTTTTCAATTACATTGTATTAAGAAATTTTACTAAGTTTAATGAGAATATGAACAGTATAAAAAAAAACTAAGTATAAAATCACTTAAAGAGACAACCTATATCATGAACTGAAATGTGTTTTAACGTCCTACTGTTCTGCTCCAACTGGGCTAATGAAGACAGGCATGTGCCGTACATTGTGCAATGAGGGAAATTTTACCCAAACAGTGGTGCTTATATATGAAATTCAACTGCCAAGGCATCTTTTATGTGCACACGCCAATGTGAATATCCGAAGGACTCAACTTTTTCATCAAATCCAAAGGACTCGACAGTAGCCTTGTCAGGCCCTGTTATCTGCAGCACTGATGAGGGGGAACCACCCTAGAAGATCTGTATAAAATCACTTAGGCCACATCAATTTAAATTTCTACCTGTAAAACAGTTCCCTTCTTATTTCTTCAGGAAAAAGACCTTTCCAAAAAACAAAAGTTGTGATTTAAGTGGCTATGTAATTATCAGCTTTTGAAGAAACAAATCTAATATTATCATAATCCAGAAGTCATTTTGTGTTTAAAAACTGCTTTGATTTAAGTTTCATGTTTGCATTACTTGATTGCTATTTACCAATTTTCTTAGTACGAACACCAATTCTAAGTTGAATGTTTATCGATAGAAATAAGTTATACTTTGGTCTTGTAAAATAAGTTATACTTTGGTCTTGTAAAATAAGTTGTAAAATAAGTTATACTTTGGTCTTGTAAAATAAGTTATACTTTGGTCTTGTAAAATAAGTTATACTTCAGTCTTGTAAAATAAGTTATACTTCGGTCTTGTATAAGATGATAAAGATGGCAATGTGTAATCAATATAAAATAATGAGAACTTTGACAGAAATAACCAGTTTACAGTCTTCAAGTCTAAACTTACCTTAAAGTCAGCAATATTATATCTTTAATGCCTTTACTAGTACCCCAATCAACTTTACAGTTGTGTACTTTTATTTGAATGCCTTTATGCATTACAAAACATCATCTTTAGTCAGGAATTCTGTACCTTATATACATTTAATACCATTTGATTGAATCTTACTTAAATTTTAATTCCTATCAATATCTCTTAATAAAATATAATGGATTGTTCTAGATCACAAAGAATTAAGATCATTTTTCAACAAACTGGTGCCAATGGCAGTAATCTGGATAACATAAGTAAATCTGTAAGTCATGCAATGTTGTGATGAAAAAATAAGTCCCAAGGGAAGAATATGATGTAGACTATAAAATAAGGTACTCACACATAAAATCAGTGACTCCCACATAAAATGAAGAACTCCTACATAAGATAAGTTTTATACATAAGATAAGTTTTATAATATATGTCTTTTGATTATGATATATATTTTGTGTTGAGGATTCAGTGATTCCAAGAAATATATCTTTTTCTAAAAAGTGAAAACATTGTGATTTAAGTCGGATCCAGGAACCATTATTGACATTTTTTAGTTCTGTTGCAACCTGCATTATTATTCCAAATTAACAAAATAAAATGAAATAAAATTTTAATTCGTATTTCTGGAGAAATAAAATGAAATGGTATCTATAACCTCTTACTTTTCTGCACCAGACAGTGTGCTATGAGGAGAATTTTGCCAGGACAGCAGCTTTTCCACTTTTTATTTTAACTGTCATGTGATCTTTAATTTTTAATGTGCTCTAAATGGTCCACATAGGATCTTTAATATGCTGCAAATGGTATACAAGGCCGAGGGATCTTGAATATGCTCTTAATGGTATACCGTGGATCTTTAACATGCTGCAAGTTAAACATACAGACCTGCCATCCAAAAAAAGTGTCAAGACCATCAGAAGCAAACCAATTTAGTGAAAATTAGAGAGAGTGTGTTAAATCAATTGAGGTGAAGACAAGTTACTGACCCTTAAACTAACAAAGAAATAGCCCAGAGATAATCAACATAAGGATCTCCTACATGTGATGATGGAAGGAATTTATTGGCTCAACTTTTCAGATTATTATCACAATATTTTAAAGAGATGGATGAGATGAACAGCAGGCCAGATTTTACGGAAAGGGACAAGAATTTGACCACAAATTACTTCAAGACCAGTGAAGAGACTCTGTGGAATGCATTTCACATGGGTTAAAATCTTGTCTGCAATATAATCACCAAAGGTGGAAGTGTATGTTAAGCCTGCTAAGAAGAGAAGATCTGATCTTTTAGACAGTAATGAAGGTTCCAATATGATGCTAATATCCTTTCATTTAAGCTTGTTGGAATCATATTCATACAGGACTATCCACTGTATCTGACTATTTCATTTGGAAGTGGTTGGAAACACGGTTTCCATTACCCCAATTTTGAGAAGATGGGTGTGCCATTAAATTCAGGTTTTGTTAGGTACAATCCCTCTGGTGCCTGTCATTTCCATGTTCTTATTGATATTATTAATACAAGTTTGGCACAACATTCAAAACCTCAGGTACAAGTTCTGCAACAACTGATGTACAACTCAGGTACATCATTAAAGATTATTTCTAGATTTGGTATTACAGAAAGCTTAAGCAATAAATCACAATGAATTAGAGATTCTGTTTTATTTGTTTGAAAAAACAATCTGAAAATTTGCATGTTGAAATCTTTAGAGGTTCTACACGTACACTGTAATTGTTGGTTTTATTTTTAAAAATGTCATGAGATTATATAGGACTAGTTTTGGTTTGATTTTAAACTTTAAACTATTTCTGTTGTTCTAGACTCTTTGCATATTTTCTTAGTGAAGTAACAGAGATATGTGGACATTTTCTGGTATTTTCTTTAAAAGGGTCAAAATATAAGTTTACTTTAGGCGGTCATCATGTCCAATGTTTTATTATGCCGCGCTTGACCTTTTCCTTTTACAGTGGTAAAGTCTGGGGTTTTTTTTAATCTTTGAGAGGAATTTTTAGTTTTGTTTTTGTAAACCTTTTACAGCACTAAAGTGTTTGTGATTGTCTTGTAAGGTTTGTCTTTGTAAATCTTTTCAAGAAAATAGGCAAACTTATAGGCTTTATATTTGGTGGACTGTAATTCATTTTTCAAGACCATATTATACTTCCAATCTGCCTCTGCCCATTCCATTTTGACCCTCACTGTTTCGGGATTGAAGTTCATATTTTTATCAAACATTACATCTTACGCTTAAAATTTTGGGGAAAGAAAATACTGAAATGAAAAGAAAGGGAAATGGATTTTAAAATCCACAGACACAAACTAGGTAATTTTGGGACTAACTTTCGGTTCAATTTTATTTCAATAATTGGGTTGCGCGTAGTGGTCTTTAGCAGTGGGAGCAAACTGGAGGACAGGCCTTAGGGTTTCGCACGTGTCAAACCACTAGATCCTGCCCCCGCCCATCGTGAAATGAAAAGAAAACATTATGTATTTTACATATCAAAACAGAGCAGTTCCCTGTATCAATTAAAACAATTAACTATCTATTTTATTTTGATTATTTGATTGATATAAATAATAGAAAAGGGGATTCATGGCAAGTCGGCACCAACTGGGGTATACTGCACCAAATACGTGACAATCAAAAGGAGACAAATTCAATATATAAACAGACTGCACAAAACTAGAATATAAAAAAATCCCCAAACACTCCACTGATTTAAGAATAGTACTACGTATTTAATAAACACTTGCATTCATCAAGGTTATGTTATTATTAGAATTCAAGAAAACTATGATCATTGAAAGAGAAATCATGGACAACTGGCCTGAAACGCTTGAAATAGTTTTGGGCTTAATTCCAAAACTCAGCGCCATGGCATGCTGGCAGGCAGGCACATATTACAGACAGTTTATCAAGCAAGCCATCAGCTATAAAATATCGGTAATTACAGAGTCATTTCCACCAATCAGCTTTGTCTAAACACAATTATAATGATAAATTGTCCAATCAACTGCTTGGAATGCATGCAGGTTCCCTTAAAGATTCATCTGACCAAATTGAGGTTGCAGGAAGTCTATCAGAGGATTTAGAATGTGTTTATACTCTTAGCCATGTGGAAAACTTTTTATATAAGACATTAAAAAAAGATGCCGGCTGGAGATTTAATTATACAGAGGAAGAAAAATAAAGTTGATTCGTAAACATAAACTTTAACTAAAGTCGAAAAAAAAGAAGAATATTCACCCTTAAGAATATTTCATTTTTTAAAAGACTTGATTTAAAGAAAGTTTTCAGAAATAACGGTTAACTTCACTTAACATTCCAGCTTAATTTCTAATTATTTGCACATGTTTGCCAATTTTAAACTTGTGTCATAAACTAAACATGTTTTTGATATTTGGATTGAAATTTAAAATTCATGCATGAAAATTAAAGTGACATTTCCTGTTTTTCTACCATTAATGTTCAGATCTCATTGATAAAGACATCAAAGTCTTTAATTAAATTAGTTTTTTTTATATCCGAATAACTTTTTAAAAGTTTTTAAAAGAAACAATTTTGTGATTTTATTATCGAGAATCGCCTTATAATTAAAGAATCTTTTAGTTGTATCATCGTTAAGACATTTAATACTTAAATGTTCCTTGGGTTTCTTTTTTTTTTTGTTGTATATAAAAAATATATGGTTATGAGAAAATGAAATGGGGTATAATGTATAACTCGGATAATGACAGGTACATAGTGTTCTATGAGGGAAATTTTGCCTGGACAGTGGCATTTCTACCAACTCCTTTTTGAAATCCAACTTCCGCTACGTTTTTTAACAGAGTGTTGCTGTTCCCTCTCCTTGCCTATCATATTTTTACTTAAAAGTTAATTAAGTTAATCACCAATAATGTGATTAAAATATACCTCAGATATGTTACATTACCCTTGAATTGCCATTAGCCTTTATTTCAAAATCTCTCGGGTAACATTTTTCTTTTGTTTAAAAGTTTAAGATAGCAGATGATGCGTGCATGGTTAATATAAGATGAAAAGGAAAGTGATAGGGGAAGAAATTAACCAAACACTGCTGGAACCTGGACATGGCTATCTGATACTGCTTTTCTCAACGTGCGGCATGAGGTCTCTTATAATTTCTCAACGCACTTCACTTCATATACTCAAAACTTTTTTTCTTCTTTTAATGCAATACAGAAGCTCTTTAACCTTATCACTCTTGTTTTTTTTAGTTTTTGTTACAAAAAGTATTTTCTTTCTTTAGTGAGACGCTCTAACTTTGTGAATCTTAACCCCTTTTTTGTGATAAATGCAGTGGTAAAAATTAAATTGGTATCCCACTACAGTACATATTGAGACTCTTTATTTGGTCACATTATGGTGTGACACCTACTAAAAGCCAATTGTTTAGTTAAGGCTGCATTTAACTAAAACATTTTGAAAGAGAAATAGGTAAAATCGACTCAACACTCTAGTACTCTCTAACTTTCTGTTTTGTGAACTACATAGAAGTCTCCAAAACACATACTGAATTACAGCTACTGTTTGTTATTTGATCAATATTGAAGCCCTTGCAATCTACACTGTTGTGAAAGATAAATGTCCAAAAGGAATAATAGTCCAAAGATGAATGTCAAAAAGGAATATTGGTACAAAGATGAATGTCCAAAAGGAATATCGGTCTAAAGATGATTATCTAAATGCCACATTCAATTTCAATACTTGGATTAATGGGGTAGAATGGATGGAATAAAAGGGAACTGTGCATAGTCATTCAGAAGGGACAGAAAACAAAGGTCTGTTGGAACACATGTAAGAGGAAACAAAGAGGCTATTGTCTGGGTAAAATTTCTCTCTCAGAACATTACATCCACAGTAACTACTAATTTCTCCCGAATCTTGAGAGAAAAATTATTAACGAGATTTATGTTTTTACTTCATTTGATCAAAAAGCCTTTTAATTCAAATTATTGGCATCTTTTTCCCCACTTCCTGACATTTCAATGTGTGATGACGGCTTTAATTTTTGATTCTTTAGGAAATTAGAAGATGTTTTCATCGAGATTGCATTTATGGTGTGAAAAGGTCAAATGTTAAACAGTAAAATTCTCCAATCGTTGATAACCTTTAAGGTTGTCGATTGTTATTTGCATGTTGAAGGGGATAATGTCTGATTCTTCACTGGTTAATCCATGCTAAAATGTACTTAAATTAATTTTTTAATATTCAATTAAGAAAACAAAATGCAAATATCAAATGTAGATGATCACTTTGTTTAGATTTAATTACATTAAAAAGAGGTACGTCAAAAATTTCAGTGAAAATTATAGGTGATGATGATTTCTTTAGACAACATCCTGTATATCATCTTCAGAGGATATTGAATGTTGAGAGATTTTCAATTCCTCATATCTTTGTAGAGATAGCGAGAGAAATGGGGTTTAAGTCCATTTGACACAAACTAGGTCATTTCGGTACTAACACATAGTTTATTTCAATAATTCGCTTGTACATACGGTTCCGGTTCATTAACACTGGTAGGAAATCGGAGCACCCTAGGAGAAATCCAACATGGTTGGACAGATGACCTTACTCCTTGTAACGTACTAGAAAGGAATTGAAACCAGCCCACTTGATGCCATGACAGACTTTATGATCCAAAGTGCGTGCATGGAATAATGTAGTTTCCAAGGGATTCAAATTTGTTCAAGTGACAGACAGACTTTCTATTTCAGGAAGCATTACCAAAATTATTTCATTATGATCTCACACATCATAAAGCCAGGAAGCGAGTCCATCCTTCGAAATGCCAAAATGGTAAAGGAAAAAAAAGAATGTTCTATTTACCTTCGTTTACAATAAAATTTCTTAAAGATTTTTTTTTTAAGAAAAGTCAGTTTGAAAATGAAAAACTTTTAATCCATTTCCTCCTTGGCCTTACCTGGTACAAACATTTATCGACTCCCCGTCCCTTTTCTCGAAACAATTTGTTGGCAATTCTTTCAAAGTACTTTTTTTTATCCCAACAGGGGGAAAGATATTTTTGAAAAAAAAATCAATAGGATTCCTTATATAGTTTCAATTCCCTGTTTAAAATTGACAAACTTTATGAAATTATTTAAAATCAAAGATCAAAGAGGCAAGTGCAATAAGCATTTGATGCTAAATAAACATTTACGACTCCACAGCAGAATTTTACATCCAAACTTTCTTTTGTTATAAAACGTCATTAATTCCTAGAACTAGGAATTCCATAAATTCCTGACAAGGACCCCTGCATGAAATTCTTTCAGCATTACTCAAAATATTTAACTATGTTCAAGGTAAAGTCAAATAATTTTTTGATATTTCAAATTTAAAACAAGCAGGTCTAGGAATTTCTTTTGACGGAAGGTACCAACTAAAGAAGGACATATTTAAGACCAACTTTATTAAATTAAAATTTGTTTTGTCTTTTAAATTTTCGCCCCCACTTCATAATAGGAGGTTACACAGGTGAACTTTGACTGAATGACGTAAACTATCTATTTTTAATTTGGAGGTTTTGCTTCATTCTCTACTATTCTATAGATATCAAGCACACCTTGTCCAAAGTTAGACTCAACAGACCACTCATTACATTGACTTATATATTATATATCAAAGAGAAAAACATTTGTTTAAAAATCCTTCAAGACACAAGTATAATGAAGACACAAAACTTATAAACAATTTATTTTGTTGTTTCATTTTTTTTTTTCTTAGGGGTGGGGTTGGGTATAAAAAAATAATAAAAAGTTATCTAGCAAAATGTCTGCTGCTGAGATCGCACAGGTAAAGTTTGTATTCTTTTATACACCTGAACATCTTTGTACTTGTAGAGATGAATAACTATCTACCATCAATTACCACGAAAATCAGTATGTCATTGTCATGCACAATTTATCAACACTAAAACAGCCCAAAAAAATCCTGAGAATGCCAGAGAAAGATCAAGTAAAATGGAGTAATAACACACTGTCTCGTTAACAGGTAATACACAATTGTTTCCACTGCCAAGAATCTATCTCTCCATGTTTTCAATAATTATGCGAACAATTCATCAGTGTCATTTACATTTTCACAAAAATGTTAAATGGGGAAGTGAATGTTTAGTGTTAAAATAACGTAAGAAAAGACACCAGGTTTCAGTAGGCCTAAAAACCTGTTTAATATGGAAAATGATCTAAGACTTTTTAGTGCATTGTCCTTTTTGTATCTGAAAGTTTATTATTAAGGTAAATATTAATAAGCTTTAATTTTTTGCTATCTAAAAGTTTTATTTTTCCTGTAAATATTAATAATCATCCATTTATCATTTAAAATATCAAGCACATTCCTTCGGCGGGGTACCAATATTCATTTTCTATGTGCTTTTAAACAATCCAAAGTTTAATTTCAGTTTCAACAATCTGCAAGTCGTCAAAACTCCCAGACACCCAAGTTTTGTTGGTGTTTAAAGGAAAAACATGTCTACAAATTTGTTGCAAAAACAAGTTAAAATCTGCAAAACTTCAGGCAATCTTTTTGAGCTTGAAATTGAGTAAAATAGTTGAAAGTGATACTGTGCTTCTCTGCCACCTTATGTAAGCAGACGTTCAAATGCCTTTGGGTGTCTGGAGGTTGTATGATGGGTCAGTATTTATTATAGTTTTGTTGATTCCTCTCAACATTTAAAACATTAAACAAGAAATGTAATGAAATGGGGTTTATCATCCTACTTTTCTTCATCAATTGGGCTAACTAATAATAATGATGGACAAATGCAAAGCAGTGTTGTGTGCATTAGGGAAAATTTTGCTGAATTCCAACTCTCAAGGGTTGTTAAGAGTGGCTCTAAGTTAAACACCTATTATGAACCTTATGTAGGCAATTTTAACTTTTGTAGATATGATGGAGCCACGAATGGCACTGGCTCACTAACCGAGGTGTTGAAAAGAAAGTTCCTCCCGATTTACCATTCAGATTCAATCCTTGTCAATGGTGCAGGATGTAGGGCTTGGCATAGAAAAAACATCTAATCATTCGGATGGGACAAAAAACACACCATACACATATAAGAACGTTCCATGTAAAATTCCTCTCATGGCACACTGCATGGCGTATGTCTGTTTTCATTTACCTTTTTTGGTGAAGAAAGTAGCTTGTTAAACCCCATTTCATTTCATTTGTCGATGGGCTCTTCATTTGTAGATGGGCGATGCGAGAGTTCTTTATAAAAGAATTGGTGTCTATTTCCAGCCTTACAAACTCACAAGAATCAACAGGGTAATGTAAACATATAAATTCTTTAAACTTGCAGGAATCAAAAAGATGGTTAAATTCCATTAAAACAGTTTAAGTTATTTCTCTGCCTGATATCATTTATTTATATGTATATGCTGTGGAATTTCATCAGTTTCACCCAGTAGGCCTACATCATTCCTGGTTTTTATTTAAGACTTCACCTATGTCATCATCTTTAACATTCTGTCTATTGCCTCCCTAACCTCTCAGTTTTTCTCCTGGGTCCTTCAGTTTTCTCCCACTTTCCCACTCATAAAAACGTCAATACACAAACAAATTACTTAAATAAAATTAAACTAAAAATTGAACCATATTTTAGTCCGCAAAATGATTAAATTTGGAGAGAGAGGTCATTTTGGTTTTTAGTAGTGGTCAACATAAACCCTATTTTTGTTTCAGTCTTGTAATCTTCTCTCCAGATTGTCACTGACACAGTACAGCGTATAACTATGAACAAAGTAAAGATCTTAATCTAAGGAGGCAATGGGAGGGGGGCTGGCACAGTGGGGGAGAACAGGTACTACATTTTTATCATAGAAGATATTATGTCAGATTCTTTTCTGTATTCTATGTTTTACATACAAATTTTTAACAATGTATCTTATATCGTAACTTTTGTAAAATTAACATCTACTACTACCTTGTATTTTCCTCTCATACATTTCAAAAGAAACTGATTAACAGAAGGTCATAGAAGGTGATGCTGACACCTTATTCTAACTTACGAAATAATGTCGTTCAAAATTACAAAGAGAATTAGTGACATACATCATAACACAATAGACAACGCACATCAAGTCAAAGACTCATGAGACAGAAAAAAATCGGAATAAAAAAATCTTCACATCTGCTAGTAAAGCAAAATATAATTGAATTTAAAAAGTGTCTGCCCACACACTGAAAGAAAGTGTGATAATTATTATAGTATGAGGAGGAGGCAACGGCCTAATCTATAGAGACATTAGAAATTCTTGCCTAACTAGATTTCGTGACTATAAAAAAAACCTGATCTGATTGATCTGTTATGATGTCGTGCAAACAATTTTCAGAATTGCGACTCACTAGAAAATTAAATCAAATTACAGAGGAAGAAATTAACATTGGAAATGTCTCCTTTTATGACCTGAAGAAGAATAATTAGCTTAAAAACAAACAAATTATGATAGATTGGATTGATCTGCTTTTAAATATACGGTTATAATTAATTGATCAAAATTACAAAGAGCGAGAGAGAGAAATGGGGTTTAACATCCACTTGACAAAAACTAGGTAATTTCGGGACTAACATATGGTTTAATTTCATTTCAATAATTCCCTTGCACGTTGATGTCTTTAGCAGTGGGAGGAAACCCAAGGACCCGGAGAAAACCCACGTGGTTTGACAGGCGACCCTACTCCTTGTCAGGTACCACCGTGGATTCCAAACCACGCCAGCTGACTCAATGCCAGACTTTATGATACAGCACGCACATGCTAACCATTTGGCCATCAAACCCCACAAAATTAGAAAGGAATAAGTGTAACAGTATATGCAATAAGTACAGCATACTAATGAGTCCGGATTCGTCCAGTTCATTGCAACCATTTTAAAATTGAAATTGTGCAATTGTCCAAAGAACAAGCATCCCAATTTAATTACCACAGTATAAAACCAAATTCTTGTTAAAAAATGAGCAAATTACATTTTATAATCCTGCTGCAAATGTTGGTCTGGAAACCATATTGAAAAGGGTCCTCGTTTGTCAGTCCAAAAGTCATCCTTTTGTTTCTGGGGGAATATCTCATAAACTGTTATAAATAGCTTTATGAAACAAGCGTACACACATCAACCTATTATAGTAGTTATTATAGAAATTTCTCAGATTTAATCATCATTTGTATTTCCATGCAAATAAATTTGACTTAGATTTTGGTATACAAGGGAGCAGGATGTTCATGATCGAGTCTTTGAAATTATCCCAATTTTTGTCATATGAGTATATTACCAATGACAAAGTAGAGATTTTCGTCTAAAGTTTCGAAGATGTGGACACACATCTTTGTAATTAATGCCTCCCACTACTTGAGCTTTGGAATCAACAAAAGTCTGTCTTTAAGAATTTTGCAAGAAAAAGAATGACATCCTTGTGATCAGGTTTAAGCGATTATCACTTTGATTCTCATTTGATTAGAACAGCAGCCATTAGGCTAACCACTGTTAAGAATCTGCCACTTTTAAATAAGAAACTCTCAGTCACTCTCCGGGAACTTCCTCACAATTTCCGTCAACTAAAAAGGTCAAAAGTTAGCCAGTACAAAACTGTTTTTCATGGGTTTTACGATGATAAAACAAAGACCATTAGGCCTTACATCATTGGTCCACATCAATGAAAGCACTGACACGGTAACTCAGCGGATATTGTTTACACCTTCTTATCATAAAGAGTCAACAGTTTCCTAATTTGGGCAATTACCTTAAGTGTCAATTGAGCTGACTCGAGTGTTTCTTCAGTTAATACAGCGACATTAATTGTTGTAAAAAGATTAAACACTAAGCTTAAGTTTGATGCAAAAACAGGTCTTGAGAGATGTGTCGAACATCTTATGTGAATAATAAATAATATGTATTTTTTTTCTTCTAAATGTCATAAAAGACAATATTTCATAAGCCCTTCCAGCATGAAATAGGATTTCAATTGAATATTTGGATTCATTGCAGACAGGACTAAATAATAGTATTTGTAGTGAGTTCCCCATACCTCCCCAAATGCAAACACCTAGCTGCCACCTTGATCAATTAGATGCAAGCATAGGTGTATAATAACACATCATTATCTACTATATAAACATCACACTGGATAACAGAACATGATACTAGCACTGATTAATAGGTCTTTATTTGTCTCTTAGTCATGTTATCTTGGACCCCTGGTGGAGGAGTGATCTTAATGAAAACCCTCAACACAAGAACTGTAGTTAATCTAATAATTGTCCCTGGTTGATTCTACGCTTGAATAACATTGTTTACCTGTATGGCCTAATATGATTGTATTTCATATTTCTCAAACTACATAATTAGGTCATTTTGAAACAGAATCTTTAATTCTGCATGAACCAGAGGAACCACAGGATTATCATTATTCCATCTAACAATCATTATCTTTTTAACTGGACACTTCATAAAAGCAAAATCTAAATTTGGTCATTTCTTTCCTAGTACAATGTAGATGTACCAGTAATTATGCAAATTCCTGCGCTATGTTTATGTAATGTAACCCTATATGGATATACTTTAAAAGTCAACAAGTTCTTTAAAGATGCATTATGTGAGATTTAAATAAACAGCTGGACGTTCTTGGTATAATATAATGAAAATCAGTCAAAACACTTTAATAAGTATTTGATCTGCACAAAGTTTTTTTTAAGTTTTGACAAAATGTAGCGTATATTGATTTATAATCATGGTAACATTACTTGATAATTGAGATCAAGTCTCGGTTATCACATTATTACACTCTCAAATGGCTGGCTGCAATGTTCTAATCTCAATAAAATCTGAGCCATTCCATGGCACAGACGGTTGATTATGGGCTTTGTCAATTTAATAAATGTATATATAATAATTTATATCACGGTTGAAACCTGCAATAAGCAGATTTAGGTTTTACATAATGCTCCTGGAAATAAGACACCTATCACAGACAATGTCAGACACAAATCAAAGTTTTGTCAGTAACACTTTCTTGGTAGGCTACCTGTCATTTCTCTGGCACCGACCTATTTTTCCTGTTTTTATTAATATCTTTACTAAATGTCCAGAAAATGTATCCTGTAACTTTTCTATCATACATAGTCATCTACAGTTTACTCAACAAACCTGTATCTATGAGATGATTTTTCGGAGACTTCATAAGAAAGGACGAAAAGATAAACATAGAGAACCCAAAATTGACTGAATACGGTTTCTACTATTATTTACCTAACCTACATACACAAACCCCTCAATAGGCGGGAAGCTGGCTTTTATTAATAGAAAGGGGTCACCCTTCATCATTCAATGAGCTACAGCAGAACATACAGCTACTGTTAGGGGTCAAATAGGGGCTACAGCTCCACTTCATCATCATAGTATATATTATGAATTGTTATTCATGACTTTAACTTTCACAGTTCATTCATCATAAACATGTAAAACTTTCAATTATAACTTGATACTGAGATTTGCTACAATTAGCTACCAAAAGTTTCTAGATAACTTGCCACTGTCTTACTACCATGACCTACTAAAACTCATAACAATAACTTGCTAAAACCTTTATTATGATAAATTCCTACTAAAATCTTTTACAATTCGTTTAATAGCATTACTGTTTATGATTCACAAAAACATAGTCTTTGAATGGATTAAAAATATACTATATTATGATCATCTACAAATTTATTGAATCCTTACAAATCTTTGAAGTACCTCTAGTTTTTAAAGTTAATTTGAAAGTAGTATTAATTAGTCTTTGTATAGAGTTTAGAAATGCTTTATTACTGTCGTCGACAAATCAATATTGAATCTTAAAAGCCTTCAAGATTCTTGAAATAGTTTCAGTCAATTTTAAAAGTAGCTATGGTAATAAAAATGTGGTCTTGATCTTCATCAAAAGTAATAAAAGTTTATTTTAAGGTATCAATATCAAGGAATGAAAGGGCCTTTTAAAAAGAGGTCTAATATATGGGGTTAATTCTAAATCATGTAACATCAGACTTGACCTGGACTAAACAACAACTAAATTGATATTTAATTGCCTATTCTAAGACATGTCCAAGTTAGCTTCAGATTACCTTAACAGGTCAAAAGATATACAGTGTGGCAATGGAATACAAAAGCCAAACAAGGGATAAGTTACTGGCCATGGGCAATTTTCTCCATCCCTTTCCAACAAAAAAGACCAAAACTACAAAAGATGCAGTGATGCTGAAGAAATGTTATTAGTTGGGCTCAAAAGTCTCAAGCTACTTGGTTGTGGATCACTGGAGATAAGAAATTGTTGATCTTCTTTGGAATTCATGAATTGTTTAAGCCACAGATCATCGATGACGAATTTTATAAGTTTTGTGGGAGTTGAGACATAATGATATAGTTTGCTTCATTACACTAATACCCTGTTTATTTGCAGTTTCTGGTATAAGGCGGCTATTGTACAATGAGAACTTTTATAAGAATAAAATACATAATAATATTTGATATAAACTTCAAAACTAGAAATATGTCACAGACAATGTCATTTCCATGAAAATTAAAACCACTGAAAGTCATTTCCATCAACTTTAAAACTAGAAAAATCTTACAGGCTATACAGAAAAATGTCATTTCCATGAATGTTAAAGTCGCTGAATTCATTTCCATTTGCTGGAAAATTAACAATTTTTTCAAGGCTTATTCCATTCTAAAATATACTTACTCAAAAAGACTAGGTTGTTTTTACCACATACAATTCATATCAGAGGATGTCAAATGTTGACTAACTTTGATTTCAATTCATCATCATTCATATCTTATACTGAACGTAACATCCATTTTTGGACCGATGTTCATTTTAGAGAATGTACAAAGGATTAAAAATCTCTTTCAAGTTACGTTTCAGGTTTTTGTATTGTAGGAATCATCAATGTAGATTAATTTCGTGCTTGACGTTTTTGGATAGACAACATTTATTTGTTATCATACTGGACATTATGTCACCTCACTGACCCTCCCATGTACCTCGACCAATGACTTTCCGGAGTTCCAAAATAGGCCAATGTAGAATCAGTGCTGTTGCTCGGACGAATACAATAAATATATTGTTAATTTAACAACTTATTTACATTTTATACACTGCATTGCATTGTCATGGGCCTATAATGCGGCTAAGATGGGCCTGCTTAGAATTGATCCACAAAACACTAAACTGTGGGTTCAAAATAAAGACATGACTTCACTGGAACCACCATAACATAGTTACAACTGCACCATTTAATTATTGACAATATACTAAACAACATAAATGGTGTATATACATGTATGTTCAATATACCATGGTATCATTCAGTGCCTTTATTTTATATTATATTCCATGCCCAATATCTCTACTTAAAACAACCAATGATGGAATCAAGGAAGAAGAATATAAATGGTGTATATATGTTCAATATACCATGGTATCATTCAGTGCCTTTATTTTATATTATATTCCATGCCCAATATCTCTACTTAAAACAACCAATGATGGAATCAAGGAAGAAGAATAATCACAAAACAAAACAAAACAAAACAACAAAACATTCAATAACCATTTTAAACTCCATGAATTCTTAGTGCATTTGCAATAAAAGTTGGGGATTATAAACTTAGAACCTAAATTATTTATATCATGGTTATATTGCACAGGAGAGGTTCTGGAAAATTGTACAATGTAATGTATATTTTTAATATCTCATGGTATCACTAGGTGCATTTCGAGTCCACATCCTAAATTTCATAAAATACAAAAATAAACTATTTCAAATTTCTTGAATAATCAAAGGGCGTTGAATTCAAAAATTCTTTTGTCTTTAATGAAAGTATTTTTGAAAAAATATTGATCGAAATAAATACTGCATTCCTTTTCCAGTCCACGGTGGTCGCCCGACACAAAATCTTTACGCTTCAAACAAACTTCTTACTTTGTTATTGTAATTCTAAGTTTTTGACATAAGAAACTTCACTTGTAAAATAAATATACAATCATCATCTCTATTTCTCTATCCAACTCATAAAAACAAAACACTGATATTCATACTGGTTCTCACACCGACTTCAAAATAAGCTTTTCCTTAGAGACAGTGGTTGCTGAAAAACTTGACGATTTTGGACCTTTAAAAATGTCGCAGGCGAAAACACGCTGGATATCTCAGCTTCACAATGTTTATAAAGTTTTCTAAAGACACTTACCTCGAGTGTTTTATGTTGTACCTTTATCCATTTAACACAAAAATAATATTTCCAGTTGTCTTACTGTTATTTACACGAATAAAATCCGAGTATTAATAAAATTAAACGCTCAAAACTTGTGGACTAACTGTAGAGGTTGTGTGTAGCAATGCGTTCGGTTAGATAAATGCTCTGAAGAAGGATGCTGATCACGTGACTCATTCAAACAACAGTAGCGTAAAGGGGGGTATGTATACATTGTTGTGGGATATTTAGTAGCGAATTCGAGTAGATTTTAGACACAGGTAGCTTTACCTGGGGACCGAGCAGACTTGATTAGTTTCTTACATGTTACATTATATGAACAATGGAGTCTTATAAGCACGTGCAAATCTTGTACTAGGCCCAGTTCGATGCGAAACATACGCCTGATTTCAAACGGATCGTTAAGAAGTTATGTAACTGATTTTTGTAGGATGGGTATTTTGATGTTAATATTTTCATGTAGCCTACATATTAATACCCCCTTGACTCTTTTTAGAATATCAATAATCTTTACCCCCGCCTTGAAAATAAAAATTAGGATAGGCCAATGAAAAATGAATATAAAATAAAAATAGACTTCATGCAATAATATTCAAATTATAAAAATTACATAATAGTATTAATAGAATGTTGCATAAAACTTCAAGTCAGTTTTACTTTAAAAGCTACTTGGGAAATGAAATAAAATGGGGTTTAACGTGCTGCTCTTCTGCACCTAACCTGGGCTAATAGAAGACGGACATACGCCATGCAGTGTGCTATGGGGGGAATTTTGACACGGGTAGTGGCGGTACGGTCTACTCTTTTATCGAATTTCAACTGACAAGGAATCTTTCATGTGCATGCCACGTTTTTCGTCCCATCCGAACGACTAGACAGCTGTCCTTGTCAGGCCCTCCGTTCTGCATCACTGACAAGAGAAAACACCACGCCGGAAAATCGAGATGAACTTTCTCGGCCAATGCAGGGGTTCGAACACCCGACCTCCAGGCTAGCGAGCCAGCGCCTTACCCACTTGGCCACGTGGACCCACTCCCACCCCACTTGGGAAAATTAACTGTGTGCATTAGTCCGCCGTAATAAGAAATCCTATACCTAACTGAAACCCAACCCTAATAATAGATATCGGTGGACTAATGAACCCTAACCCAACCCTAATAATAGGCCTAGATATCGGTGAACTAATGGGCCCAAATTCGCCCAATGCACGTGCAATCTTAATTAATAAAGCAAAATGGGTATTTATTTTGTAAAACAGTGTGCAGAAAGGAACGGTGTCTTCCGTTTAGAGAGGCTATTTGTATATCCAATAGTAATTAGAATATGGCTACTAGGACTAATTCTCGATTAAGCTGAGTCACTGCCTTGGCAAACTTCTCATTACTTTTCTATCGATTAGTCTCAAAACGAATTAGATTTTGTATCCAATATGCTTTTTTTTTTTAACATATACGGTGTTAACTAAAAAGTTGTTATAAAGCTTGTCTTGCCATTGTCAGTTGTACAACGTCTAGTCATTCGGATGGGACGAAAAACCAGGATCCTGTGTAGGCCCTTAACAATGGGCACGTAAAAAAAACCTTTGACAGTTGGAATTCGAATGTCCGTCTGCATTAGTCAGGTTGGAGCAGAATATTGGGATGTTAAACCCCATAATGCAAGTACTGTGTAATACAACTTATTATTCAGGATGCATCTGACACGTTTATTCGTGTATCTGTAGATAACTGTAAAATCTACGTGGTATTTTAAAGGTTGTGTGTATTTTAAAGTACCTTAAAGTAAATGTTGTGCGTTGTAAGAGTTGTAAAAGTTAATGGCGTTCACCACAGGTATTTTGTTTGTTCAGGAATTTGTTAAAACTAGTCTTAGCAACAGTCCACAGATCAACGCAGTAATTAATGTTCATGGGCAATTTTCGTCAGATTTTCTCATGGGCATTATGAAATTATAGGTATGCCTGCCAGAATAAATACATGGCTTCAATTTTAAGTAGAGTGCAGCCATTTAAGAGTTTATAGTTAAATGAGATAGAGACTTATTCCGTTACTCATACGATAATAAACAATCTACGCAACATTTTTTCAAGACTTTAAACACTCATAACTTCGCACAGAATAAAGTTATTTGAAAGTTTCAATATATTCGTTTTTCATTATCTATTGTTGAATTATTATTATAGAATGGATAGCTATTAATCTACGTCATTAGGCGCGGATCTGTAGGGGAGGCCCAGGGGGCCGTGCCCCGCCCCCCCCCCCCCCCGTCAGGCCCAGTGTGCCATAGTTAATTTTCGTTTTCGTTTGCTTTGTTACTGTCGTAGTTCACATATCTGCTCTTTAATAGATGATATAAACATGATTTTCGCATTGTCTCCGCTGGGGACTACACCAAATCTGTTTATTACCCTTTGCTCTAATGTATGGTCCCTCCCTCGATAAAATCCTGGATCCGGCCCTGGTCTTACATCAAAATAATCTCCTGTCTTTCTTAACTTTTTTATTCCGCATACTGTGGCTCGCAATTCAGGCACTGACCGTTTGTTTACTTCCTTGAACAAAGCGAAAGGAAATAAAAAAAAACGGAGCAATACGAAAAACACCGACAACCAACGAGGAGAGACGAAGAGTGTTTGTGGGTGGGGGCGAATGTTTTGGTTCACACACAGTGGGACTTACATTTTCTTCTATAAACACACTGATCATAAGCTCCCATTGCTTTTCTGGAAAGACAGAGATGAACAGTTGGTTTTAAAATTCGAAGTTAAGAAATGAACACTCTTTGCCTTTTTGTTAAAAATAAAATGAAAGGGAATGGGAGACTTTATTATGTAGAACATTCGAAAATATACAAAATACCCACATTAAGCAAATAAAAATGCCAGTCACGCTTCTTCTAAAATTGTAATTCAACCCTTTTCTTTGAAATCAAAACCATGTCGTATTAAGGTACTATTGGTTTACATTTTAAATGAAGATGACCCATACTCAATTTGTATTTGCGACGCCTTTCCGGGTAGGTAATTGAAAAGGTAAATAAAATCAATTGAAATTGTCCGTCTATATTCGAAGATAACGCAATAGAACAAATAATTTATCATAGGACAATAATAGTATTGTCTACATAGCCATCTGTACCGCGATCCATCAGTTGTCAAAAGCTCTAGTTACGTGGCACTATATACTTTTATTGGGGTTAATCGAAGCAATAAAATTGCGGGATATTAATTTGTATTTCCCACGTTTATTGCGCAATTGAAAAAGTTATTTGTATTGTCAGGCAAATATCGAGAGGATGGAGGAGGCGTCATGTCGTAGCAGTAGAATGATTCAATAAGTCTATTACTGTTGGAAATTTTTGGCAAGTGGAGAAGGGGTCGGGAAGGGGGGTGGTGTGGAGGGTCTCGAAGACCAACCCATCGACCCAATCTCGGATACATTCACTCAACAACCCATTCATTCCTAAGTCATTTAAGAAGAAAAAGCATGGAATTAACCTACCTCTTCGTCATAAAAGATGAACCCCCGCGGTTTTTTATTGTATTCTGTATATAATATTTGGTGAATGTCCGAGGGTATAAAAAGTTCACGTGTATGAATTCAATATTGAATATATCGGACTCAACTGACTTGGACATCATCAAAAAAGTAAACCATGCATTTGGCGGGAAAACTGGTATAAAACTTGACTATCTAGATTAGTGTCAGAATTAACACCCTTTTCACACCATGAAGTCATGTCAATATTTACGTCTTCTATTATAGAAATTAAATTAAGCTATGTTATATCGCTATTTTTTTGGTTATCAGATAATTCTAACGTCATATTTTGCTTTAAAAAAATACTTATTACCAGAAAAGATGAAATGGGTACCGGTACGTCTAACTAATAATTGCTTATGCTGGGTTTGCCGAGGAGAATGTTGTTGTACTGTATATCCTTACTCGTTTGTGAACGAAGATGTCTTTACAAACGGTTTTCAACTCCAGTAGAAGCGGACGTTAAATAAAGCGATTTCCCACACAAAAACAGGGGGTCAAAATAAAATACACGCTAAAAGCCCGTTGTCATCCAGATGTGGTTATCCTTAGTCAGGGCTTGCGGGCAATAAAGTTCAGGGAATAGGGTTTATAGGCGTCTGATCATCGATTCTTTAAATGGCGGAAGAGCAGAGTTGGGTGGGTTAGTGACATTATGTTCTCTGTTTTTCATTCATTTCAGAAATGAGATGTGTTTTAACGTTCTACTGGACTAATGAAGACGGGCAAACGTCATACAGTGTCATGATGTTAGGGATATTTTGCAACGGTGCTTATGGGCTTTACTATTATATATCGAATTTCAACTGCTAAGGGGTATTTCAGTGCATACCGATGTTTTTCGTACCATCTTTTGCGTCCACGCCAATGTGTAAACAGTTTTTTGTCCCATCCAAACGACTATACATTGTTATTTCCCAGGCTTTCTGTCTTGGCAAAGTGGGTGATAGATTTAAATGGACACTGGTAACCAATTGTAAACAATGAAACTTCATGAGGATGAAGTAGGTTATATTTAGTAGTGGGTGTCTGGTCAAAGCCAACAGGAGCAGAAACACATCTTAACATCTGGTACCAAGGTAACCCGACCGCCTTTTTCTTTCTTTTCAACAAACATCCTTTGGCCGGCAGGAAAAGGCGGAAAATAGTGGACGCCTGTCGTCTGTTTAAGAACGTCTGCAATCGATAAATAACCCACAGCTAATATACCACGGGATGCAATAAACTGTAGATTAGAACTACAGCCTATAGTAGACCATTGACGGGAAGATTTGGTTTCAGTTTTCTTTAAGTTCTTTCTGGTAGCCGCTAGGTGAAGTTAATGGGTTTCAATTTGTTACCTTGCTAATTACAGGAACTCGTCGAGCAGAAACGGACACGAGTGATTTACAAGAAAATAACTAATATATTTATCGTTCATATTAGGACAAGTAAGAAATTAGTTAAAAATAGTTATTTTTCGTCAAGCGGTTGACAGTCATTTTGACGAGGTTGATGTTTATAAAACTGGACGGCGACCCCCACCGCAACTATCATTTTAAAACAAAATATCTCTTGTCTCCATATTTTGATTAAAGCCCCAATAACACTCTTGTTGCCACTGAAAAATATGTCCCAATCTTCATTCTGGTCAACAATTTGTATTATTTTAGAATATTCCAATTAATTGATGATATAAATTTCCTCTTAACACACCTATTTTGAAAAATTGGAAAAATTCAACCAATTGATTTGAAGAGTCTAACGTAAACCTTTTCAAATGTGACTTGGATTTTAGAATATTTTCGAACCCTCTGGACAAGTAAAATAGGTTGTAATGGATAATTTACACAACAGGTAGGAGACTTAAACATCTAGTACTTAGAATAAGGGTATTATTTATTTTCTGGAGCTACCAAGCCAGCAAGAATGTTATTGTCCCTTTAATGGTGTGAGACAAATGGTCAAGAGATATCTACAGAAATAACCGATGGTCAGCTATACAGTTTTTGCAAACGTAAAATGAAATCGGGTTAACCGTCCTACCTTTCTGTCGCTACTGAGTTAAGAAAGACGGACTGACGCGATGCAGTGTGCACGGGGGGGGGGGGATTTTGCCCGGACATAAATAGACACAGCAACCCACGTTTATGCAGAATTACAACTATCAATGGTTTTTTTTTTTACGTGTACGCCAATGTGTACACGGGACTTCGGAGCGCACCTAAATCTCTTGACCACCGCGGCCCCCTGTCGCAAAAATGAACTAATCATTCTAAAGAACAATGCTCAAGGATGCCACAATTGAAAAATGTGCACTGTAATATCGCTCGTTTTGTTCACACACTAGCTACGTCCCTGGTCGATAACCCTTGCTACGTCACTTCCCATACCGTGTGTTCTCTCTCTATTTAAATGTGAAATTTTCCTGCATCGGTTAGTAGAGATTTTTGGCGCCAGACATTGAGTGAAACAAGAGAGAATGTAGACGATGAGAAGTTGTTTTCTATGATGGTAGAATTTCCTGACTTCAGTCTTCAGCTTACTTTTAAAAATAAACACAGACTATAACACTCAAAGATTTAGTCGACAACAGAGAGAGTTAAACTTTAACAGGTGAAACCTATGGTACACAGTCTTATTCGCGGGGTCATAGGTCATCTGAAATCATGATCCCTCGTTCTATACCGCTCAGTAAGAGTAAGGCTACTATACAAAAAAACATCAATTCGACGATTCAAGAATTCTGGCAATGCATATTAAGAATTGATCCGAGACTAACAAGAACAACTTCTGGTTTTGGGGATGGGTCAAAAGACCGAGTATCCAAATTTATAGACTTTAGCTTACATTAAAAAGAGTGCTGTTGATATTCGATGAACAATAGGCCGAAATGCCACTGGCTGGACAAAACATTACTTACAGTCTTCATTTTCCCGGTTGGTGCGAAAAAGTGGGATGTTAACTTTCATTTTCAATTCAAGGAAGGTTGTATCATAAGGCGTTGTTTTGATTCCCAGGTTGTATGTGACAAGGTGTAGGGTCGCCTGTCCAACCTCATGGGTTTACTACGGATCCTCCGGTTTCCTCCCACTGCTAAACACCTGTACGCACAAGCTAATTATTGAAATGAAGTTGAACCATGTGTTAGTCCCGAAATGACCTAGTTTATGTCGAGTGGACATTAATCCCCATTATTTATCGTCCATTTCAAGGAAACAACTGCTGAAACACAAAGACAACACAAACATTATAAAACATCACAAAGTATGAAAAATAATATTTCGAATTTCAAAATTAATCGGAAAGGGCGTGACCTTTATTTGTACGGGAGGTACAATAGGGGATTCCACGATTAGTGTAACTTTATGAAGTATATCAGCAGCCGTATCAATTACTTATCTATATAATAAACAAAGTAAGTAGACGCTAATCCTATTATCAAGGTGGTAATCCATTCAAATATATTATACATACTACAGTAGCTCGTTCTAGATATAACGGGCACCTGTTGTGGCGGCATCTTTGATATTATCAGGAGGCGGATAATTAACGAGTATTTGTGACCGGATGACATCACAGACAATAGATAATCGAGGACAAAATCAACCATAGTCTCGATTGACCAACATAGAGAAATAATAGATGGTGTGAGAAGTTGTAATTGCAGTCTGAGTGTTATTTGGTCAACCATACATCGTTTGTGGGCGGAGTTTCTCCGTCACCTTCATCTCTATCGGCACCTTCGATCCCCCAGGTAGATGGGACGCCCTGATTACCATTCCCCGGAAGAAGGCGTTTTCTAGATCTGCATCCAGAATGTGGTAGCTCTCTTACTTTTAATTAATGATCAAATTTAAAGAAAAGGATAATTTGAAGGCGGATTCGAATCTTAGATATGTTAATTATTGGTGAAATAGAATAGCAATTAATACGTCTATAGTGACTAAAAGTCCCGCCATTTTAATTACAAAAGGTACTCTTGATGCTGCTGTACCGGTATTAAAATGTAAAGGTCGAGGTATTTTTTCAACAAAATAAAGTAAATTGGACATACTGGGAAAGGCGCCACGATGGCCCAGTGAGTAAGTTGTTAGCTCTCTGACATGGAGATCCCTTGTTTGATCCCTGCATGACAGAGACAGTTCATCGGGATTTTCCCGCGTGGTTCCCGGCCCATGTCGGTGGTGCAGGAGAGTTGTTACGATCTGTAAGTGATCTCTCTCTCTCTCTACCCCTCTCTCTCTCTTTTAGAACGTATGGAAATAATGAATATACAATACCATACACATGCACGATATACAAACTGGTCGATACGGGGCGAATACACAGCCCGTTACATACGCAATACACATGTTTATACACATACATGGAATACACCACCCAATATACATAGACAGAATATACAACTTATTTAGGAGAACTGCCGATTTAAAAACATGGGAATATTTTCTTTACCAACGAATATGTATAACAGAAGAAAAATATATAGTAATTTATAATTATATCAATAGCCTCACAACTTAACAATATCAATTAATCAACTTACATAATATGCAAATTTCAAGTTGAGCAAGTTTTTAATTGACCTGCTTGTCACGGTTTTACATCCGAGCGGCGAAATAGGTTACTAATACTGACAAACTTTTATGCTAATTCATTACATATCAAACGGTTTAAAAACCTGTAATAAGACAATGGATGAGAAAAACTGGTTTACCGTGTGTCATATATATAATATAACAAAGGCAGCCATTTTGTGATATATTGTCCTTGATTACCTATATGGCAGACGACAAATGTCAGGGACAAAAAGACAAAGATGGAGAATTAGCTATAATTTATCAAAATCTGTTTGGATAGTCATGGGAATAATTTGATTCTGTCTAGGTCTATGCGTTTTCGAATCGAGTACAATAAGCTTGATCAAAAACCAAACCATCACCACTAACAAGGTTCTGAAAAATCCGTTGCTCATTTCTGAAATAAAATATTGTTACACAAAAGAAAAATTCCAGGGGTCAAAGACAGTGGTGGCGGTAAGGAGTGCCGGGGTTGGGGGTGGTGTGCACAGCCTATATCCGACAAACAATTCGAAACTTAATGTGATATGCCTAACTTCGATTCAAAACTAGCCACATTCAATCCCCATGAGTCCATTCACAACTCTTTCTGATCGACGCTTAGATCCGTTTATTTCTGTTGAGCGAATTGTTTATTCGAGACATTCTCCTAATCGCGTTTCTAGTCGAGATTTGAAAACAATAAAATCCCATTATCTATGGGAATGACTTGTTCGATCTTAAATATACAGAGGCGTAGGAGCTTTTTGATAGAGTCCACACCCTTGCAAAATACATGTATTAAAGTTCAATCTCTAACAAGGAATGCATCTTTTGCAAACAAGATATAATCTTTGCTAAAATCTCTGAATGAACCTTTTTTTTAATCCTGCTGAATCCATGTCGGGTGATTATCTACTATTAATAGTTCGAATAGTGTTGTTTTTCGTGTTTTTCTTTTTACATCAATACATTTTAATACATTTCAGCTACGATCAAGCCATTAGAGATTGTCCAAAAATAATTTTGGTCAGATACTATATTCGCTTAACTTGGATCGGGAGCCGCGAAGTAAGACACTGTCCCATTAACCAGGATCCCCCAGGTTCGCCCTTGGTAATGGCCGAGAAAATTTTTCTGGATTATAAGGCGCGCCTCCACCTTGTCAGTGATGCCAGACGGGTGACCCGACAAGGACAGTGTTTAGTAGTTCGGATGGGACGGTAATCCGAAATCGCCGATACCCGTCAAAATTCCGTCATAGCTCACTGTATGGTGTAAACCCATCTTCATTAGCCAACTCAACACATAAAAGTAGGACGTCCATTTCTTAGCGCGAGCTTTATAATAGAATCTGTTGTATTTAGACCTATTATTTACCTCTTGGCTAAATTCAGACAACCATTTATGTGTCTGTACCTGAAAGAAATGTTTAATTCCTATCACCCAATTGAATTATAGAAATAACTTTATGATAGCTCGAGGGTCTGACACTACATCATATACCATTTATTACATATGTATACCTCCCTGTATCTGCCGTTTTATGCCATAGTGATTCATCTTTCATCATAACTGTCAACTGCAACACAATTCTTAAAAAATGCCGCGAACGACCCAGCCCACCTTTATTCAATATAAATGATTTATGAATACAATTAATTTGAATATTAAATAAACTAGAAAATATAACCTCGACGTGGTTCTCGAAGAATTTTCGGGATTTTTCCAGCCCGGTTGTCACTTTGCATGGGTGGTGCCGAGGTTCACCAATGTGTACGTAAAAGGAGTAGAAGGAAACACTACCCAACCGCACCCCCACCCCCCGTCCCGCCACCACCAACCCTGCCATCGGAACGGCATGAACATCTATCTCTCCTGATACCCTGGAGGCCCTACGCCTCGCCACGTGAGCCGTGATTGAAAACCTCGAAGGCTTTTCTAGACTCGATCCGGAACATTGTATCCACGAGAATTCCATTTATAATCGTTCAACTACCGCGAATTACGACGTTTCGACCCCATAACCTGGCTCTAACCAGTCATCCAATGTAAGCCCCGCTTAGCTCCGATATTTGGTCTCTGCGGCTGAAACCTTGATGGACAATTCCTATAATCCCCCAAATCAATATACCAGAACCTAGCTCTAACCAGTCAGTTATTGTCAGCACCGCTTAGCTCCTATTTTTGGTCTCTTTGTGACTGAAACCTCGATGGAAATTCCTATAATCCCCAAAGTCAATACAGTAAAGCATTTGGTATTTTCTTTAAACATCATATTACCCGTCATATTCTTGTTCGTTTTGGGGGCGAGCCTCTTCCAATAAACCCGACACTTGGCATGTTAAGTTCTTGGACAACTGCGCATCAGTGTCTGTATCGACTTTTAAAATGTCACAATTCCAAAATGTCTGTGATGGCGTCATACTCAGTTCTTGGTCCATACTACCGAGGGGCTATTTTTTTCTTATTTTTAAACAAAAATATTATAAAGCATTTTTAAAAAATAAAACCGGTTATGTTTGAAGCACCGTGGTGATTTCAGCTATGCGAGGAACGTGTAGTTTTCATGGCAGGTTTTTCTGTACTCGACATGCCAGATAGACAGAGAGAAGGAGAAGAGGTACATTATGTTTCTTGTCATATTTATATGACAGGTATAATACTTATAATGTCTAAACTTACCCCCAGGCCAGACTTTATACAATATACAAGATGTATATACTATATACCTGTACTTTCATCTAAAAGTCAATATACTGTTTTATGTTATAGTATAAATTACGACTTTATGCTAAGAAATGCTTCAAAACCCAAGCGAAAAAAACCGATGTATAAGAAAGATTGGGGCGGTAAGCCGAGTGGGAGGTTTTGTTTACATTCTGCACACACAGGGAGCAATCCTTGGAATAGATCTCTGCCCGAATGTCCGAAATATTAAAATTCTATTTTGTAATGCTGTTCTAATTCTAGTAAATACTCCTCAGAATTTCTAAGTATACCTATTGTGTTCGACTACAATCGTCAATTTTGGAATAAAAATATCGGTCAACCAGTGGAGTTAAATACAGACAGACAGCATAAGTTTTGTATGGATTTTTTTCAGAAAAATGAAAAACTGAGGGCATTTATGAGCTGTAAATTACGTTAGGGATAAAGCTCGACTTCGAGGTTATTCTGAAAAAAGGAAAACCCAAGAAAAACTGAGATATAGGCCAATAATTTTCTTTTACCTTGTTTTCACAGGGTTTTTACCCCTTTTTAGTAATTTTTCTCACAAAAAAATTCACCAAAAAACCCCAACATAAACTGAACATATTTTTCAGCTGTTAATTATGCAGAATAAACCCCCGCGTATCTCATACCGGGATAATAACCGGTGAAGATCAGAGGAAATTGGTGATATACATTCATTGATATGTTAGGCCAGGGGGTTTTGTGGCAGAATAGTTAACGTATGCGTGTTTGATCAGAGGGTCGAGTGGTGTCATTTCGATTCCTGCTTGTACGTGACAAGAAATAGGGGTGCCTGTCTCTCTCTATATATGTATATGTAAGGCTAAACAATTTGATTTTCTGTTATATTTCAGGGGCTGATCTCAGGATTTTCAGAAGGGGCGGGGCGTGCTGCACCCACTTGGAAGTGCAAAGCCCGACCCGTGATTTTTGCGTGGAAAAAATGCCCACAAGGACTAATTTCATACTAGCTCTGTAAATTACTATTTCCCCCACCCCCAACCCCAAAAAATGAAAGAGGGTGTGCGCCGGGTGCTTCCCCCCCCCCCTCTGGGTCCGCGCCTAATTATTATTTCTTCTGGACTAATTTAAAAATCAAAAGTACTTGGTTTTACTGCTTTAGTGATCACGTGATTCAAGTGGCTATATGAAACTTAAATTAGTTTGGCCTTAGATGTAAAGTGCACACAGAAAAGGGTCAAAACCAAAGGAAGAAATGGTAGGTAAAAGAAAGAGTAAGATCTAGGCCGATTTGTTTTGTTAATGGGGTATGTCTTCATGAGCTTGTAGGTTTTTTCCAGCATAAGCGAAGAAGAGTATAGTTTATCCCATATATAAGTAACAAAACAGAATAATGTTATACATTTTACTGCTGCAAATTTCTTTAAATGTATAGTATAAATTCACTACCAAATTGTTATGTATAAAGACCTCGTAGACCTCGTATTGGGTTATTATACCCTGATAATAATTTGTAAAGATCAAAGGTAATTGGTGACATATGTATGTACAAGCATACAGATATATTATAACAACCTCCCTTTCCAGAACATAGATACTATACTTCCGGCAACCGCCTTAGTACCCAGATACAATACTTCCGGTAACCACCGTTTCAGTACTCAGATACCATGCCCCCGACAAGCTCCCTTTTCTGAACCCAGATACTATAATTCCCGCAATCTCTCTTTTCAGTGCCCAGATACCATACTCTCCACAACCTCTCGTTTCAGTGCCCAGATACCATACTTCCCGCAACCTCTTTTCAGAACCCACATACCATACTTCCCACAACCTCTCTTTTCGGAACCCACATACCATACTTCCCACAACCTCTCTTTTCTGTAGCCACATACCATACTGCCTGCAATCGATCTTCCTGTGCACTGTTGGGTGGTGGCAGTTGGGGTGCGCTAACCAAATCTGCAATTAATTCTAAATTTTAGTTTTTAAAAGTGTCAAAGATCTTAATGGCACCATCGATTTTACATTGAACTGAAACAGCTCGTAAGAATGTTCCAGATGCGCAACAATTTTGCACAGAATTTTCAATATTTGCCAACAGCGCGGAGAATATGCAGACTCGTAGTTAAGGGGTGGGGGCAAAAAAGTCCCCCCCCCCCTTCCTCTCCCTGTGAAAAATTTATCGATCATAAAAACTCTTTGTCTGACAATTTTACAGCACCCATGGGAACACTTTCCGCCCCCTCGTTGCCCTGAGCTAGTTACGGCCCTGAGAGTAAAGCACTGGCTCCCTAACCAGTAGGTAAACGGGAGAATTATCTGCAATTTAAACTAGGGCGGATATTCAGCTATCATAGGCATACATAGTCTGGGTAGTGGGTAGAGGTATTAAATGAGTGCGAACTGGTACTAATTACCAGGCTAGTATAAGAGACATTTGTGGCCGAACCGTCGTAGTCCGAAATAACTTGATTTAACCTTTGAATTTTCCCCTTTTATATCCTTGACTGACATTGTTCAAATTATCCAGAATAGTCTGGCCTTTGCAATCAGAAGTGTGTCGCTATGTCTATATGACCCATTTGTATGTAAGGTGAAAATTGTTGGTGCGATTCGCCGTATGAGATGTCGCTTATATCTCACTGAGCGTAACCCAACTTTCTTTAAAGGACAATATTGGTGCCAGTCATTATCACGTATATGATAGAACTGATTAAACACTGTCCAAATATAATATTATCACAGAGATCATCGCTACCATAGAGGAGTAATAAAGGATTCATGAATCGGAAGCGACGAACGCCAAAGGAAAACACGAGTTATTCCTCCATATAACTAACTGAAATGACTAGTGATAACAGATACATGGGCGAATATCTGCTCACTAATAATTCCCCCGAAGACATAAAGTTGCTGTGTGACACTGTGAGAGAATATCTTACAATTCATAAAAAGAATTGACTGCCATTAGATAAGAGAACAAGAAAGAAAAACAGATTAAAAGTCCGTGCATTACCATGTTTTTATAAGGTAGGGGAGACCGGGGTACATTGAACCACCATGGATATATCCTTAATAAATAATACTATACAACCCGACACTATGCAGAAGTGAGATAACTTCTTAGACTCATTTCTCTATCAATAAGCCACATGCTGTCAATTATTTTCTTAGGCATTGAATTTTTCAAAAAAGCGCTTAAAAGAGAAAAATTTTCCATACATGTTAACTTCTTAGCCTTGGAAATTATTGTACTTAAGTTCATATATTATGTCTAATCTATACAATCCAGATAAACCGGGGTTTGATCCATATAAGAGGGCATATTGATTTTTTTTTAAATTTTGATCATGAAATAAAGAGATCTTCTAATAAAAACATTTGATATGAAATGAGGAAAAACATTTATGTTAACAAAGTGGTTCAATGTGCCCCGGTCTCCCCTATAGAATGAATAAAAACAAGGGGCTGTACGGAGTATTTCTATTTTTCCCGTGTTCTCTTATCTTATGACATTTAATTAGTTTATTGTATCGTCAGATAACCTCTTGCGGTCCCATATAACAACCTTTTGTCTTTGAAGGAATTATTAGTGAGCAGAAATTCGGCCGTTTATCTGTCATCACTCGTCACTCCAGTCATTCACATAGAGAGATAACTCGTGTTTTCCTTTGGCGTTCGTCACTTCCAATTCATGAATCCTTTATTACTCCTCTATGGTAGCGATGATCTCTGTGTTAATATTATATTTGGAAAGTGTTTAATCAGTTCTATCACATATGTGATAATGACTGGCACCAATATTGTCCTTTAAATGTCACCTATACATACAATTAGATCCTTCAGATGGTAAGATGACCATATATTAATCATTAGAGCGATAGGAAGTTCCACGTGTAGGAAACCTGTGTGATGTAATTATAATGTTGGTAAGAATCATAAACATCGTACCGGAAATGATGTACATGAATTATTAGAGATATCCGTGTAGTTTACTCGTGTTTTAAAACGGAAAACAAGAAAAACATACACTTCAAGATGTATGAAATAACATATTATTCCCAGAAAAACATCGCACGGGAAGGAAATGCCAATAATTACAGGTATTTGTAAAAGTTCCGAGAAGATTTCAAAGTTGTGATATTATATAGCTATGAATTAAAGTCGCTGGTCGCCATTTGCATTTTCCTGACAATATCTAACTTTCCCGCCTTGAAAATGCCTTTCCGCGTACAAAATGGGTGATTTGGTGATATATTTGAACTACCTATCTATCTTTCAAAAATGTGCTTCAGATCCTGCTCATAAAGTCTGTCATTGAGTCAAGTGATGTGGTTTCAATTTCCCGCTTGTACGTGACAAGTTGTAGGGTCCACTGCTAAATACCTCTACGTGCGAGCGAATGACATAAATTGAACCATATGTTAGTCCCGAAATTACCTGGTTTGTGTCAAGTGGACGTTGAGCCCACTCTATATAATATACTAGTCTTGGGAGCTTGCAATCAAAGAATTGGTCCCAAACACTCGCACACCATTACAAGAGGCCCATGGTTCGGTCAATCTGTCCATAGCCTGAACACATGATACTGTAGACACATGGCATATGGATGCGATAACATAAACATAGCTAGAAAATGAAAGGTCCTTTCAGTGTCACAATAATGATCAAAGTAGTCTGACCTTTGACTTGAATCGGGGAATTATGCAAAAACTGTTTCAAATAAATTCATGACTATTTACTGTTATTTTTGTGGAAACCAGTTCAAATGCATTTCAAAGAAAAGTCAGTTTTGTCGAACAGCACTTGAACGTGTCCCTTTCACAAAAGACACCTGTCAAAAAGTACATCACGTGATTATCACTCCAGTGATGTGATCATGTCACATCTGATGGACAGGTAGCGTTGTTGGTGTAACATGGTGTTACCGGGGTAACGGTTGTCAAGGTCAAAGGTTATTTGCAAACATAGCCATGTTAACTCCATTAAAGTCCGCCAAAATCTAGGAGCGGGGTAATATTTCTTATGATAGATCAAATGAAGTACTGTAGATGATTACGATTACTTATAGTGCAGTGTAAGACTATACTTTGGACCATTCTATCTGATTACAAAATGAACGGCTGGAGTCGATAATGAATAGGCTGAAACGTAGCTGTTCCAGCACCCCCCCCCCCCATGGCACACCGCATAGTTGATACGCATCTTCATTACCCTAGTCGATGTATTTCATTTTATTTCTTTGAAGTTTAGAAATGCCCACTTTTTGTCGCATCAAGATCCTCGGCAAGCTATGGGTGTTTTGAAACAATTTCTAACATTATGTTCATTTTATTCTGACGTTTCTGCGCCAACCCCTGTTGAAGACGCCCGTACAGTGTGCTGTGAGAGACATTTTGCCCTGACAGTGGCCTACTATTATTTCCATTT